>JAGFNQ010001559.1:0-415842 GCA_024364735.1 Boesenbergia rotunda
ATTGATTTTTCCATAATAAGAAAGTTTATAAATTTCTTATAAAAATTTATTCCTTAATTTAAAGAGAAGAAGAATTAGTTTTATTATAAATTGGTTTATAATAAAGACTCGGTTTAAACGGAATAATTAATAAGAAAATTTATTAGATAAATTTCTTATAACTAATTCCGTTAATTCGGTTTAGAGGGAGACTTAGCAAAGGAGTTGCTACTATATATAGGAACCAAAGGCTAGCCCTTATTCCAATTAATTAATCAAGAGATTAATTATTCTCTCCCTCTCTCTCTTAATCTCTCCTCTCCTCCTTCTCCCTCTCATCCCTTAGGGCCGGCGCCCACCCTAGCTCCCCTAGGGCCAGCGCCCAACCTACATCCAAGGTGGTGGAGGCCGTGAGCTTCAAGAAGAAGAAGGAGAACCCGAACACGAAGAAGAAGAAGCGGATAGCGATTCCTCTCTTCCCGGAATTCGATTCCGTTACTTCATTGGTTAGTTTCCTAATTTTTCTCTTGTTCTTCTAGTTGTGCCTTCCGAGAATCTAGTAGTTCTCATCGGCATAAAACTCGTGACTTTGCGAAGTCATCCCGAAGAGAACTCGGCGTGGACGCGAATAGAGGCGAAGCTTCCAAGGGACGCTACGGTTGGATCTCGTCCCTTTTCTTCGAGTTACGAGAGGTATAATGTAAATTAGTTTACTTTTCCGCAAAGTTTTATTTTATGATTATGTCAACACACTATAAGGTTGCATGCTAGATACGAAGTTAAAATAATTTGGAAAATTATTTTATGCAAATTCTTCCGCTGCACGTAAAAATTTAAAATTTTACGAACTCGTATCCTTGTCGACATGCATCCGGTCCCAACACTATGCATGTCTGCTTAGTGGATTTCCATGATACTGCTCCCCCACCGATCGTGAATACATATCCACTAGTGGATTTGGTGTCTTTTGTATCAGAGATCCAATTAGTATCACAATATCCCTCCAAGACTGGAGGATACCTTCCGTAATGTAATCCGTAGTTCATAGTCTATTTTAAATATCTACGAACTCGCATCAGTGCTTTCCAATGGGTGTCATTTGGATTGCTCGTAAAACGACTCAGTTTGTTGACCACAAGGCAATATCCAGACGAGTACAGTTTGTGAGATACATCAAACTGGCAATTATCCTGAAATATTCTAATTGCGATATGGGTTCACCATGGTTTTTTGCTAAGTGTTGACTTAGATGCATAGATGTTTTTACAGTAGAGAGATCGTATGCATTGAATCTTTCTAATACTGACTCTACATAATGAGATTGTGTTAAAACTATCCCATCGGACGTCCTGAGAATTTTAATTCCCAATATGACATTTGCTAGACCCATATCTTTAATGTTGAAACTATTGGTCAATATTTTCTTAGTACTCATGATGATATCAGGATTACTTCCCATTATGAGCATATCGTCTACGTATAGACAGACGATTACATAACTCTCAGGTGTGCTTTTGACATAAATGCATTTGTCACATTCATTTATTCTAAATTCGTTTGACAGCATTATTTTGTCAAATTTTTAGTGCCATTGCTTTGGCGGTTGTTTAAGTCCGTATAACGACTTAACAAGTCGACACACCTTTCCCTTAGTTCCAGGAGCTATGAACCCCTAGGGTTGCTCCATGTAGATTTCTTCTTCCAACTCACCATTTAAGAGAGCAGTCTTAACATCCATTTGGTGTATTTCAAGGTCATACAATGCTGCAATGGCTATCAGCACTCGTATGAACGTAATCCTTGTCACCGGTGAGTAGGTATCGAAGTAATCAAGGCCTGCATGTTGCTTGCACCCTTTAGCTACAAGTCTGGCCTTATACTTGTCAACTGATCCATCAGCTTTATACTTGCGTTTTAGTATCCACTTACAACCTAATGGTTTAGTACTAGAAGAAAGGTCTACTAATTCCCAAGTATGGTTATTTATGATGGACTTGATTTCACTATTGACAGCTTCTTTCCACAATGGGGCATCGGGACCAAAGAGAGCTTCGCTTAGTGTTCTTGGGTCCATTTCTGACATGAATGCCATGAAATCTGGCCCGAACGATTTCTCAACTCTAGCCCGTTTGCTCGGACGTGGCTCTTCGCTTTGATCGTCAATAGCCCTTTTATGGCAACTAAGTTCTGGAACATTATCTTTGTTAGAACTTCCGTTGTCATTATTTTGAACGTTTTCCTTCTTATTTGGGAACATGTCTTCAAAAAGTATTGCATTCCTAGATTCTATGGTTGTACCGACATGAATATCAGGAATGTCTGACTTATGAACTATGAAGCGATATGCACTACTGTTTTGGGTATATCCGACAAATATTGCATCGAACGTTTTAGGTTCGATCTTAACTTGCTTTGGCTTAGGTACTTCGACTTTTGCTAAGCACCCCCACACTTTCAAGTATTTATACGATGGCTCGCGGCCTTTCCATAGTTCATATGGTGTTTTATCATTTTTCTTGTGAGGGATTTTGTTGAGAATGTGGTTTGCTGATAATATGGCTTCCCCCACAAGTTCAGGGGTAAGCATGAATTTATCAACAAGGCATTCATCATTTCCTTTAGTGCCCGATTTTTATGTTCGACAACACCATTCGATTGAGGTGAGTAAGGTGTTGTTGTCTGATGGATAATTCCAGATTCTGAACTGAATTCATCAAACGGTGTACCATATTCTCCACCTCTATTGTTACGAATTATTTTATTCGTTTTTCAAGTTGATTTTCAACTTCCGTTTTATATGTTCTGAAAACTTCTAGGGCTTCATTTTTACTTCTTAAAAGAAAGACATAACAGAACCTCGTGCAGTCATCAATAAAAGTAATAAAGTACTTTTTACCTTCTCTAGTTTGCACGAATTTCAAGTCACATAGATCACTATGTATTAATTCTAGAGGAGTCGTTGACCTTTCCACTGAATGAAAAGGTAGTCTCGTCATTTTCGCCTCCACGCACACTTCACATTTGTGTGTTTCGTCAACATCGATGTTCGGTAATAAATTTAGTTTGATGAGACGTTTCAGAGTATTATTATTAACATGCCCAAGCGGATCATGCCATAAATTAAAACACTCAACAACATAGCTGGAAGCTTTTAATTTATTATCATCAAAATTATGGTGTACAATCATTACAACCATCTTGAAAAAATTTTGTTCTAAATACCCCTTTCCTACGAAGACACCATTCTTCGTAAGCACAAAATTGTTGGATTGGAACACTAGTTTGAATCCGGCTTTAACAAGTGTTGATCCAAAAACTAAGTTCTTCCTGATATCGGGAACATGGAGCACATCAATGAGAGTTAACTCCTTTCCAAACGTCATTCTTAGAACAACTGTCTCAAGTCCAACAATTGAGGACGTCATGGAGTTGTCCATATAGAGCTTTCTTCCACTTATCGGGGTGTACTTGGAGAACATCACCTTGTCCGAACAGACGTGGCGGGTTGCTTCAGTATCGATCCACCACTCTTCGGATTGTCCACCAAGTTGGCTTCGAACATGACCGCAGTGAGATCTAGAGCGCTGAGATCTATGTCAGCGGAGGTTGCGACTTGGTTCGCAACATTCTTCTGGCTCTTGGTTGTCTTCTTCGGGCGTCTGCAGTCTTTGGACATGTGTCCTGACTTTCCACAATTGTAGCACGTGCCCTTGAACATTTTGCTTTGAGCCTTCTGGTTCGGTTGCTTCGGCTTCTTGGCTTTTGGTTCCGTCAGGTTGGACATCTCGTCGACTGTCCGCTTTGTTCCTCTAGAGTCGGATAATTTTCGATTATCTTTTTCTATTCACAGTCGCAGGATGAGGTCTTCAAGTCCCATCTCCTTCTGCTTGTGCTTTAGGTAAATTTTGAAATCCTTCCATGACCGAGGGAGTTTCTCGATTACCGCAGCAAACTTGAATGACTCGTTCAGCGGCATTCCTTCGGCGTCCAGATCATGCATTATCAGTTGCATGTCTTGGACCTGAGACGTGACGCTCTTGGAATCCACCATTTTGAAATCCAGAAACCGGCTGACGTTGAATTTCTTCAGTCTGGAGTTTTCGGTTTTGTATTTCTTCTCTAGCGATTCCCACAGTGACTTGGCCGTCTCCATCATTCAATATACGTTATATAGCACATTGTCCAGCGCATAAAGAACGTATTGCGGCGGTTGGTACATCGTTGATTCTAGCCATATCAGTTTGCCGAATATCATTTTACGACTGTTGGTAGCTAACTTGTATCTCCTCGGTATTTGACTTAGTCGATTTACGACCGTCAGATCTTCTGGGAGGTTGCTTTCGGTGGAAGCAAACTGATTGGTTTACGTCGAGACTAGTGTTCGATACTATCTCCGTAAAACGATATTGCTCCGCTACTGGTGCTCATGGATAGCAACAATTCATTTCCAAGATACAACGACGTCGTCTCAGAATAGTAGCACTTCAAATTTTGAGACCGGCGAACCTTTCCGAAGGCTTTTTGGACTCTCGATGCATAAGATGGATGAGTGCGAATGCTTTTAGATTGCAATGCTTGAATGAATGAAATGATCTAATAGAGGGATCTATTTATATTGAGTGAAGAGGTAAGTACCCTTTGGTTCGGACAGATCTAGACCATTCATAACGAAAGGGTATAATCCTTTAAAGGTCTTTTAATCTCGTCCCATGATCTGAAGATTTATAACTCTTCAGATCCCATCTTGATCTCAGTCACCAAATTAAAACATTTAATCCGACGCCTTAGATCCATCCTCCCTCTTCACAGTCAGATTCGAATTCGACACTCCAGATCATTGATCCGACGGCCACCATCTGTTCGCCCAATCCAGTCATCGTTCTCAACACAGTCATGTGCCACATAGGCACTGCCTCGTCACCGACATGCCACGTGGTGTCACCTAATCATGACACGTCACACCGACATGCCATGTGGCATCACCTGATCATGACACGTCATCACCACATGGAGCATAAATTAAAGCTCCTCATCCTCACGACGATGCGTACGTGCGAAGTGCAAAGTGCACCAACAAAGCGCCCATTGCGCGCGTGGCGGGTGGCGGGCTCGTAGGTGCGAGCACCTGCTCGCCCAAGGGTAGAGACCTCCTGTGCTTTTGTATTAACAACATTAGCACAGGAACACATATAAGGAAACACTGGCTCTCGCCGGTTAGCAATGTGGGACTAAAGCCTCATCTTTTTCCTTAATGTTCATTTGAGCGTATCTTGAACAATTAATTTCTCATTCACTCTTAATCGGTTTTGAGCAAATAAATAGTCCAGATTTATCTACGTGAAACGTAGATTTTGATTTTAAAGTCAAACTTGACTTTCAACGATCGATGGTATCAAAATGTTGCCTTGTAAAATCGTATCCAACAGTATTATCATCAGAATTATCAACATTATCTTTAGGATAAGTGATTTGATTTTCAAGATAAGTAAAATGATTTTTAGGATAAGTAAAATGATTTTCAGGATTGTTAATTAAGATGTTAGAATTAATTTCTAAAATTGTGGCATTAATATTAAAAATCATGGAGTTACTATTGAATATATTAATATTATCTATATTTGATTTAGATTTGTTATTAGCTAATTTATCATGTAACATATTTAATTTATTGTGTAAATAATCTAACTTAACATTAAAATCAACATAATTATCTAAATTATCAAAAGAATTATCTAACTTCATAGGAATTTGAAAAAAAACTACCTCCATTACCTTCGTCACATTTTCTGGCATTATGGAGCATGCCATTTTCGAGTCTGGATACTGGTTCTTGTAATGCCCATACTTTTTGCACTTGAATCATTGTTAGGAGCGAAAGAAATTTAGATATCTCCACAAACGTAAGATATTGTCCACTTTGGGCATAAGCCCTCATGGTTTTGCTCTTGGGCTCTCCCAAAAGGCCTTATTCTAATGGATATATCTTTTTTCCTTATAAGCCTATGATCTTTCCCATGTGTTTTCGATGTGGGACTATGTTTGCAACCTTGCAACCCTAACAATCCCCCCCTCCCTAAAACAAAGGACCACAAGCCCCCCTCAAGTGGAAACCCTTTCCGTTTGATGTCCGATCCTCAACCCACCAAGACTTTCTGCCCCTCGGTCCACTCGACCTATTAGGACTTCACCGCCTATCTGCAACTAGGACTTTTCTGCTTGGCGTCTGGTCCTCTTGATCAAGACACAGGAGCCCACACATCCTTTATTCAAGGCTTAACCCATATGGTTAGATCTGGATCATAGCTCTAGCTCGTTCTTGTTCCGGTGGTTAGTTCGATCAAGAGCGACTTGGCTCTGATACCAATTGTAGGATTGGTGGCGTTGATAGAGGGGGGGGTGAATATCGACTCCTGCTTCGTTTCATCTTTGAGTCTTTCGTTTGTTCAACTTCGTAATCAAATCATTAGTAGCACAGCGGAATAATAAAAGTAATAGATAACAAAAATAGCAGACACGTGAAATTTATTTACTTGGTTCCCAACTCCTAGGGTCAGTACATCCAAGGCCTATGTACTCGGCGTGAGTCCACTAGTGGTCTCCTTTCCAAAATTTTCGGAGGGGGAGAAAAACCGTCTTACAGTATGATTTTACAAGTACATAATGATAAATTGAAAAACAACTTGTAAACTAAAAGCAAACCAACAGAAATGAAGATCCGGCCAATTCGGAAGTCCGAAGTACAACGCGTTTCCTCTTGAGCCTCCTTAGTAGCAGAGCTTCATCTTAGCTTTTTTGCTTCGCACAGAATGAATAAGAGGATCTGAAACTTGATATTTCAACTGAGGGGTTGACACCCCTATTTATACACAGTATTAGGGCGCCCAATAGCCCATTGAGGTGCCTAATAACTGGTCCAAGCTGATCCAAACGGTGAACATGATGCAGGGATAAATTTCTCATTCCAGGAGTCTGAATTGCTTTCAGGCACCTGGGAACCTTTTCTCAGCCTCTATTTGTTTTGCGTTTGTTCTCCTATCCTGCCTCCATCTCTAGGTACCTGCAAGGCAAAAAAACACAAAACAAACAGACAAATAATCTTATGCCTTAGTTGATTGAAAGCCAGAGTTGTCTGGTTCTGACTTTTGGATTTCAACTGAAATCCTAGGTCAAACCGATGCCTACTGTTCCACTTTTCAAGGAACGTGTCTTTCACCTACTCTAATATGGAGAAGCTACCTTTTACTAACCGGGACCTCCGGTTGGACTTTTGCTCAGCCTCCGAGAACACGGATCTCAAGACATCCGATCCTCGACCCGTCTCTACTTCTGTTCACGATCCTCGCTCGGCAAAGTCTTCTGCTCGGTCCCCCAGACCAAGACTTTGTGCTCGGCCTCCAAGACTCCCGAATCTTGAGACGTCTGATCCTCAACCTATCTCTACTTCTGTCCGTAGTCCTCACTTGGCAATGTATTCGTTGCCCGATCCCCGACCAGGACTTCATGCTCAGTCCCCTGGACCAAAACTTTGGTGCCCAACCCTCGGCCAGGACTTCGTGCCCAATTCGCCGAACCAGGACTTTGTGCTCAACCTTGCAGGTCATGACTTCTTGCCCAGCTTCACTTACCAGGGCATCATCCACCTAGCTTCACTCACTAGGACCCAGCTTCACTCACTAGGATTTCATCCCTTGATAAGAACTTCTTTGCTAGTCATCTTAATCTTGACTAGACTTCTTTCTTCCAATCTTCAGGTGTTGTTTGACTTAGTCCAGATAAATATACTCTCTCTACCAAATATCAGATCCTGTTTGGTTGACCCTTTGGTCAGACAAATCAAACTTGGGTTTACCCTACCAAACATCATATCCTATTTGGTTTAACCCTTGATCACTTTGATCAGACCTTGGTATATTGTTAAACATCAAAACACTAGAGGTTTACTATTCAAGTCTGATGCTTTTTGCACCGACAGATCACTGCTTCTTCGTTATATACTAAATGGAATGGAGTCATCCCTGTGATGTCACGTGGAGTCATCCTCTAAGCCTAGAGAATGTTAGGGAGCTCTTCCACTTAGATATCCTTTGTCACGCCCCGAGACCCAGGAGCCGCTGATCCAATACAAAATCGGACAGCACCTCCCCTGTCCGGCGGACAATTTACACATACACACAACAACTATAACAACACCACGCAGTTTATATTTGGCCTCAGGCCTCCAAAATAGATAAACACCACATAAAACACAAGACAACTAAGTAGATCATACCTGACTGCGGACCGATCCGACTTACGACAAAATAACCAATACATAAACCCCATAGGGTACAAAACAACACTCCCCAGACATATACAAATCCAATAAACAATTCTGACACATAAGCACTACCAAGTACAAAACACACTATATTGTCGCGATGGGTAGGGACTGGCTGCTAGGCTCTTCTGGCGACTCCAAGTATCTCAACCTGAAATAAAAACATATGGCAACGGTGTGAGTCCATAACTCAGCGAATACCCAGCAGATATGCATAGTATGTTATACCAACAATAAGAGTTCAGCTAATACAGTCTCATATCAACCGTAGGGGAAGACTAGTACTGAACATACTGAGGTAGATACATACCTGAATCCATCTAACCCGTGAAGAGGGTAATAAATACCAAAGGAAACCAATAGGCATATAAACACAGATAACAAGTCTCCAGTATATGCGATGTCAAACAAGTGCAGCAAATAAATGCAGCAAACAATGCACGATGCAAAGTATGCACATGGTGCAATGACATGTGTCACCCCCTAGTCCCAGTCAGGATCGTCGTCCACAACGTCCGCGTGGGTAGAGCTGTGACAACTTGTACCCAGTCAGGACATGGTCCACAACGTCCGCGTGGGTCAGCATGCAATAATGCAAGGATGGTGCATGCCCCAAACATATAAAGCACCCTGATGCAATAACATGTGTCACCCCCTAGTCCCAGTCAGGACATCGTCCATATCGTCCGCGTGGGTAGAGCTGTGACTACCTGTACCCAGTCAGGACATCGTCCACAACGTCCGCGTGGGTCAGCATGCAATAATGCAGAGATGGTGTATGATAGATACACATACCTCCCTCACCAAGTCCTCAGTATACCAAGTCTCAGCCTGAATTCCTATAACAGGAAATACTAGTGACCTACAAGGTATACTGGCCGAAATCTACAGATCCCTCATGTCAAATGCAAGAGATACATCACGATATCTAAGAATATGTATAGATATGACAATATCCGAGACTGTAAGGAACTAACAGCATAATAACTCAGGGTTAAACAACAAGTATCCAGAACAGCATAATAACTCAGGGATAACTAACAAGTATCCAGGACAGGCATAATAACTCAGGGATAACTAACAAGTATCCAGAACAGGCGTAATAACTCAGGGTTAAACAACAAGTATCCAGAACAACATAATAACTCAGGGATAACTAACAAGTATCCAGGACAGGCATAATAACTCAGGGATAACTAACAAGTATCCAGAACAGCGTAATAACTCAGGGTTAAACAACAAGTATCCAGAACAGCATAATAACTCAGGGATAACTAACAAGTATCCAGGACAGGCATAATAACTCAGGGATAACTAACAAGTATCCAGAACAGGCATAATAACTCAGGGATAACTAACAAGTATCCAGGACAGGCATAATAACTCAGGGATAACTAACAAGTATCCAGAACAGGCATAATAACTCAGGGATAGCGTATAATCTTACTGCTATCTATAACTAACCATGCATAGCAATATGACAAAATCTAAAAGATAAGTCAAAGGGTACCCGCCTCCAAGTAGGAGTCTGTATCAAAGGAGAACCTCCCGTCCAGAAGTCCAAAAGCAAATCGATCAGTGTCCTGTATCAAAGGACCTATTAGATAGTAATTTACGTAGCAACAACCATTAATCAATCCAAGTTAATGATTAACTTCAACAAATCTCAATTCCTTAGGTTACCTTTGATCTAACCCATCATTAACCCTAATCTAATTCATCCCAATGATTAGATTAGGTTTAGCCATAGACCTCACTAATTCCACATCAACTCAAATTCACTGATCTAAACACCATTCCTATGCATCACACATCAGAATAGAACAACCACACCTTTAGAATCTCAATGACACTTGGCATAAACAAGAGCCAAGCAAACGGAATGAAGCTATCACTAGTTCAATTTAATCCAGATTACCAACTCATCCCATATCCAAACTAATACAACATTCTATTATAAACAGAGATTCCAAATTAGAATTAACACTATAAAAATCCCAAAGTCATCATTCATAGAAATTAGGTAACTCACTAACCTAGCTCCATTTCCATTCAATGATCCCAGAACCCAAACCAATACCCATTCCCACACACTTTCATCCATGATCAAAACAACAAATACCAATTAGATTTCTACTTATCAAAGCATCACAAGAACACATCACACTATAGAAGTTCTCTCTTACAACTCATGACACTAAAACCAATCAGATCAGCCACTCATAGCAAAACCCACCTCCTCTTCCCAAAAACATGCTCACGGCAAGAATACAAATCAAAGTACCCCCAACCCTCTCAAAGGAGCTCACGACTCTATTCAAATCAGAGTAAAATTTAGAAAGAAGCAAAGGGAACAAATCTATAAACCACTCTATTAGAGCTAGAAATCCCGTACCTCCACAACCGCTGAATTTCCAGCTTCAAACAACAGGGTTGCTGCTACAAGAGGGCACTGAGCAAACACCAATTGATTCCTATCAAAGATGGCGATTAGGATCGATAGTTCCATCAAAACTTATTCATCTGTGTTGATCTATCCTAATCCTTCAGCAAGCTCATCCACGCTCATCCAATCAAAAGAACAATCATTACCTGAACCGGTGCCGACGAACTCCCTTGCTCCAGATCCGATGTTCAGAAATCACACGAAGGCTACCACATCAGCTCCTTCTCCCCCACGAATCTGATCGGAGATGACTCGCTCAGTCGTTGGCGCAACTCGAGCATCTCCTTTTGGCTCGGATTGCCTGCTCTAGGTCAAGAAGGGGACGGAGACCTCGGTGCGTGCGTGGAGAGGAGAAGAGAAAGAAGGCCGATGTCGACTGGAGGAGAAGCTAGGTCAGGACCGGCGACTTTGGCGACGGCTAGGGCACGAGGGGAGGAAGAAGACGGCGCTGCGGGTTAGGGCTCGGGTGGGATTCGGCCGAAAGCTTTTTAATACAAAAGGGGGGTCTTTTTGCAAAAAGGCCCTTCGACTTTAGAAATTGCAATCCTACCCTTATTTTAAACCTAATCACGTTTTAGTACTTGTAATTGGTTATTTTAATTACAACTTAGTCCCTAATTTTATGACCAAGGCTTCGGAAACCCTGGAACCTTCCCGGTAATCCTCCGAACATTACCGGGACCTAGTCAAAAGTGTCGGATTTAACATCCTCCCCCACTAATAAAAATTTGGTCCCCAAATTTCGTTCATTCCCAAGTCAATAACATCCTCCAACATCACAAGTCATATACAAGTATATATATATCCTCCAATAGACCATCAGAGCTAACATAAAACTTAGAGATTGTGCCAATATGTCTTACCATATGCTGTTATCAATAACAAACTTTCTAAATAATCAACCATCGAAAGATCATTCATCCGTTTAATGATCCATCAAAACTTTTCTATCTTAGTTATTCAACTATCAACATGTACCTTCTAGGTCAACTACCAAGTACAAGTGATCCATGGTCCAAGTCCCCAAGGAACAGATTGTATCAATCCTCTACTAACCATAATAATATGTAGCTACTGCTACCCTATTTCATCAATGCAGATCATGTACTCAAAACATGACATCTAGCTTATCTGTCCAGATATACGCAACATAAGAAAACTTGTAGTTCCATGAGCTAAAGTGAATTATTCCAATAATGATCAAGCCAATTACAGTAGACATCCCTAGTTCTCACTTAGCTGATAGTAGCTAGTACAAATGCTATTACTAATAAGGACAAGGAAAAATCAAAACCCTCAACCTCCAATATCTTGTTGACAGGTTTGACCCACGTCTTCCAACCCGTATGTCGGTATCATACAAGAATCAATATTTTCCACATAGACAAGTCCGCAACAAGCCAACATATCTCCTTCATAGTGGATCCTGACCATGACTACTATAAACTGATTCTTTAAGTCATCAGATCTAACCAAGTTACTAGACGGGTATAAGAATAATAACATGATCCGATAACATGAGAGAATTTCTAAATCATACCTAAATATATAGGAATGCTCACATAATCCAGTAACATGAGAGAATTTCTACCAATACCTAAATACAGGAATAGTAACCTGATCCAATAGCATGAAAGAAACACTAACCATACCGAAATATACAGGAATGGTAACATGATCCAATAATGTGAAAGAATTTCTAATCCTATCTAACCAGGATAAGGGATACAAGAGATGAGAAGAAATACCTGTCGCCTGAAGAAGTCCCATCGCCAAGTCCCAGACAACCACATCGAGAAAAATACTCCGAACAAATCTAACAAGACTCGTAACACAAGTAGGCATCACAAACCTACACTCTTATACCAAAATAAATTGGTATCGGACAGACACCCATAATCCACAAGTCCTTAAGGTATCCGACAACCTGAGCTCTGATACCAAAATAAATTGGTATCAGATAGACACCGAAAAATCCGCAAATACCCGAGGTATCTCGCAACCTGAGCACTGATACCAAAATAAATTGTCACACCCCGAGACCCAGGCGCCGCTGATCCAATATAAAATCGGACAGCACCTCCCCTGTCCGGCGGACAATTTACACTTACACACAACAACTATAACAACACCACGCAGTTTATATTTGGCCTCAGGCCTCCAAAATAGATAAACACCACATAAAACACAAGACAACTAAGTAGATCATACCTGACTGCGGACCGATCCGACTTACGACAAAATAACCAATACATAAACCCCATAGGGTACAAAACAACACTCCCCAGACATATACAAATCCAATAAACAATTCTGACACATAAGCACTACCAAGTACAAAACACACTATATTGTCGCGATGGGTAGGGACTGGCTGCTGGGCTCTTCTGGCGACTCCAAGTATCTCAACCTGAAATAAAAACATATGGCAACGGTGTGAGTCCATAAACTCAGCGAATACCCAGTAGATATGCATAGTATGTTATAATAACTGTTAAATACCGAATTTTTATGGTGTTGAAAAGGGTGAATTTTGAAAGTTAGGGGCCTAGTTGTAATTTTCCAAATTTGTTGGGTTTATTTGCAAAATGCCAAAACAAATATAAAGCCCTAAAACCCTTTCCCCATTCAGTTTTCCCCCGTCCCCTTCAGTTTTGTCCGACGCCGCAGCCCTAGCGATGCCAACCGCCGCCCCGCGCCCTCTCCTTCCCCTTCTTCTCTGCCAATGCCGCCGAGCCCTAGCCATCGCCCACCGATTTCTTCTCGTATGCTTCTCTTTGTCTTCTTCGGCCGAACGAGACGACGAGCGACCGTTTTCCTTATCGTGCCGCCACCCTCGCGAGACAGCCGCCGCCGGGGACCTGTCCTCCGACCGATTCTTGTTGTGTGCCGGCGAGTAGCGTCGCCTAACACTGGTGGCATCTCCTCTTCGAGCAAGTGAGCCGGCGGTGATCGTTCTCTTATTTTCTTGATTCCTGCCGGCCGGACTTCACAGTAGGTAAGGGTTGATGTTAATTTCGTTTTTGGTTAGTAGATTCAGCAGTGCTTTGTACGCTTATGTACTAGTTTAAGCAATGGAAGAAGTTTTCTCTTTAGATAGGATAGTTAGTTGGAAGCAATTGCATTTGTACGTGGTTGGAAAGCTTGTGACAAATTGTTTTATGCAGTAATGGTTGAGATAGTTTATTCGCTGGAGATTAAGTGAATTAAGTACAACTGTTGGATGAGAGATCTGAGGCAATTACTATTTTGGCATGGTGTGAAGTTTATGCTTTAGGATTGTTTATGTGAGTAGTGAAATTGTAGAGTTTTGATGTATGTTGTTTTTTTTTCACTTGCTACTGCGAGGAAGTTTTAATTTGATTCATACTTAGGATTTGACTCGATCAATAAGATTTGTGAGGATCTATATATGGATACAATGGTTGAGAACTTAAGTAGTATTGGACTTAATAGAGATTAATCATTAGGCGAGACGAATTTTAGGGACTAAACATGTACTTAAGTGTTATAGTTAAGATTTATTCCAACCGTGTTTGATTATTTATTTAGCTAATTTATTTAATGGTATAAATAGCTTAATTCTAATTATTTAACAGGACCTTGATCTTGGACTCACGTCATCGATCGTGGGAGGTTCTTCTCGTTACGTTCAACAATTATAAGGCGGGTACTTCTCCTTTGTACTCGAGTAGTTCTTTTACCTTAAAGCATGGCTAGTTATGTCTTATAGGTTGCTTGACCTTGTTCTTTGTCGTTATTTATAAATCGCCGTTGAGACTTATTCTTCGTTGATCTTTGAGTATTCCTAAATTCGTATCTGTACAGTCCTCGATTTGTTTTCTGTTCTGTAAAGTACCGCTTGTACGCGAGTACTTAGAAGTCCATTAAACACAGATAGGTTTATTTGGCATTAGAAATACCCTACCTAGTAGTGTAGGTGCATAATCGTTGGATTGCGATTTCTGGATTGATTGTATTGATGCATCGTATACTCGTTGGATTTTATTGCATCGTTGTTTCTCCGGTTGTTCGTGCATCGTATATCATGCACCATACTTGCACATTGCATACTAACGACTGTTGGCTTACATTTGGTTAAGTCGTCGTTAGTCATATTGTTGCTCGAGTCACTCAACCACATGATGTCATGGTAGTGGTTAGAGTGCGAGTGTTTGTCCTGTCATGCCAGACAGTGACACCCTCACCGTTATTTTAGAGGGATGAGCTGTTGGTAGCTCACCCTCACCGTTGTTGTTTTTCGAGGGATATATATATTGTAGCTGTTGATAGCTCCCCCAATGTACCGGGGTCTGGAGTGTGTGCTCCCCAGCATCCTGTCCACTCAACCACGCCTTATGTGGT
Organism: Boesenbergia rotunda; assembly: GCA_024364735.1. Taxonomy (NCBI): domain Eukaryota; kingdom Viridiplantae; phylum Streptophyta; class Magnoliopsida; order Zingiberales; family Zingiberaceae; genus Boesenbergia; species Boesenbergia rotunda. The sequence goes on from JAGFNQ010001559.1 coordinate 15,108, forward strand.
ATTATTGTTGTTGTTGGTTATTGTTGTTGTTGGAGTGGTACAGTTGTCACAGCCCTACCCACTCGGTCACACAGATGGGATGTGTTGACGGCTTGACTGGCGTCAGGGGTGACACATGTCATTGCATCATGTGCATACGTATTTCTTTTATGCATTTGTTTGTGTTTGATGCACTTATATGAGCTATGATTGTTGCATATGTATGACATGCATGTCTATCTTGATATTATTGTTGTTGAGTTGTTTATACCTGCTAGTCGTTATTCGGATTTTATACCATGTCGATTATATATGTTATGCATGATTAGGTAAATCTGATATTTCTTATGGACTGTACCTTTTGATTCTCTACTCGTTATCTTATTTATGCCATGCTTATTGTCTACTCATATACCCGCAGAGTCCGCCCGGACTCACCACCCCTGCTTCCCTTTTTGTTGTTTCAGATAGCAGGTAGTGGTATTGCTTGGAGCCAGGAGATGATCCAGTTGCCAGTCCCTCAGTCCCACCGTGTCGGTTTGGTTTAGCGGTTTCTATTTCGGTATTGTGTTAGTTTTCCGCATTTCATTTGTTTAACAGTGGTCGGACTGGTTTTACTATTATTATTTCAGAGACTTCTGAGTTCTCGTTAGATTGTGACTTTCTTCTATGTTTAAGGTGGCTGAGCCACCCATTATTATTTTGTTTCAATATAAACTGCGTGGATGTGTTTTTATTATTATTGTGATGCCAGCCGCTTGTGGCTGAGCTATATTGGTGAGATATATGTATAATTGCCCATATTGTCCGCCGTACAGGGGAGATGCTGTGATTTTCGAGGAAGCATGTGCCTCTGGGGGCGTGACAATAACAATAGAAGTCTACGCTGATACAACCTCATATGAACAATNAGCTTTTTCATTTATATCAAGCGTACATAAGTGTGTAGAACATCATGCCATCATCTGACCAAGTAGTAAGTTGCATAGTTATTTCGTGTCAGCTAATTTGCAAACTTAACAACCCTTATAGCCAAAAAAAAAGTCAAGGTTCAGTTATACAGTCCTTCGTACCTTTCCGTCAGACAGCTCTGCAAGATAAAACTTGCCCAACATACCATCTCTGACCAGATTTTCTTCATTAAAATAATTTGTGTACTGTTGAAGCTCAGCAACAGAAAAGGATGTAGCAGATGTTGCGGGAATGTTTATTTGAGAAGTGCTAACATGTCTACCGTGAGCAATTGGCTTCACAACAAGTTTTTCAACATGAGGCAGTTGTGGTGGTGGTGGTGTCAGCGGGAGTGGAGGTGGGGGCGGGAGAATAATTAGATCGGTCTCTCTCACATCAATTTTGTGCTTATTCTCCTTCTCTTCATCATTGTGATCCACTTTGGCAACTGGAAAAAAAAAACATCCCAGAGCAAGCATTTCAAAATTTAAATCCATAAAACCATAATTTCTACACTAACAGTAGCACAAAACTCTTACATTGGCCAACTATATTGTTTGTCTTTGCAGAATGCTCTTCTCTTATAGGCTCATCGAATCTTCTTCCTGTGATTACTGCTTGGCTCTTCGCCAATTGATCATGGTTTGACTTCCACACTCCATGTTTTGATATACAAAATATGATGAGCAGGATAATAACAATAGCTATGATGACAGAAACAACAACATATACAACAACTTTCAAAGTTGACATTTTGCCATTGTCCCCACTGCCAGAATTTTCTTGATTGGATGCTTCATTCGAAGAGTTTGGATGCTTGGTATCAGGAATTCGGGATCCTGAATGATGAGGTGGTGATGCAGACTGAGGTGGAGCAGACTGAGGCGGAGCAGACTGAGGTGGAGCCACTGATGGCGCAATAGAGGTGTTGAAGGGGGTTCCCATCTTTTCTAAAATAGCCATACAACTTGGATGATCATTGTAAAAATACATGCGCATGGTTGCAAAAATACCTAGTGTTCAATCCTTAGGCAGTTCAGAAACCAAAAATAAATTTACTTGTAATCTGGTACATTAGAATTTTAATTGCTTAATGCTCTAAACAGATACTGCATTTACCATATGATATCAAATAAATAATGATCCTTACTTGAAATTGGATATCTAATAGCTTCTCAGGGATTGGTCCTGAAAATAGATTATTTTCTATGTTCCTGTCATACCAAATAGAGAAACGCATTCAATAATAAAGCAGAACAAGAGAGGATACTGATCATAAATAGTAAGCGGTTAGGAGTTATTGTTAAGAGCATCTCAATGTGGAAAAAAAAAGGAAAATGTTCCTTTTACTACTGGATATCTTATCTGCCTCTCCAGAAAAATAAATATATCCGGAAAATATTTTAGTTCAATATTTTTTTCTCTCCAAGCGGACTAATCCGCCTACTCGACTTCTTGTATTTAAGTGAATTGTCTATCTACACCATTGATACTATTGTTCTGGACCATTATCAATGAAGATCCAGGTAAAATATGCACTTTCTCGAGAATAAAAAAAACAATCTACTTTCATTTAGTATTTCAGAATAAATTCTTTTGATCGTCTATACTCAATCAAATCCTCTTTTTTTATAATTGAATTTACCTCTACGGTCTCATATTTAGTAATTACCGAATTATTTCTTTTGTATTGTGGATCATCAAAAAAAGCAAGAATACTATTTCCACGTAAAATACCCTGTTTTGGTATTTCCCCGCTTTGTTTTTTCAACTAAAATGACTAACCAGGTTGGGTAATGTCGAACCTGGGGTGACTGGCCCAACCTCACAAAAATTTTCCATCGACCACCACGGTAAATCGAGAAGCGCTCGCGGTCCAGAAACTCGACATCCCACAGTTGCGCGTCCCATTTGGAAGAAAAATTCTTGCAAAATTGACCAAAGCTAGGGATCGAACCGCAAGTGCTTGGGAGACAATTAGTCACCCTTCCGCTGCACCTTTATTAGTTATGTATTTTTTTCATTTCTAACTCTCACTTATACTGGACCCTTCTTTCTTTTTTAAAAAAAAACTTTCATAAAAAATTCATGTTCTAAATTATAAAACTAGCTTTTTGATTCACAAAATCATCATTTCTGCTTATTTAAAATAATTCCTCTCCTTTTCTGTTTGAAAATTGCCAACCCTGACTTAGTAGAGGTAAAATGTACGGATATTACGGAGAGTCTTGTTGGTCATGTTTTGATGTCTACAATCAAGTGGTTGCTTTTCTTGGTTGAAAGCAATGGGTGTTGTCTCACGAGGTTGATTTCCTGGCCATAGCCCATGAAAATGCCAATCTCTTCATAGTAGATGTTCTTTTTCAATCTCACATAAAGGAATGAGAGAATGACTGACATTGAAAAGGCAGGGAGTTGCATGAAAGGCCAAGGCAAGAATTTGAAGTTGGAACTAATATTGGAGACATTGGAGATCCTCATAAGATTTTCTCCATCAGCTTGAAACGAGGGATGATTCTAGGGGCTGTAGTATGAGGCGTGTATGGAGGCCTTGGAGAAGGTGACATCAATTGGAAAGGTGAGCTTACAAGGAGAAATACATAACCAAGAAATAAATAAGAAGAAAAGGATAAGGTGTAGAGGAGGAAGGTGGTACAAACAGAAAGAGAGCAGGAGGTCAAGGAAGAAAGTATTGTCAAGGAGGGAACCTGCGCTATCGCATGAAATTCACCCACCTCCTATGGAGAATAAAGTAAAAAAGGAACTAATCCTCCGGGGAGGACTGCATCTAGCATAAAGTTGATAGGAAAAATATTGTAAATTCATTAAAGGATTACTATTAGAAGATATGTAGAATACTCAGACATAACACCCATTAACTAATAGTTGGAACAGCCACAGAAAGAAGATGACCATGATGATGGCACTAACTAAATATCTCATATGACTAAACGTAGACTCATCTAACTAATTCTTCGCATAACCCTACGAGTCAAAATTGACAAACTAGAAGAAAGAAAATATTTTTTGTAAAAAAAATTATCAGAGATTCAAGTGGAATTACAAATTCTTGAGAGGAAGATCTTCCAACACATTTAGTAAGCCGGAGAGCTGATTACTCTGCAAGTGACTACAAAAAAGTAATCATCAAATTTATATCACACTCGAAAGGGTTAAGAGAACTAATCTTATGCATTCAAATGAGACTCACAATGTAGTCAAAGATGATAAATTTCCCATCGAGGCTGGTAATGGACCACTGAGATTATTGAAAGAAAGATCCCTGCTTGAAAATTGACATGTTACTCATTAATAATAAAGGATAAGCAGAAAACATGAATATCTAGTGAAATACAAAACCCAACCCACAAGTTTATTAGACCAGTGAGAGAGCTAAAGGCATCTGGCAGATCACCACTCAATTTATTGTTATTAATTGACCTGAACAGCACAAAGGCCACCAATGAAATTGAGACTAACAAACGAAACACATGATCAATTGTGTAAAACGAAACAACACATTACATGTCTGTCAGAAGGGTTAACTTTGATAAGGAATCTGGAATGCTGCCTGTGAATTGATTAGATGAAAGAAAACTGTCCCAAGGCAAATCATGCAGATCATCACATAATAAGAGCAATCTATGGAAACAAGAAATGTTAGACACATATTATCATTTAAAACATACAATGTGCGCAGGGTGAGAGGAAGATTTCCTGGTATGCCTCCACCAATGTTGTTGTTACTCAGATCACTACAACCAAAAGTAGCAAGCAAACAAAAGTCAATATACAAATTATAGGTGATGGCTTGAGCTTTGAGAAATGAACTGAATGAATTGGAGAATGAGACTGTAGTTTCTCATGCTAACAGAAAAATGAAATTCAACCAACTATGACTGACATTGTAATTATTGAAGAAAAATTGCCTAGACCATCGCCCAGTTGTCCTCCAAGATTTGCAGCATTCATAACTCTATCAAAATAAGGCCATTAAGATAAGAACGCAAGATTCTTCAATTGGATAAGTTAGGAGACAATTACCGTACATTGCAGTTATGTTTGAGTTAACACATTGAACACCTTGCCAATTCTCTGTGCAGGGGTCTCCTCCATTCGGAACCCATCCAGGAAGAGGAGGTGAACCCAGTGCAACATATAAGCCATTTATAGCAGCAACTAAGGAAAAAAAATTGCAGCAATAGTACTGTAGATTAAGAAATTCAGTATACATGCAGCATTGCGTGCATAAAATTTAGGTGCTCTACCTACCACATGTATAAACAAACGTTCTAATACATATAATTTAACTATGTATGTGATGCATCAAGCACAATTGCACACAGCAACAAGGACAAATAGAGCCTATCGTCAGTTTAAAAAAACAAGGACAATTTTGAGAAGGAAAACAAAACTTAGCATACCATCCCGTTCATCAGTGAATGAGTAGCAATGTGACAACACAAAAATCACGACCAGACAAACCCACAAGATGACCTTTGAATTCATGTCGTTCACTTGGGCAAATATCACCATGAAACATCAAGCTTCCAATTCTGATGAGATAAACAAAGCAACAAACACTAGGATCAGAACAGGTTGATAGGGGAAAAAAAAGGTTGAAGCTTTTTTACTGCATGCAAGATGCTTAACTTTCCGTTTCAAACTTAAATAGAGACATGAAGAGGGAAAAAAAATTTAAAACAACAAAGCTACACCATTCGTCATCAGAGGAATGTTCTTTGCATTGTTAACAATTCGCATATACAATACTTTTTTCCACTTGTAGTAACTAAAAAAAGTTAGAAGGAACTCTTCCTCTCCTACTCAGAATATATTAAAACTGCAAAAGAGAAAAGGAAAACTTTGACGAACAAATGGAAACTGAAACCTTACTTCCAAAGCGAAAGAAACAATGCAAAGAAAAACAACTCTTTCTGCTGCCCTAACAAGCCGCCAGACCTAAAATCCACCGCAAGAACCACAATACCGACGACAATCAAACAAAAACCCCCGGCTTTCTCGCACAAAATCGCCATATTGGAAACCAAAACAAAACGATCGATTCGAAAAGCCTAGCAAAAAGATCCAACTCGACCATCACCTCCATAATGCAGCTCCACGATAACAACCAACAAAAGCAAGCCATGAAACAAAAATAAATAAAAGGCAACACAAAAGCAAACAGATCGGGCGGCTCCAACCTCAGCGCGAGGACCTGACCGAGTGCTGCCGTCTCCAACAAGCCTTAGCTGCTAAGTCTCCACTAAGTCTTCAGATTTCGACGATAAACATCAAAAAGTCAGGAGTAAAAAAGCCAAAAGCAAAAATAGAAAGAAAGGAGGAGGCAGTAGAAGGGGACGGCGAACACATGACGGCACGGGATGCTGCTTTTCCTTGCGATCCCATCCCACTCCCACGCCACCACGCTCTCATTTTAAAATTGACGAAGAAGTAATTAATTCGCCGAATCTAATTCCCTTCATTTATCCACCCTATAAAAGTCCAATCAATTCTTTATCTCCCGCTCGGTTTGGATTTTAATTTATCATTCATTCCATAATAAAATAAGATCGATAAATTTTAAAAAATATATATTTTATCTTAATATAATGATCTTTTGAAAAGATCAAACACATGGAACAATATTTTTATATTCACTGATTTGATTTTAAAATTTATTAGAATAAATACACGTATGGTTCCATGAAATTTTTTTCCGGATCATTAGGTAAATCGGGAAGCGTTCATCATTTGGAGAAAAAATTCTTATGAAATACATTATAGCTAGGGATCGAACTATGGATGTCTGAGTATGACTAATCGCCCTACCACTATATCGTAGCCCGATGGCATAAATACATATATATAAAACTTTGTCATGGGAGGTGATGAAATACCAAATTAGAAGTGATGGAGTAGTTATTCATATGATTGCTTTTCTATTCCATCAAAGTCATATGGGTTATCATATAAATATTTAGAGAGCAAATCCTTTATCCCGAGATTCTCTCTGTCTCCGTGTCCCAACTCATCGACGATGGCCGGCGAGTTCTCCGATCGTCGATCGGACACCATCGACGGTCTCCGACCGCCGTTCCGAACAAAATTATGTCCTAAGGGGTACGATGAATCCGTCGATGATCGTCACAATTGCAATCTCGCCGGATTCACCGTTGAATCCGACGAGATCGCAATTGTGACGATCTCGACCAATTCACTGTTCTCCCAGGATATCGTTTGATTCGGGATGACGATTGAAGACTAATGATGGTGTCCAATTGACGATCGGAGGATTCGTCGATCATCGCCGACGAGTTGGGATATGGGGACAGGGAGAATCTCGGGACAGAGGATCCCGTTTGAAATATCGGTAAATGATAGAAAACTCCCCAATGGGCATTTGATCTTTGCATACACTCCCCATATGAAATTTTCTTTGTATTTACTCCTGATGGATTGAGTATAAAAGAGTGAAAATTGAGTATACATCAGTGAAAACTGAGTATAAAAGAGTGAAACTTGAGTATAAAAGAGTGAAAATTTAGTACATGAGTTATTGATGTGGTGGATGCAATCTTACATACTCAATTTTCTAACTTTTATACTCAACTTTCTTCAAATAATACTCACCAAACTATCTTGTCAATCCCATCAGGGACTGCATGCAAAGAAAAGTTTGTGTAGGGATTGTATGTAAAGTTGACTTGGTATGTGGGGAGTTTATGAAAATTTATCCTTAAAATATTCATGGTTCGATTTTCTTCTAAATTTTTAGAAACTTATAATCATGAAATATTGGCATTCGTGGTTGAATTTTTTTTTAAATGAATCATATAATCATGAAATATTGAGTGTTTGAATTGTCGATCATGAACGTTGTTTTAATTTATCCGTAAATATTTTTATAGAACCGGATTCATCATTTCAAATTTAATATTATTATTTTTTTTCTATTTCATCTAAGATTTGCGTGGACTCCAAACTGGTGCTGATAAAGTAGCGTCGCTTTCAGGGAATATCAATTGAAATAAACACTAAAAAATAATAGTTTGATTTAAAAAAAAAAGACCAACTAAATAATCCGCGGTTCGATCCTTAATTATAACGTATTTTACAGGAATTTTTCCTTCAAATAGGACGCGAACCCTAGGACACTGGGCTTCTAGACTGGCTACCGTGAGCGCTTCCCGATTTATCCTGGTGATCGATGGGAAATTTCTATGGGACCGGACCAATCATCCCAGATTCAATTTGTCTGCTGCCTGATTCATCATTTTTTACTTCACTCAATTTACTTTCTTGTTTTGAAATCCATGTACACTGAGCGTCATGCCAGGGCAACAGGCTTCAACCCTATACCTTATATGAATTGGCATCTGCCGAAATTCTTCTGTTTCTGTTCTAAGTAATAGTATATTAACTGCTGGATAGGCTAAATTCTCAAATTCCATTAGAAAAATATGGGCTGCGAATGTTGAGTACAAATTTAGTCCTTTGCATTCAGTGTGAGTTAAAGAAATGAAAATTGATAGCAGTGATATCTTCTACTCAGCAGACATCAGTAACTCGAGCCAAGAAGCGGTTCCGCCGCCCACGGGGACGAAGGCGCGGAGTCCATCGGTGCGGCCGTGGGCGGTGAGCTCGTGGGAGAAGCAAGCGAAGCCGTGCTAGGCGAAGATACGAGTGGATTGGAAGAAAAGGCACTGGCGGCGTGGATGCCGCGGGCGGTTTAGTAGTCAGCCTCGTCGGCTGGAACGTTGCCCTAAAAATGGCGGCGAGGTTGACTCTTACGCGTCGCCGCCATAGCGAAATAACCTCTGTACTGCTTTGATGGCAATTGATTGCGTTGACCCCTTCCGGTGGTAGGAAAATCGAGTCCATTAAACTAAAAACAATGCAATTCTCTATCCGGTGAACTATTCAACTGATGAATAACATTTTTCACAATTGCTATCGACAGATTCGAGCTACATGCTGCTCGGCAAAATGGGAATCAGATTGGGATGAACTCCGCTCCAAATTCTCAGAGAGACCGGAGAAGTTTTAATTAATGAAAGAATGAATGTAATCGATAAATAGAAGGGCGACCGCGATCGATCTGACGAAATGAACATGCCTACTCCAACGACATCTTCGAGAGCGGGCTTGGCGTGGGACGGAAGAGCCACGTCCTCATCCCCGGCAAAGGAGTCGGCGGGCGCGTCGGGGGAGGGTGGAGTGCCCGCCGGATCACCTCCCGGTTGGCCGACTGGTTTCCGTCTGATGCTAGAGAACAGGCGGACCGCCTCCGGCCTCTGGGAGTTGTTTGCGGCCGTCGAGGAGACCTGGACGACGGAGCACCCCCTCGTACGCCTCTTACTCTCGGCGACTGCGCCACTGGTGCGCCGCCAGAGCTGGGCTGTGTGTGGCTTTCCTCGCGGGAGTGAATGAGCTCCATGTTTGCTGCTGTAGTTCTTGTTGCTGCTTGTTTGCTTCATGAAGAAATGGCGGTCAATCCTTCCTATGTATATGGAGCTGCGCCGGGCGACACTGTTCATACGCGACGGTGAAAAAGTCGTCCTTCAACGCCGTCCCGCACATTTTGAACCTTGAAAAGTCCTTGTTTGAAAAGTTGACCATTAATAGCCAGGAAGTGATGCCACGTAAGTTGATATGGTGGTTAATGTGTATGATAAAAGATGAAAAGGTCTTTGGGGTAAAAAAGTCAAATCGCAACTTCGTGGACAAACTTATGCGGACACCCAAAGAACAATAGGAACGTCATTTTATCACGATTAATTCGTTCTAACATTTTCGACAATTTAACTGAGAATTAATATGGAAAAGATATATTATTAGTTCGGATATTATGATTAGTACGCGAAGAGGATACATTTTTAGATCTCATGTTGATAATACCCAAGTATTAATCATCAATCCATCCCGTAGAGATTAAAATTTAAATTCATTTGTACAAATAATTCGAGTTCTTTATGTGGACAACCCAGCAAAAATAATTGACTAGTACTTGATGGTAACAAGATTTATTCCCAGTTAATCTTCTTCGACTCAACATTTTTAATTAGATTTTATTCGACTTTGCTCCTCAGTTTGACTTGAAAGAAGGGCATCTAATGATATCCAAATTTTCTCTCAAGCATTGTGAGTCTCCAAATTAATCTCGCGAGCAACCAAAGTCCTCGGAAGCTATAGCAACGCTATAGTACCGGCATTGCTATAGTGAATGCTACACTTCAAGTTACTACAATAAGCTACAGTGCTATGCTTTGGAAATCAATCTATTCCTTACACTGAGCAATACCACTAAATTATGCTGAGCAATATTACTAAGTTTCGTCAAACAATACCACCAAGTTGTCTCGAGTAATATCATTAAGTTCCGTCAAATAATACTATCAAGTTCCACCAAACAATATAGCTAAGTTCTCCCAAGCATTAAAGTATACTTTCATCAAGTTCTAAAATTAGCTTCCCTAAATAATAAGCTATGAAACTTTTAGTCATGAATATGTGATGATAAATAGATGGAGAAACGAGTGGTGGATGTCAGGTTCTCTTGATTCTTTCTTTCTAATACATGACAATTAATGAATGGAAAATGAGATAATAAACTGTCCAACTCACAAGAAAAAATAGGAGGGTGTGCGACATATGACATGGAGATATTTTTCTCATAATTATATAAACATCACAGAGTAAGTTCTAGATATGTTGGTTCTTTCATTCTTACAAGTGGAGACGCCTATTTTCTATTAAGATCCTTTCTTCTGTGTTTTCTTCAACGTCGGTTCTTCTTCTTCACCCATTTTTTTCAGTAACTAATTTGAGCATCGAAGGGGTCGTATCGGTAAGCTGACTCAATCTTTAATCTGTGTTACATCTCAGAATATCGGATCTTGCTAGTTTGGAAGTTGATTTAGCTTTCTGGAGACGAGGCGTCTGAGCCGAAGGAAAAAAATATCATCAAATCAGCTTTGTCTATGAGAAAATCTTATAAAAAGCTACAAAGGTAAGCAAAGAGGAGGAAGAGACTAATAAAGGCACCCGACCCACTGTGGGAACGTGAACAAGAGGGTGGGAATGCGAGCGGGAGAAGGAGAACGTTGAGGTTAAGATATGCAAAAGCTACAAAGATGAGCAAAGGAGGAGGAAGAGACTAGTAAAGGCACCCGACCCACTTTGGGAACGTGTGTTACAAATTAAAGTGATGTTACCACGTTTTATTTTTCTTTACATTATTGGTGATAAGATTTTCTTTTTTTTGGGATTAGCTAGTGGTATGAATCATTTCAATTTAGGTGGTATAGTGGTATGAGTCATTCCTTTTTTAGTAGTGTTATTTTTATCTCTTATGGTGTATTTAAAGGGTCGAATGTGTGTATAGTAAAATATAGTTGGGTAAGTGTTTTCCATAAGTAACAAAGTAATCTGAGTTTGTCCATTTCTTTCAAGTCCTTCTCCTCTTCTAATATTCTTCTTCACAGTTCGATCATCGAGGTCTTCCTATTGGATGATTTCGTTTTTCGTTACAACGTGAACAAGAGGGTGGAAATGCAAGTGGGAGACGGAGAACGTTGAGGTTAAGATATGAAGGTTGAAAGAAAGAGCAACAATGACTACTCCTATGGCACCAAAGCATCCTGATCTGGAACATTTTCATCATGCCATATTTCAAAAACTTTAATCCATCATTGGTATAGAGATCTGTTGATGCTTCGAGGCAATAGATTCCCCTCTTCTATATTTTTGATCGATATGTTTCTCAATCTGGTTTAATGAGGAAATTACAAAACAACAACAACAACAACAAAGCCTTATCCCACTAGGTGGGGTCGGCTATATGGATCCTTTTACGCCATTGAGTTCTATCCCCTACTATATCATCATCTAGATTTAAATAAAATTTATCTTGTTTTATTGTTGCCAACCAAGTCTTTTTTGGTCTTCCTCTCCCTCTTTTAATGTGCGTATTTATCATAGTTTCACATCGTCTAACAGGGGCATTTATTGGTCTTCTAAGTACATGTCCGTACCATCTCAAACGTGTCTCCCGAAGTTTTTCTTCAATAGATGCAACTCCGACTTTCTCTCTAATACTCTCATTCCTTATTCTATCCATCCTCGTATGTCCACACATCCACCTTAACATCCTCATCTCTGCAACTTTCATCTTTTGCTCATGTGCTCGAGTCATAGCCCAACATTCAGCACCATATAACATAGCAGGTCTAACTGCCGTTTTGTAGAACTTCCCTTTAAGTTTTAGAGGTACTTTACGATCACATAAGACACCCGATGCTAATCTCCATTTCAACCATCCTGCTTGTATTCTATGTAAGACATCTCTCTCAATTCCTCCATCACTTTGCAAGAACGATCCTAAATACTTAAAGTTCTCGATTTTAGACAACTCATCATCTCCTATCTTAACAATTGTTTCACTACGTCTAGCATTGCTAAACTTAAATTCCATATATTCAGTCTTTACTCTACTAAGCCTAAAACCTTTCATTTCTAGAGTTTCCCGTCAAGATTCTAGTTTAGCATTTACTCCTTCACGTGTCTCATCTATCAAAACAATATCATCTGCAAACAACATGCACCATGACACTGTATCTTGAATGTGCCTAGTGAGTTCATCCATGATTAGTGTAAAAAGATAGGGACTTAAAGCTGATCCTTGATGTAACCCTATCCTTATTGGAAATGCTTCAGTCAATCCACCTGAAGTCTTCACTCTAGTCGTTACATCTTCATACATATCTTTAATTAGGTCAATATATGTTACGCTAACGCCTCTCTTTTCTAGAATTCTCCATATAATTTCTCTTGGTACCCTATCATAAGCTTTTTCTAAATCAATAAATACCATGTGTAGATCTTTCTTTTGCTCCCGATATTTTTCAATTAATTGCCTAAGAAGATGTATAGCTTCTATTGTCGACCTTCCAGGCATGAACCCAAATTGATTTTCGATTACCGTGATCTCCTTCCTCAATCTTTTTTCTATTACTCTTTCCCAAAGTTTCATGGTATGACTCATTAATTTAATACCCCTATAGTTTGCACAATTTTGTATGTCTCCTTTGTTCTTATATAAGGGAACTAGACTACTTACCCTCCATTGATTAGGCATTTTTTTTGTTTTCAATATTAAATTAAATAATTTTGTAAGCCATTCAATACCTTTTTTCCCTAAACATTTCCATACCTCTATTGGGATATCATCCGGTCCCACGGCCTTTCCATTTTGCATCCCTTTCAAAGCTTGTTCTACTTCTGAAGTTTGAATTCTCCGATGAAAATTAAAATTTCTATACTCATTTGAAATACTTAAATTGCCTAAGTCAAGTTGGTCCCCTAAACTTTCATTAAAAAGTTGATGAAAGTAAATCTTCCACCGCTCTTTTATTTCGCTATCATTTACTAGTACTCTATCGCATTCATCTTTAATACATCTTATTTGACTAAGGTCTCTTGTTTTCCTTTCTCTTGCTTTAGCTATTTTATAAATGTCTCTTTCCCCTTCTTTTGTATCTAAATTTTGATATAATCGTTCAAAAGTTTTATTTTTTACTTCATTCACTGCTTTCTTAGCCTCTTTCTTGGCTATTGTATATTTTTTTAAGTTTTCCTCGTTCTTACAAATATATAATTCCTTATAAGCTATTCGTTTTTCTTTCACTTTCTCTTGTACTTTCTCATTCCACCACCAAGATTCCTTCCTTGGTGGTGCATGCCCCTTTGACTCACCGAGTACATCCTTAGCTACTATTTTCAACTTTGATACCATCTTATCCCATGTCGTATTAGAGTCGCTATATATTTCATCTAATGCTTGTATTCCTACCTTCTCCTTCAATATGTTTTGCTTCCCATCCTTTAACTTCCACCACTTAATTCTAGGAGTCGTGTATATTTTTCCTCTATTGATATTATAACTAAGGCGTATATCTAACACTACTAATCTATGTTGGGTAGTTAAGCTTTCTCCAGGGATAACCTTACAATCTTTACAAATCTTCCTATCTCTCTTCCTAACCATAAAATAATCAATTTGTGATTTATTATTCCCACTTTTGAATGTGATCAAGTGTTCTTCTTTTTTCTTAAAAAATGTATTAGCTAGTATAAGGTCATATGCTATCGCAAAATCCAATATAGTTTTTCCTTCTTCATTTCTTGTTCCAAACCCATAACCCCCATGTACTCTCTCATATTCTTCATTTTTCGCTCCGACATGTCCATTTAGATCGCCTCCTATTAAAATCATTTCATTTGGCGGAATGTTTTGTAATACCTCATCTAAATCGCTCCAAAATCTTGATTTAGTTTCTTCATCTAATCCTACTTGAGGTGCATATATGCTAATTACGTTCACAACTTCTTTCGCCACTACTATCTTGAGAGCTATAATTCTATCCCCCTTTCTAACTACACCAACAACTTCATCTTTTAAAGAACTATCTACAAAAATACCCACTCCATTTCTTGTTTTACTCTTTCCTGTATACCATAACTTAAAACCCGAGTTCTCTATCATTTTTGCCTTCTCACCTACCCATTTTGTCTCTTGCACACACAAAATACTAATTTTTCTCCTAATCATTGTATCTACTACCTCCATTGTTTTACCAGTGAGAGTTCCTATATTCCATGTTCCAAATCTGAGACTATTACTTTTCTTATAATGTTTATTCTTAGTCCACCTATGGTGTGAGAACTCTTGCCTATTTAACACTACACCCAAGTTCTCATGGAGATGTAGCGGTCCTTGCCGAGACGTTACAGTCGGACCCTGCAACGCGAACCCTTGCATATTTAGCACTACACCCGGGTTCTGGAGATGTAGCGGTCCTTGCCGAGACGTTACAGTCGGACCCTGCAACGCGTTCCTTCCGGGGAATATCCTAGCATTAGCATAATACTTTAATGGATCCATTCATTGAGTATTTGCCATAGTTTTTTTTTACGCTGGCTGGCAACCTAACGCAACCCTCCTCCTTTATCCGGGCTTGGGACCGGCCATGACTAGGTCGTCACAGGCGGAGTTGAGGAAATTACAAAAGTGATATCTAAATTTAGCCCAAGCTAATCTTCTTCAATCCAACACTTAATTGGACTTCATTTGATTTTTCTTCTCCGTCCGATTTGGAAGAGAGGCATTTGATAGTATTTGGATTTCTCTCCGAGCTAATCCTCTTTGACTCAACGCTTTTAATTAAATTGTATTCGACTTCTCTCTTCAGTCAACTTAAAGGAGGGACATTTGATGAGATTCAGATTTATCTCCGAGCTAATCATTTTTTACTCAACACTTTTAATCAAATTTCATTTAACTTCGGTCTTCAGTCTGAATTAAAGAAAGACAACTAATAATATCTGGATTTATCCTCGAGCTAAATCTGTTCGACTCGACACTTTTAATTGGATTTCATTTGATTGTGAACTTGAAGAAAAGACTTTGGATGATATCCAGATTCACTCTCGAGCATCCCGAATCACCAGATTAGTCTCCCAAGTAACCAAAATCTTCAGAAGCCAGGGTAATGCTACAGTACCAACGTTGCTACAGTGAGTGCTACATAACAGGTTGCTACAATAAAGCTACAACGCTGTGCTTTAGAAATCAGTCTATTCCTTATGCCGAGCATTAATACCAAATTCTGCCGAGCTATGTCACTAAGTTCCATCGAGCAATTTCGCTAAGCAATACTATCAAGTTCCGCCGAACAATATAACCCAGTTCCCTGGGTATCAGAATATATTTCCATCAAATATTAAAATCAACTTCCTATAATAATAAGCTCTGAAACTTCTAGTTATGAATATATATACGTCACTATCAATGGATGGTGAATCGAATGGTGAATATCAGATATGTTCCCTTGATTCTTTCCTCCTAATATATGGCAATTAGACCATCTCCAACCATAAACACCATTTTAGTGCTTCTACAATACCAATTTGATATCACTTCAATACCAAATTTTTTTTCCACTCCAACCAAGAGACACCATTTCTTACACTAAAAAGAATATTCCTTAGAATATTCTATTTTTCCATCTTATAATTTATTATTCAACATACATATTAATTTTAACATATATATTAATATGTTAAATATTTTTATTATGATCATAATTATTAATAAAATTAATATTTTTATGGTACATCATCATTAATTTTAATTATGATCGTAATATTTTATTTTTAATTAAAAAAATAAATATTAATACTATCTTCTTAATTTTGGTGGAAATAATTTAATAGACATTGCTGCTATTTCCAAATTGAAGGGTTGTGTTCGACAAATCGAAGAAACGAATCCGAGTGGAGCATCAGAGGAGGATATTGTAAGTTGTTATCATTATTTATTTTGTAGAGTATATCAATTTTATAATCAATATCTAATTTAGTTAATAATTCTATTTCTGTATTATTTTTTTTACAGATGAATCGTGCACAAATGTTATTAGTGCAAGATCCTAATTACTCAAAGGGTTTCAAATTTGGACATGTGTGGAGCATTCTTCAAGGTATTGAGAAATTTAACAGTGACAACGCCAAAACTGGATCTACGAGAGTGCAACGACAAACTGCTCAAGCTGATTACTCTCAATCTTATAATCTTGAGAAAGATGTTTATTCATCTCCATCTCCACGTGTCTCTTCGTTTGATCTTAATATCGCTGATTCGGATAGTCCTGATACTTCAACTAAACGACCTATTGGGGTGAAGAAAGCAAAACTGAAGCGAAAGAATGAACAACAACTTACAAAAATAGTTTCACAAAATGACCAACTTGTTGCGGCATTGGATAGAAGTACCGATGTTGATATATTCAAGGAAGAGAATAAAATTTTATTCAAAGATTTGAATACCATCGCCGATCCGATAATGCGTGAATTTATTCACAGTGAACAAGTCAGAATTATGCAAAAGAGGAAAATATACCAAAATTCTCAATCAATTCCACATCAAGGAGAAGGATCTAAATTCAATTCGTCTCAAGAAGAAGGACAAGAATTTGAAGATCCTTTGAATGGCTCCGGTCGATTCCAAGATTATTTCAGTGGTTTTGGAGGAAGTGATTTACCAGAATATTAAACATTCAATGGCTCTGATCCATTTCTAGGAAGTTATTATTAGGAAGTTATTTTAAATGCATGTTTACTTTAATGTTTGTTACATCTTTAAATTATATGTTGGGCTATATGTTATGTATTTTCTATGTATGCACTTTGAAATATTAAATGTTTAATTGTGTGTTTGTTATAAAATTATCAGTATTATAAATTTTAAAATATTTATAATCTTAGTAATATAACAAATATTTTAAATATTACTTATTTAAGTTAATAACTAATATAAATTTATAATATATAAAATTTACAAAATAAATTCAATTAAATTAAATAATAATAATTTATAATATTTAAGAATATTTTAAATATAAATTTAATATTATAATACATTTAATTAAATCATGCAACACTTATATAAAATATTTTAAATATAAAATTAATATTATAATATATTTAATTAAATACAAATATAATATTATAATATATTTAATAATAAAATAACCACTTGCACCAAATTGGTGCCCATTATAGTGTATCCATTGGAGATAAAATGGTGCCTCTCCAACACCATTTTAGTGTAATGGGGTATTGATTGGAGATGGTCTTAAAACATAGAGGAGGGTATAACGAACTATTAGAAAGTTCGTCTTCACCAATTCACGGAAAAACATAGGAGGGCGTGTGACATTTGACGTGGAGTTGCTCTTTTTAATAACTATATAAACACCACGGATAGTAGGTTCCAAATACATTGGTTCTCTTATTGAGCAAGCAGAGACAACTTTTTTCCATTAAGCTCCTTTTTTCTTCGTTTTCTTCTTCTTCAGTTCTTCTCCTTCACCCACTTCTTTCGGTGACTGACTTGAGCGTCGGAGAGGTCGTGCCGGCAAGACGGTCGGACCTCTAATCTGTGTTATATCTCAGGATATCATTCTACACCTGTTTGGAAGCTGATCTAGCTTTCTGGGTAGGAGGAGCCCGAACCAAAGGAAAAAAGAAATCATCAATACATATGGCAATCTATTGGTACCTTCGCCAATCGATAAATATTAGAAAATTTGTTTTTTTTAACATGGTTTTCAACTCAAAAAACCCTAAAAATCCATTGTAATTCATGGATAATAGGAAAAATCGTTATATCTTAGAGTTTTCTAATGCTCCATTCGACATATATACATTGATTCGTTTATCCAAATCGAATGCAAAAATGGAAGTATATTTCCAAAACGTCGAAAATAATGAACCGAATTATTGAATCTGCATATTAAATCGACATCTAATAATATAAACCTCCCTTCATACTTAGAACATTAGATAACTTAATTGGGATTTAATTTACTTAATAACACAATTGTTGTGTGTGTTATTAGTCATGTATTAGCTACAACAAAGAGATTAAATCCTTCGTTGATAACACACGCATTATGATATCATTACAAAAAGTAGGTGAAAGATTCAGGCAAAGTCCCCAAAAAGTTGATTAAGTGAAGCATTTACAAGTCGCCTTAATGAATGAAGAAAGAACTATACTTCCTAAATGCTTCATCAATCAAGCCTCATTGTTCATTTTTATCATTTGTAAATCTTGGAAGTTGAACAATGGAGTTAACTCGAGTGACCCCTTCCAGGCCTGACCAGTTCCCATCCTCTTTAAAACATTCTGAATCTTGTTGGTCCAGAGCAGCTTCTATCCTGGTGTTTCTGACTGTGAAATTCCGATCTAATGTGGGTTCAGAATCTTGTGCTTCATCCGTTTCAACTTTGGAATCTTCATTGCCAGGATAAATGAACGATGTAGAGCTATTATCTAAAGATTCAGACACAAAAACAGCATCCTTCTTGTCGTCCAAGTAGAGGCAAACCACTGCACAGTCATCCATTTTTGAAGTTGGATACTTGAGCTTCCATTCTCGAGCAGCAGCTTCAACAAGGACCTTCGCAGCCAATGATCGAGAAGGAGAAGACGAGACAATTTCAACGACATCTTCATTGCCTAGTACATCCCAGACCTGCAGCAACAATTATAAAACTCTATTGATTAAGTGTGAAAGTTTAGCCATAACGTGACGGATGCATGTGCTAAGCAATAAAGTACAGTTGAACAAAGAAGTTATACCAAGCACACAGGTATTTCTCTTGTACAATAAAGAGCAGGTCAGCTAAAAGTTAAGCAAACAGGCAAAAGATACACTGCAACATGTTGTAGGTGTCATGGCTTTTGCTGAGCTGACAGCTGAACTCACGAAAGGGATATACAACCTGTGACCACCACCATTCTCTTTTTGCAATTGGGATAATCATTGGTAGAGACTCTCATTATCAATGCAACGTGTATAAGATCAACAACTTTTGCAACAGCCTTCTCCATTATACGATGAAACAAACTTAAGCAGGAATGTAACAAGTTGTGAGTTATATATCGAGTGTCTGCACTACTCTGTTATTTCAGTTTCGACCAAAATGCGACAAGTTGTGAATTCTAAAGATAAAGGAGCCCCAGTGATGGGATAAAGAATTAGATCACTTACGCCATCAGAAGCAAGAACAACAAATTGATCCTTCTCGGTGAGTGACCAATGGAATAACTCTGGAACCGAGATCACTCCATAATCCTTCAAACAGAAGTCTCCAAAAGCCCTAGCCATTGCTAGACCAGGAGCGTTATCGAAAGGCAGCCACACCCTCGGTACTTCCGGTTCATCCTGCAGTGCAAATACTCTTCCTTGACATTTCTTGATTCGCTCAGCTTCTCCTGCAGAAACGCAGTTAATTTATACAACCGGCATTGATTCATCAATAAACGGAGGACTTGAAGGATAAATCTAGCACATACTTGGAAGGTCGGGTTTGAGATCAACCGTCAGCTGCACAGCACGCAACGAGCCAGAGATGTCATCTTTGCAACCCAGGACAGCTCGGGAATCCCCAATATTTGCAATGAAAAGGTTCGAATGCTGTACTTGTGCGAAGACACAATTACCAGTGAGGTGCCATAGAAACAATGGTAAAAAAATTCATCGCGCGCGACGAGCATAGGAAGAGGCAAACCAGCTTGAGCAAGATTACGGCAGTGCTGCCGCTGCAAAAACAATCGAGGGAGGAGTGAGAATGGAGCTCCTTGTCCATGGCCTTGTACGACCGCACGAAAGCTTCCTTCCAGGCCGAGAGCAACGGCTCCTCCACACAGAAGGAAGGATCTTGCACGGGCAGGTCGTTTCTCCTCCCTAGGCCGCAACACGGCAGGCTCACACCTTTGCGGCGGTTGCCGCCGCCGGGGAGAAAGGAGAGGAGCTTGAGGGGGAGAGCATCCCTCACCTTTCGAGCAACGAGGTGGCCGTAAGGGCCGTGGCCGTCGAACACACCGCATAGCACGCCCCCGTTGCCGCCGAAATCCTGCATCGCCATCAAACGACCATCTAAGAGATCGATTAGCGAGGGACATCAAAATTTCGTATCTTACCTCCCACAGAATCATGGCGTCCTGGTTTATCCCCTTGCGGCCCTGCTGCGTGTAGATGGAAGCGGTGCAGCTTCTACCGTCATTCGAGAAGATCCGCCCCGGAAGGGCATGCAGCCGATCCTCCCGAATCGACGCGCCTCTCCGATTAGCTTCTCTTCGCTCTTCGTCATTCCTCCTCGCCGGACGCCTCCCGCTCCTGCTAGTGCTACCGGAACGAGTGAGAGCTCCGGGTGGGCCGGTGGTGGCAGTGGCCGCGGCAGCGGAGGCGATGGCAGTGGGGATGTTTCCCATCCGGATCGCAATGCCGCATCCACCGCTCGAGGCCCGGAACGAGGAAGAGATCGGATTGGAGGCAGGAAGGCGAGCGGAAAAGCCGAATCCTCTCTCTCTCTCTCTCTCTCTCCTCCCTAATGAATACAGTCAGGGTAAGGAAAGGAGTGGGAAAGGGAAGACCAAGGCAAGTGGGCCCCACTGGGTTTCTTTTTAGATCGAGACTACTTGCTTAATTGACTATTGATTATATACGTATTCAATTTAATTAATGGATTGGAAGGATTACGCCCGCGATTTATTTATTGCTTAAATTGATATCTATCCTCTGCCTTTTTTTTAGTTACAATCTTATAACTCTGATTTGATCGGTCATCACATAATAAAATTATAAAATAAAGTAAAATTTAAAGTTTAATATAAAATGAAGATAAATAACGTTTCATATAAAATTAATTTTTAATGGATATAAAATATAAATATCTGACTTCCCAATAAATCGTTATTCTAAGATAAAATATCTCATGATTTCATGTACATGCTATCTATATTTTATTCCAATAGTTGCGATCCGATTATTTATACTTACAATATCATTAACTTTCTATAAACTAATCAAACGCTAATAATAATAAATTTGCTCTGTGTTTTTGGATATTTTTTATCTGTAAAAAGTTGTGTGTAAAATAAGTAATCCAATTGCAAGTTGCACATGCACCTGAACTTTAAGTAACCTCCCTTGCCGTTGCATGGATATTAGATATACAAAGAAATCATTTATTGATATTTATGGGGGAATTTAAATTCCTAATAAGTATTTTCCATTGTTATTAAAATAATATATCAAACCTATTTTATCAGTCTTTTCGTTCCAAAGTGAAAAAATATTAAAAATTTTGATATATCATACTGACATATCATATCGATATATCATTTATATTGAAAAAATTCGATAGGATGTGGTATAAATTTTCGATATCTATATTATTATAAAATTTATTATTTTTCCATATTGCGATATATACAATAATACTAAAATAAATTATTTATTTTTTCATTGAGATTTTGAGTTTTAATAAGTTTTAATTTTTTCTTTTTCCCGATCTCAGTCTCCATTAGCTCACATGTCACATGCAACACTAATTTCAATCAGTCCATTGTGATCTAGTCTAAAAAAAAAAATTAACACAGTGTGATATCTTTTGGCACGTTTAAGAAATGATTTATTTTACTTTCGTAACTATTCATCTGTAACTTAAGATTCTATAAGTTAGGGCGTTTGGTATACATTGGACAATGCGAATGATAATGAATTTGATTGAAAGATTTATAGATTTAGTGATAACCTAGTGGAGGTTGGGTTATAAAATCAAGAATATCATATCCATATTTTGATTCTGATTCCCGTATATCAAACATCATCAATGGGAATAAAATAAATTTCATTCTCATTATTATCTTCTAAACCTGTATACCAAACGCCCACGTTGAGCTAAAAATGGAAAGTAAAATATGTTTTTTTTAAAAAAAACAATGTGAGCGTACTCTTCATATCTCAAATTTAATATTAAATTAATAATTCTGATATTAAATTTTTAAAAAAACTTTTCATATCTCAAATTTAATATTAAATTAATAATTTTGATATTAAATTTTTAAAAATACTTTTAGGGTATGTTTGTTCAAGTTATCATATATAATTTTACTTATGTGTTAATACGAAATGAAACATAACCTAAAATTATTTAATTCAATTTAGATAATCAAATCAAATCATGTTTATTTGGAAGTAATAGTTTATAATATAATATAGTATTTTACCGTATTACCCTTTAGAATTTGTTTAGATAATTTTATTAAATTTTAAATTAAATTTATTTAATTTATTAAAATTTTAATTAATTAAAATATTAAATTAAAAAAATATTCGTCGGTGACATCGACATCCGCGTCGGCGTCAATGTCGACCATTGGTGTCCGAGTAGGCAGTCGATGTCCAACACCGATGGTCGTTGACGATCGACGACCGATTGTCTGCGTCGGCCGATCGGCGTCGGCCGATCGACGCCGATCGCCGATCGCCGACCACCGGTGGCAGTCGCGGGGCGACCGTGGTTGCCGGCGGTTGTTGTCAGTCGTCGACTGCGAACAATGCTTTCGGAATTTAATAAATTGTAATGGTTATTTTTGTTTTAAATGTAAATATTGGAGGATAATTTTGGAATAATAAGTTTCGTACCTCGGAATTAAGAAAAACCTTATTTTCCTAAGGTTTTTCAATTCCGGGTTGCATGATCATTTTGCTGATGTGTCGGACATCGTTCATTACTTGGAAATCGCTGATTATGTAAACTAAACAAGATTTTCATTGATAGCCTTTGATGGATAACCAAGGTTAACAAGAATAACCCCCAAACAAACACACCCTTATAGTTAATTTCAAAGTCAAGTGTTTATCTTTTTCTTAATTCCAAATTTTAAAAGTAACAATTTTAAGACCACACAATGAGAAGCACCTCAAGTCTTTTTTTTTTTAAATTGTGATTGAATACTATAACCTAATTGGGAAGGTGAACTTAGGAATTCTTTATTTTTAATTTTTTTTAGCTTGAACATTATAACCCAATTGTGAAGATGAACTCTAAAAGGGTTTTCGTTTTTTAATTTTTTTTAGCTTTAACACTATAACCCAATTGGAATGGTGAACTTTAGGGGTTTTCGATTTTTATTTTTATTTTTAGCCTAAACACTATAACTCAATTGGGAAGGTCAAATATAGACTGAAATAAAAATAAAATATTAACTTCGAGACTAAAAAAAGTCTTTTTAAAAGCTTTGTATCAAAATTATAAATTTAGTATCAAGTTCGGTAGCTAAAATATATTTTTCTTTTTTTTAATAAATAATAGATTATATTTTAACCTATACAAATTATAGATATTAGAAACAAACAAAATAAACTAATTGTCAAGTAATAACATGAGGTGAGACGTTAGGCGCATTTTCTAGGGGACCCAAAAATTAATAATTAATTAAGTTTAAAATTTCCTATTTGTTAAATTTTTACGCAATTGATCCTCTCATCCTTATCGCCCTGATTTCATCATGTGCTCCTCCTTTTCAACAATGCTCGTCTCCTACTATAGCCACTTCTTTGATCCATCTTTTATTTTGGTAAATTTCTATCTGATTTGTCCAGCTTTTGCATTAGTATCGCTTCCTTCCGATTTTGCCCGGAAACTAAGGCTTCATTTTGTTACCTTTTTGATAGATTGAATGATTATTTGTGAGTATTTATTTACTTCTAATTAAATATGCTTATGATAGATTAGATCCCTCACAAAGTTATATTTATCTCACACTACGAATTGATATTTTTCAATTTAGATACGTTCTTTTGCAAAACGCTTATTATCCTTGTATTGTTTGGAACGTGTATATGTCATGCTTCCTATCTCATTCTTTTGCTCACACTAATTTTTTTCCCTTCACATCGATTACAATATAATGACGGCGCATTGGTGTTTTCTTTTCTTCTTTGATATGCGATTGTAATCATATCGTTCTTTGTAAAACTTAGTTTAACTTTTGTTTGGATTTTTTTTTGCTTTTTCATTGGTCACTTTAAATATCATAACAATTTTAAATTGACTCCAATCCCCTTCTTTAAAGACCATAATAAGTTGAAGTTCCGCGAACAATTCTTAATTTATCATGGCGGCTGATGGAAAATTTTCGTGAAACTGAATCGATCGTTCAAGGTTAAAATAATTTCATTAATCATAATAAGTTGAAGTTAATTAAAATATATATTCGATCAATCATGTCATAAAAAAATTAAATAGATTGATAATATTATCTATTGAAAAAAAATAGTTGAATATTTTAATTATACACTATTAATATTTTCATAATCAAAATAACAAGACTTACTGTATTCAAATGATAATATTAAATATTTTATTTTATTTATATTTTATAATAATAATAATATTTAATTTCATATTTTATTTTACATGTTCTAGTCCACTAAAAAAATGATGGTGCATTATATATTTGTAGCTAACTAAAAGTACAAGCATATTGTATTAAATGATTACAAATAATATTTATTTTTTATTACATTTCAAAAGATTTATGTTATTTAATTTTTTATTTCGTTGTACATTTTGTATATTCGCAAGAAAATTTTGATTGCGCGGCCAAAGAAAAATTATATTTTGAAGCGTGTTTAATTTTTAAGTTAAAATAACAGTAATAAATTATAAAAAAGCCCTTTTTAAAAAAATTTCATTCAGACCATCTCAATCTTATATAGTCACTGCCAATTCCAATATATACATCTCTTTGCCATGGCAATTTGAAGGAATAGTGCAGCGAAAAGACGATTAGATATCATCTTAAATATTCACGATTCGATCCTCGTCTATGATGTACTTTATAAGATTTTTTTTAAATGGGGCCGCGCGAACTTTGGGACGTTGGACTGTCCATCGCGAATACTTTTCTATTTATTCTGATGACCAGTAGAAAATTTTTATAGGACCAAAACGATCGTCCGAAAATTAAAAAAAATTCGTTAATTATTATTATTATTATTATTATATTAAGCAATGATTGCAGTATATGAGGCCGAGCCTTGCAACCACAAATCGACATAAGGACTCCAATCTAAGTACGTAAGATCTAGAGCCCATGGATGATATCTATATCTGAGTACAAGTGTACCCTCGAATATATAAGAAATTCAAATCCAATAAAAACATTACTTTTCCACGTATCTCATACTTTTTCTTCTTAGACTATTTCAGACAGTCTCGAAACATATTGTAATATTGTAATAATCTTATATGCAGGTACGTAGATCTCTAGCCCGTTCTCTGGGCTTAGATTAATGTTTACTAAGTCTACACTCCAAATATGGTATAGCTGACTGAGTCATATAAATGTCAAAAATATTTCTTTCAGAAGTTTTTTTAATTTTATGTTAAGTTGGTTAGTTATTACATTCATCAAAATAATGCACGAGGACTTGTAAGTCAAATTTCAAGCCTACGTCGACATGCATCATGCATGCGTTCACTACTGTAGAACATAGGCCCTCCCACAGCGGAGCCTAATCAAAGTTGCTCAGTGTATAACGTATTTATAAAAACAGATAAAAATCAATTCTTGACCAAATAAAAAAAAATATCCTCTCATGTACAAAATTATCTGATTTTTTAATTTATCTTTTTATAAATAACTATGGAATTGAGTATATAAATATTTAGATTAATGTATGACTTTTTATATAAATCAATTGAGAAAATAAAACTCTGGGTCAATTTTTAACCGGTGCAAAATATATATCTCATTGAGTGTTTGACTTCTCTCATATAAAAAGTCACTGTGTTATGACAAAAATATCTCATGTAATTTAATGCCTATATTTAGTTGGAGGACTGGTAATACTGGATCGCTTGAGACAAACGTTATAATCTTTGCTCCAATTAATGGAGAAAATATAGGCTCGCATAGTTGATATATACCTACATTGATGATTGATCTAATAGGTCTCGGGATCAATTTTTTAATGGGTGTAAAATATTTCATTGGGTCTTTAACTGCCCCATGGAAAGAGATTTATGCAATTAAGGGCAAAATGACCCACGCGTACCTACTTATATATAATTGGGGGCCAGTGATAATAAATCATCTGTGATGATTCTTATCAATTTGTTGTCTAATTAAGAAAGAAAATATATATAGCCCCAACGCTAAGGGTACCAAGGATTATTTTTGGAGTATTAAACAGCGAAAATATAATTATAATAACTAAACGTACCTTCCATATATATTTATACAATTATGTTTTAGAAAAAATATATTTGATTTGTATTTTTCAGATTTATTTTTCAGAAAAGATATAATATTTTCTAAAAAATTAAAGAAAAAATAAAATTATTTTCCAAAAAATATAAATTTTTAAAAAATAAAAATAAAAAATGAACAGAAACGCTCCATTAATATTCTCAGTTTTTTTTTTTTGATTCGACATGATCTAATTCTCTGTCGTCAAATTTTACCACCTAGAACGCACCTTCCATATATATTTAAACAATTGGGTTCTGGAATCTAATATTCTCAATTTGTTTGATTCAACAGGATCTAATTCTTTTGTCGTCAAAGACATGAACAGGTTGTCATTAATAAACAAGCTTTGAATATGAGCAATTATTTTAAACTCTATATAAGTAAATATATAGGATGTTGAAATATTCTAAATGAATACAGTACAATTTTAGGATTGAAAACCCAATGGTTATGATTTAAACTTAAAATATGATATTTTTGTACAAAGTGAAATGAAATATTTTAAACATGTTGATCCCGACCTCGTTTAGGTGTAGTCAGGTCGGCTTATATGGCTTTGCAGAAAGATAAATTATTACCAGAAAAGCTCCGATAACCCAGCGTAGCAAGACATGAAATGGGTGCCACTCGGGTTGAGATGCCCGAACGAAAGGTTAACCTGATATAGTCTAAATTAGCCCCAGCGAAAGATATCGAGTGTTCGGCTTAGGGTAGTCAGGTCAACACTTGGTCAGTAGTCAATCGGTGCCCTACTTGTATCCTAATTTCATTCTCTGAGGATGAATCAGCCTGATTGAGTCCGACTGCCCCCAAGACTCGGACTGTCCCCCGTTCTAATCCGTAGGGCATTGGCTGCCTAGCAAGATCTCACTTGGGGCATCCGGTCGGCGCTCTAACTCGGGAATTGTTGCTTTCCGTGGGAGTACCTACTCCCTGGCACCATGCTGATAAAGGTGGTACGAGAGTCAGCGCAGGTCGGCTCAGGCACGACACTATTCGTGTCTGAATGCAGATATCCTGCTGACACAGTACTTGCCTGACAAGCTCTGACAACACGTACCACGGCACCCCCTGCCCATGTCAAAATGGGCGGCGCCGGTTGGCGAGCTGACAATGACCCCTGATCCTGTCCTCGCATGAGACAAAATGTGGCAGAAGCCGAGCAGAGGCTGTCGGTTCCCTCGGCTATATAAGACTCTCCTCACTTCATACACAGGTAAGCGCGCGATAGTTTTTAGCTACAGTTCTTCTTCAGTCTTCATTTTCTCCTGGTGGGTTGCTGATGGTTGGAGGGCTTTACCGAGGACTTCTCCTGGTGGACTGCTAATGGTCATCTTTCTTGCAGTTCTCGGAGCCAACAAAAGCAGTTCTCGAGTCCATCTCACCCTTGGGAGCCCACCTCGCTCTACGACTGGATCATATTTGGCGCTAGAAGGAGGGCATTTCGCCTGATTGAGAATCCAAGATGGAAGATCCAACCGAGTGACGGTAACTATCACACCAGAAGAGTACGAGTCTATGATGGATGCCCGAGCTTAGAAGACCCCAGTTGCCTTTGCATGCGAGTAACCTGACGACTTGATTTCCCGAGCCCTCAGCCTTAGGCAACTCGGCGGGTCGGAGGAACGCTACCCGACCAAAAGGCGCTTCAATTCCATTCCCCCCTGTATTCTACCGAGCCAGAGGCGATGAGGCTCACTCCAATCCTGCCGAGGTGTCTGCATCCAATTAGACGCACCGGCAACGCCCGAATAAGGGAAAGAAACTGGCTGACCCCCACTGGTTTCCCTAGCACGTTGCCCCTTTTCTTCGTAGATCCTCGAGGATTCGGTCCCTAAGCATCTCCGATTCTTCACCATACCAGAGTACTCGGGAACAAGCGACCCCGAGGAGCACCTCATGAAGTTTGAAAGTGCCGCCCTACTTCACCAATACCCCATGGTCGTGAAATACCGAGCCTTCTTGACGACCTTGTCGGGCCCGGCTCAGCGATAGTTCGACCGACTCCCGAATGGGTTTGTGTTCAGCTTCGAGGAGCTCAGGAGGTTGTTCCTGCAACATTTCGCCAGCAGTCGGAGGCACCATTAAACCAGCCTTAATCTGTTCGCGCTAAAGCAAGGTCTGAAAGAGTCGCTCCGAGCCCACATCAAGAGGTTCAATGGAGTGGCATGGATGTGCCAACCGCCACTCTTGAGGTGCTAATCAACACATTATCCCAGGGGCTTCAAGAGGGAGATTTCTTCTGCTCACTTATTAGAAAGTCGCTAAAAGATTTTGACAGTCTATTGGGAAAAGCTGTTAAATACATCAACGTGGAGGAAGCACAAGTCGCAGGTGGCACGTGGGTAGATGAGTTGCCCGGTGTCTTGTGGGCTCAGCGAAACACGCCGAGGGAAACAATGGTACACATGTCGTTCCAGTTGGTCTATGGAAGTGAGGCGGTGGTGCCCGTTGAAGTCGGATGTGAGTCCGATCGGCGAAAAGCATATGATGAAAAAAACTCGAAGTGAAGATGCTTGGAGCTGGGCCTGGTCGAGGAAATCTATGATAAGGTTGTCGCTCGGATGTTCGCCTATCGCTAGAGAATGAAGCAGAGATATGACCGAAAAGTGCTGACTAGGACATTCTAGATCAGCGATCTCGTATGGAAGAGGATAAAACCAGTCGGTGATGTCAGCAAGCTGACATCCATAGCATATTACTTGGAAAATGAGCACGGAATGAAGTTGGACCGACCCTGGAGTGTCATTCATCTCCAGCCTTATAGAGAGCCACAGTGAGGTTATGTGAGTCGGTTGTATGTCCTAACTCTATAATATTAATGAATTGCTGAGATCCTCGTAACATGTGCAGGCACTCCAGACTCTCGCCTTGTCAGCTAGTTATAAGTAGGCATGACCCCACGCTACCACTCGGCTCGGTTTTCCCGATCGGACGCGTGGCGACCCACACTCCTTATGATCGGGCCGACCAAGTGTCCATACTCTTAGCTTATCAGCGAGTTCTAAGTGGCATGGCCCCACACCACCACTCGAGTCGATTTCTCCGATTGGACACATGGCGACCCACGCTCCTTAGGATCAGACCGACCAAGTGTCCAGACTCTCGCCTTGTCAGCGAGTTATAAGTGGGCATGCCCCAATGCCACTGCTTGGATCAGTTTCCCTGATCGGACGGGTGGCGACCCACGCTCCTTAGGATCAAACCGACCATGTGTCCAGACTCTCGCCTTGTCAGCGAGTTATAAGTGGTCTGCCCCCATGCCACCACTCTGCTCGATTTTCTCGATCAGACACATGGCGACCCTGTAGGATCGGGTCGACCGGCTAGAGGGGGGTGAATAGACGGTTTATGAAAAATAAGCACTAACACTCGTCTTTAAAAAGAAATAAACTTGGTTGCAACAGAGTCGTTGCTTCCAAGGCAGTTGATGCTCAAACAGAAACTCCTTAAGGCGGAGAAGCCTTTACAGTTGTAGCACAGAGAAAGCTTAGAGAGAAAGAGAGTTTACAACTCAATGAATTACTTGAATCTAAATCTCTAAGCCTATTTATAGGTTGAGTGATATGATCTTGATCGTTGATACAAGATTGAGTTGTATCTTGATCGTAGATCTAAGATTATCTCAATCAAATTTTGAACTCTAATTAAAAGAGATAAAAATTTTTTTTTCTCTTTTAATCGGCTCCAACGTTTCTCTTTGACTTTTGAACGTTGCTTCAACTGAAGCACACGTGTGAAGCTTTTAAACTTTGCTTCCACGTGTGAAGCTTTTAGCAAGCTTTAATTAAAAGCTTTTTAAAAAGCTTTAATAAAAAACCGATAACAGCTTTTAATTAAAAGCTTAATAAAAGCTATAAATCGGCCATTATAGCTTTTAATTAAAAGCTTTAATAAAAGTTATAATCGGCTTTTTAATTAAGAGCTTTAATAAAAACTTTTCGTAAGTAGATTTTCTAGGTGATTTCTGACCAACTGGAATTAGGCTCACCCGAACCCGACTCCAGCCTTTCGCCCCTCGAGCGTCCTTCCTCCCGGCTTCTCGTCCCTTGGACACCGCGCACGTCCTTCTCGCTCCACCGGTGTACTCTTCCGCAGCTTCCGCGTCCCTCAGATTGCACTGAGCCCGTCGGCTCACTTCCCCGCGCAATCCTTCTCGTCCACTGCGTCTTACGCTTGACTTCCTCCGTACCTAAGTTCCTGCACACTTAGCAGAGGGATTAAAACCAACCAGGACCTAACTAACTTGGTGGATCATATCAAAACTAACCGGGGCACCAACAATCTCCCCCTTTTTGATGTGTATCAATCCAAGTTCAATTAGGGTTTAAACCAAAAAATAAGGAATTTAGTAAAACTAAATTAAGCAGTTAAGCATGGGAAAAATATTGACATGCAAAACTATCATCTCCCCCTGAACTTCAGGCTACTCTCCCCCTTTGATCACAGCAAAAATGGGGCACAAAAAATAGGGAAAGGAAAAAATATGATTAGAACTTAGAAAAATGTGAAACATTTTTTTTTGAGCCGTGAATAGATTAAGTGCATATCACCGAAATTTAATTTTTGAATAAAAAATTTTCAAATATATTTTAAAATTAAAAAATACGAATTTCAATTAAAAATTTATAGAAAATAATTCGTCCATTGGAAAATTTTAAAAATTTTGTACAGGTGGAAGATAAAATTATTGCTTTTTACAAAAAATTTCCAAATTAAAATCTATTTTGTATATTCAAAAAAATAAATCATATAGTGGCAGAATAAAAAATTCAAAAATCTCATAAAAAATTTAAAAAAATTTATCAAGTTTAATTGACTATGTGTAGATCTCAAAAAAATCGGTTCTTGCAGAATAAATTAATTTTCTATTTTTAAAGTTAAAATTTTATTTTTCAAAAGAAACTTAATCATAAAATGTGTTAATCTATTTCTAATTTTGCAAGAAAAATTATGCAGTAATAGAAAACTAATTCAAAATTGATTTTGGTATCCAAAATAGATTTCTATCGACAGGATTAACTAAAAATTTGGATGTAATGTAATTCTTTGGCACCTTTTTAAATTTACCTTTATGGTTTTTAAAATACCAATTAAACTTTTCAGGATAACTATTTTTCTTGTGTCGCAAACAGACAATATCACATTCTAATTTCTCAACTAAATTTTTCAGATCAATATTTTCATTTTTTAATTTAGAATTTTCTTTTTCTAATCTGCAATTAGATTTGAGCAAGGCTTTAACACCAGCATACAATTGATCATGAGGAAGAAAACAAACCTCACTTACCGGATCGCTTTCGAAAACCGAGGTTCCTTCTTCGTTGTCGCTTTCTGATGTCGCTCCCCCTTCAACACTGCTCCCCTCTTGATGACTTGCCATCAGCGCAAGTCCCGCGTACTCTTGAACTTCTGATTCGTCCGACGAGGTCTCGTCCCAGGTGGCCTTCAATGCCTTCTTTTTCTTTGGCTGGTTTTTGATTTTGGGACACTGATCTTTTAGGTGTCCCTCCTCGTTGCAGTTGTAGCATCGGACAGTTCGTTTCTTCGGAGACCGCCTTTTCTTCTGCATTCTCGAAAAGTTATTAGCTTTAAAAAAACTTTTAAACGAACTTACTATTTGCGTTGTCTTGTCGTCCGTCGAGGATTCTGAGTCCTTCTCCGTTCTCCTTGTGTTTAGGGCCAGATTCTTCATCTTTCTAGATTCTGCCCACCGAGATTCGTGTAATTCGAAAATGGAAAACATTTCATCTAATGTACTTACCTCTAAATCTTTGGAGATGTAATAAGCGTCGACGATTGAGCTCCACTCCTGGGTTCTTGGGAAGGCGTTGAGGGCGTATCGAATGGAGTCACGATTACTTACCGATTCGCCGAGTTGGGTGAGTCCGGAGATTAGCTCCTTTATTTTGGCATGAAGTTCAACCACCGTTTCTCCTTCCTTCATTTGCAGGTTTATCAGCTGGTTCAGGAGCAGATCCTTTCTTGCTGATTTGGCTTCAGAGGTTCCCTCATGATGTTCTAGGAACTTCTCCCATAATTCTTTTGCGGAGTGGTAGTTGCCGATCCGGTTTACCTCTTGAGTAGGCAAGACTGTTAGGAGGTGGAACTCGGCCTTACCATTGGCAACAGATTCCGACTGCTCCTTCTTATTCCACAAGCTTTCTTCTTTTTCATCCCCGTTCGCATCTTTAGGAACTGCAAAACCATATTTTATTGATAAAAGAATATCAAAATCTGTACGAAAAAATACCTCCATTTTTTCTTCCAGACGGTGAAATCCCCTTCGAATTTAGGTGGATGAATGTGCGCGCCGGCCATCGTCTTGTTGCTTTCTCAGGCGATTAGTCCTTCAAAAGCGAACCCGCTCTGATACCACTTGTAGGATCGGGTCGACCGGCTAGAGGGGGGTGAATAGACGGTTTATGAAAAATAAGCACTAACACTCGTCTTTAAAAAGAAATAAACTTGGTTGCAACAGAGTCGTTGCTTCCAAGGCAGTTGATGCTCAAACAGAAACTCCTTAAGGCGGAGAAGCCTTTACAGTTGTAGCACAGAGAAAGCTTAGAGAGAAAGAGAGTTTACAACTCAATGAATTACTTGAATCTAAATCTCTAAGCCTATTTATAGGTTGAGTGATATGATCTTGATCGTTGATACAAGATTGAGTTGTATCTTGATCGTAGATCTAAGATTATCTCAATCAAATTTTGAACTCTAATTAAAAGAGATAAAATTTTTTTTTCTCTTTTAATCGGCTCCAACGTTTCTCTTTGACTTTTGAACGTTGCTTCAACTGAAGCACACGTGTGAAGCTTTTAAACTTTGCTTCCACGTGTGAAGCTTTTAGCAAGCTTTAATTAAAAGCTTTTTAAAAAGCTTTAATAAAAAACCGATAACAGCTTTTAATTAAAAGCTTAATAAAAGCTTTTAATCGACCATTATAACTTTTAATTAAAAGCTTTAATAAAAGCTATAATCGGCTTTTTAATTAAGAGTTTTAATAAAAACTTTTCGTAAGTAGATTTTCTAGGTGATTTCTGACCAACTGGAATTAGGCTCACCCGAACTCGACTCCAGCCTTTCGCCCCTCGAGCGTCCTTCCTCCCGGCTTCTCGTCCCTCGGACACCGCGCACGTCCTTCTCGCTCCACCGGTGTACTCTTCCGCAGCTTCCGCGTCCCTCGGATTGCACTGAGCCCGTCGGCTCACTTCCCCGCGCAATCCTTCTCGTCCACTGCGTCTTACGCTTGACTTCCTCCGTACCTAAGTTCCTGCACACTTAGCAGAGGGATTAAAACCAACCAGGACCTAACTAACTTGGTGGATCACATCAAAACTAACCGGGGCACCAACAGACCCACGCTCCTTAGGATCGGACTGACCAAGTGTCCAGACTCTTGCCTTGTCAGCGAATTATAAGTGGGCATGTCCCCACACCACCACTCGGCTCGGTTTCCCCGATCGGACATATGGCGACCCACGCTTCTTAAGATCGGACCGACCATGTGTGACGGTCCCACTGAGTTGGCAAATAACGGGTAGGCTAGGTCCATGCCTTTGCCTAACTTATGGAGCTCTATAGAGTCTCATACTCTTTGACAAGGATAGTAGTTAAGTCCCTCGAGCCAACCTCGTGAAGGTCGGAATGGCTAGAAGGGTCTCGAGTGCAAACAAAGGTTGATAATACTTAAAAATGGGAAGCAACAGAAAAATACGCATGCAAGGAGTAAAGATGCTAAATATGTTAAGTAGAAAGTTCATTACAAAAATGAGGAAAAGTCCTCTCCAAGGAGAAAAGGAAAGAAATTACAAGAGAAAAAAGGACCCGGGCCATCAGATGAAGGGTCGGTGAGCCTCCTCGGGTAACTTCTCGGTCAAGCCGGATAGCTTCACCATGCTGACGGGGAGGTCAGGAGGAAGGTGCCCGCACTGCTTAAGCTGCTCAGAGGTGCT
The DNA here is from genome assembly GCA_024364735.1 of Boesenbergia rotunda. Lineage (NCBI taxonomy): Eukaryota > Viridiplantae > Streptophyta > Magnoliopsida > Zingiberales > Zingiberaceae > Boesenbergia > Boesenbergia rotunda. Next base: position 49,671 of record JAGFNQ010001559.1, read on the forward strand.
GGTCATCTGCAGTTTAAGCAGCGGGTTCACCCTGGCGGAGAGCTGCTTAACGAAAGCCGCCAAGTTGATGTACTCGACTTGGTGGGCATTCAACCGCTCCGCCTCTCCTGCCTTGTAGGCCAGCAGCTCTTCAAACTCCGCTCGAGCAGTTTCCCACTCGACCTGTTGCGCCCGAAGCCAACTGAGCTCCTCAGCCTAGGAGTTCAGCTCCCGGTCCAGGCTGGTTAGTTCAACTGCTAGCAAGTCTGCCCTCTCAGATCGGGCCATCAGCTCTTGCTCCTTAGCCGCCAGCTCTACACGTAGGGACTCCATCGACTGGGATAGCTGGAGGAGTCAGCCTTTGTTTTATTCAGCTCCTCTCGCGTCCGACTCTAGAAAACCCAGGCTTGTCACTCGACATACTCCAGTGTGGAGATCTGGCTTTGCGCCTAGGCCACCGCCGAGTCTGAGGAGTCAACGTGGGTCTTGGCCACCTAGAGTTGCTCCTCCGAGTGCGCTAGCCTATCTTGCAAGGCGATAATTTCCGCCCACAGGTCATTAAGTATGGCCTCATTGGAGACCATCTTTGTGTGGCGGAGACAAGTCTCCAACTGCTCTGCGCGACACTCGGCCTCCACTCGGGCTTGGGCTTGGGCATGGGCTACCACAACCATGGACAGACTGTGGCAGGAGCCCCAGAACTACAAGCACAAACGAAAGATATCATAAGTTTTGGTGCTAAGGTAAAAAAGGCAAAACATAAAGAAAAGCGAAAAAGGCATACCTGAGTGACATCCAAAAAGAAGCCGTTAGCCTTGCTGTTAGGGCCCCGATTGAAGGACTCCTCGACCCCTTGGACATAGCGGTCGGCCACCGATTCATAGAGGTGAAGCTCCTGGCACCGGGCGAGCAAGTCCCCGCTCAACCTCTCCATGGGGGGGGGGGGGGGGTCAGATTGTGAAGGCATGAGGATGTGCATGGGTGGCCGGTTGATTTGACGCTTTGCAAGTGGAGACCCCGAGCCCTGCGGAAGGGGGAGGTCGGGTGTGCTAGATGACGTTGTTCGGTGGGAGACCTCCAAGGGTGCTGAAGGCCCGGCCGCGGTCTTTTTCTTCTTCTTCTTGGGGCGGGAGCTGTTGGGGCAATCTATGGTCCAGAGTGACCATGTATTTTGATGTTTGGGCAAAGGGTTTAAGTTAAGTTTACCCTTATGTTCTAATATGTGTATGTGAGTGTGCAGGATGTGCAGGTTACACATATTGACTCAGCTGGACGGCTTCGGTACGGTAAAGGGTGGCATGAAGGCAAGCTGGAGACTTGTGTGCGCACCTGAGGGACCATGGTATAATAGGGACGATGAGCCGAGGGGCGTGGACTTCGAGGCATACGTGAAGGATGGCATGGAGGCAAGCTGGAGGCTTGTGTGCATCCGAGGGACGGGAGCCAAAGATGAAGAGGGCGCAAAGACAACAGTCGAGGCTGCTGGTGAAGGGTCAGCTGAGTCGTGAGGGTACGAGTGCTGAGGGAATGTACTCGGGGAAATCCTAGGGGTCGAGTGCTGAGAGAATTGTACTTGGGAAGGGAAAAACCTAGGTGGCAGTCGACTGGGCCCCAGGCAGTCGACTGATAAACATGGCAAAAAGATCAGTCGACTGCTATGGGGGCAGTCGACTAGTAGTATCCAGAAATTCAAACGTTGGACTTGTATCGGTCGAGTTTGAGTGGGGGCAGTCAACTGGTAGTGGGGTTTTCAGCCTTGAGACCTATTTAAACGGGCTCGGGTTTGGCTGAGAACCTCTAATGAAACAAGCTTGGTTAGGGCTTGTTAGTAGTCTGTAAAGCTCAGAAGTGTACTTGGGATTGTGGCGAGGTTTCTCCACCCACAAGAAGCTACGCGAGATAGCCGGAGGGCATCCGGGGAGTGATCCGCCGAAGGATCGAGGGATCGTCCACCTTACGGACTGCCGTAGAGTAGGAGCATCATCTCCGAACCACGTAAATCAGGTGGTGTTAACATTGTTTAGTTGTTAGTTTTATTTTGTTGTATTTCCGCTTGCGCACTAACAACGTAGGTAGAGAAGAAAATAGAAAATTGTTATTCACCCCTCTCTAGCAAGGCGTCAACGATCTAACAAGTGGTATCAGAGCTTGGTGCGCTCATCTACGGACTAACCGCTGAGGGAAAAATGATGGAAAACAAGCTAGGGGATGATATCAACACACCACCCGCCTATGATCATGAAGATTTTGGATATTGGAAAGCAAGGATAAAGACTTGGCTTGGAATGGATTTGGAGTGTGTGATCTCAATAGAGGAACCTTTCGAAATTCCAAGAGATAAGCACGGAAAGAAGCTCCGACCTAGATATTGGACTAAGGAGCAACAAGAACAATCTAGGACAAACGAGAAGGTAATTAGTATATTAGTTAATATTTTGCCTAATAATGTTTTGAGTAGTGTAGGGGAATATAAAAGTGTCTATGAGTTGTGGAACAAGCTAGAAGAATTTCATGATAACCCTACACGAGCTCAAATAGTAGAAAGACCCAAAGAAATAAATTCAATGATCCAAGAAGACCAAGAAGAAAAAGAATTGTCAACTTCATCAATTGAAGTGGTCCAACTAAGTGAGAGATCATCCACTTCGTCAAGAGAAGAAGAAGAGGAAGTATCAACTTAAAGAATTGAGGGAGAGGAGAGACCCTCATCTATACCAGAACAAGAAAAAGCTCCAACCTCCACCAAAGTCAAATCAAAAGAGCACATTATATGCTTTGGATGCAACAAGAAGGGACACTACAAGGACAAGTGCCCACTAGGTAAAAAGGAGGTAATCCCTAAACCCAAGTCCATTAATTTAAGATCTAATGTGGGTTGTAGGAAAAAGAAAGAAAAGAAACACATTAGGTGCTATACTTGTGAGGAGCTAAGACATTATCACACTCAATGTCTAAGGAAAGGAGAGCTCAAGAAGATGGAGCATTTAAGAAGATGGGAGAAAGAAGAAACGAAGAAAAGGAGCACACATCAAGGGGGAGCTACAAGGGTAAGTGAGGTAATCCCTAATTTTATTTATGCTCCAAATGCTTTTATGAATGCTAGAATTAATAATGATTGTTTACCCATGCATAACTTAGGATTTAAATATCATGATAGGAGTATGATTTGTATTGTAGATCAAAAACCTAAAAAAATCATGTATCATGAAAAATCCAAGACCTTAGAACCTAAGGATCAAGGCATTAATCCCAAGAAGGGGAGATATATGCCTAGGAAGATGGGTAGGTCTAGGAATGTCCAAGGTGGACATGTGGATTCTAGGGTTAAAAGCCTAGAAAGGGAAAATCAAGCTTTGAGGGCAAGACTTGATAAGTTGGAGAAAACCCTAGAAAGATTCACGGTAAGATCTAAGAGCTTAGATATGATGTTGGGTGGTCTAAAACCTAACAATGGTAGATCGGGGTTGGGATACCGATCTAAGGTCTCCAATACCAATGGAAAGAAGTATGCTAGGGTAGTATATGATTATGGCAAGAAGGAGAAGTCCAAAAATGACAAGGGGGTGCCATTTAAAGGGAAAAAGAAGGACTTAACCAAAGACAAAGTGTCTAAAGTTAAGAATATTATGTTAGTAGGTCATGAGTCACCGGAGGTACACCGGTGTGACCTAGTGGTTGTTGAGTCACCTAGGGAGGTGGCTAGGGCTAAAAGCCCAAGGGGGAGCTCTAGGAGCCTTTGAGATATATAGTGAATAGATCTTAAAAGGGTTGCTCCTAGAGGTCTAGATGGACCATAGGATATGTCAAAAGAATTGGAGATGGACTTGAGTCTCAATTCTTGGGTTTTGGCACAATGATTTTGAGTTTCATGCATGAAAATATGGCATTGGAGTCATATAACATGAGAATTGGTTTTTGATGTATTAATGTCATACAAATCAATGCTAGGAAGGCATTGTGGGGTGGTATGGGCAGAGACATCAAGGGGAAGCCAAAACTAGGACTTTTTGTCAAGGATTGAGTGAACCTTTTTGTTAGTTTTGGGTTTTGTGCCAAACATGAGAATTGTGATTGATGTATTTTTGGGTGTATTTTTCCTAAGTAGGTATGGGTACCACAAACTTCTCCACAAAATTTGAGAATTTTTAGAGATTTATGAAATTTCTGGCGCATTTCTAAATTTGGGTTCAGAAAGCTGAAAATCTATTTTTCAGCGTGCCAGTGCCAGTCGACTGATCAGGAATGAATTAAGTTTCAGCAGCTGGAAAGATGTCCAAATGATGTAAAACAAGTGTATGAGGGGCTAGTACACTGTGTTTATGATCATTAGTGGTTAAAAGATCTAATAATTGGAATATTGTTGGGGTCTTTTTGATATATGACAAAGGGGGAGAAGTGTTGGGTTTAATTTGGGAAATCAAACACACCTTTGCAAGAAATCCTAGGTCTAGGGGGAGCTTAGGTAAAGGGGGAGCATTGTTACTCCATTTTTGGAGTAAGGGGAACTTTGGATAGGTTCTTAAAAAGCCTTTGTAAGTCCAATATAGGGGGAGCCTTGGGATAGGTTTTAAAAAGTCCATTTTTGGTAAAAGTCATAACATTTGGGAAGGTTAGGTGTGGGATGCCTTGGAATAGGATCCATGATTGTTTGCATTGCATATGCATTGGCGGTGTAAGTCTAAGGTGGAGCCTTGGCAACGTAAGTCCAAATGGTTGTTTAGCATTGTTATTGCTATTTATTGCTATTTGTTTTCCTTAACTTAAATGTATTGCCAAACATCAAAAAAGGGGAGATTGTTGGGGGCAATCTATGGTCCGGAGTGACCATGTGTTTTAATGTTTGGGCAAAGGATTTAAGTTAGGTTTACCCTTGTGTTCTAATATGTGTATGTGAGTGTGCAGGATGTGCAGGTTACACATATTAACTTAGCTGGACGGTTTCGGTACGGTGAATGGTGGCATAGAGGCAAGCTAGAGGCTTGTGTGCGCTCCTGAGAGACCATGGTATAGTAGGGATGATGAGCCGAGGGGTGCGAACTTCGAGGCATGTGTGAAGGATGACATGGAGGCAAGCTGGAGGCTTGTGTGCATCTGAGGGACGGGAGCCAAAGATGAAGAGGGCGCGAAGGTAACAGTCGAGGCTGTTGGTGAAGGGTCAGCTGAGTTGTGAGGGTACGAGTGCTGAGGGAATGTACTCGGGGAAATCCTAGGGGTCGAGTGCTGAGAGAATTGTACTCGGGAAGGGAAAAACCTAGGTGGCAGTCGACTGATAAACATGGCAGAAAGATCAGTCGACTGTTATGGGGGCAGTCGACTGGTAGTAGCCAGAAATTCGAACGTTGGGCTTGCAACGGTCGAGTTTGAGTGGGGGCAGTCAATTGCCCCAAGGGCAGCCGACTGGTAGCGGGTTTTTCAGCCTTGAGACCTATTTAAAGGGACTCGGGTTTGGCTGAGAACCTCTTACGAAACAAGCATGGTTAGGACTTGTTAGTAGTCTGTAAAGCTCAGAAGTGTACTTGGGATTGTGGTGAGGTTTCTCTACCCACAAGAAGCTACGCGATCTAGTCGGAGGGCATCCGGGGAGTGATCCGCTGAAGGATCGAGGGATAGTCCACCTTACGGACTGCCGTGGAGTAGGAGCATCATCTCCGAACCACGTAAATCAGGTGGTGTTAGCATTGTTTAGTTGTTAGTTTTGTTTTATTGTATTTCCGCTTGCGCACTAACAACGTAGGTAGAGAAGAAAACGGAAAATTACTATTCACCCCCTCTAGCAAGGCGTCAACGATCTAATAGGAGCTGGCGGAGGGCCCAACTGGGACGTCAACCGGTGGAGCAAGCTCTTGGCTGGTGGCTCAGGCCTGTCGGCGTCTTAGGGAGAGGGGCTGATCCTCCACTTCCATTTGCTCGGGTTCGATGGTCGGCACAACTTCCGAGTGGGCTGGAGACGGTGCAGGTGCGGGGACGGACGTGAGTGGAGTCACTTCTCGTTGCTCTAGTTGTTCGCCGACCCGAGACTCCAGCTCAGCGTCGTCCATGCCGAATCCTTCATCCAAAGCCGCTGCGAACATCATGATTGCTGCAAATTATAAAATCTTAGTTAGCTATAACTAATTCAAAGGAAAGATAGGAAGACTTACCAAGTGAGTCGGGTCGGGGGGGGGGGGGGGTGGCACTTGGCTAAGACCGAATGTGTAGAGGATCTCCTCTTGCAGGAGATTCACCCCGTGGAAGCGCCGACCGCCGATCTTGGATAGGGCCGACTGATAGGAAGGTAAGGAACGATAATTTTTAGGAAGAGGGGGTGAAGGAGGCAAGTCCTCGATCCAGGCGGTAGGGCAGCTTCGGGGCCGAGGTTGTGTTAACAAAGAAGAAGCGTTTCTTCCAACTTTTGTTAGAGATCGGAAGTTTCGCTAGGAACGAGGTTTTAGCTCGGGCTTAAAAGAAAAAGTCACCCGCCTCTTGTTTTTTAGGGTAGAAAAAGTAATGGAAGATCTCGAGTTGGAGTGGGATATGATACAATGAATAGATAATGGTCGATCCACAGATTAAGCAGATGACGTTCGGGGCTAGTTGGGAAAGAGAAATTTGGAAAATATCGACAAACGGAGGAGATAAAAGGATGGAGGGGGAAACGAAGGGCGGCCTGGAGGTGGTCTTGGGATAGGGTTATGTAACTGATAGGGGCACTCTCAGGTCGGGCGGTCGGGTCGGGCAATCGGAGTCGATGATCAGAAGGGATCTGGTATTCTGACCTAAACTGGTTGAGGTCGTGAAAGTGGAGGTCGGACACAGCGGTGGTATACCATGGGTCGGGGGTTGAGGAAGAATAGGCCATGAAAATACAGAGATTGACAGAAGGACCAACTAACCGTGAAAAAGGAAGCTGGTCGGAAAGAGTGCAAGCAAGAGGGCCGTCACCGGAGAAGACGCCGGAACCCTAGAAGAGCGACAAAACAACAAGACACAAAGGTAGAAAATGAGACGATAAAAAGGGGGAGGCAGTATATATAGGACTGAGAGGTGGACGACGTCCATCCGATGGCGATCCGTTAAAAAGGCAGGAGTAGATCGGAGCCGTCCATGTACGCCATAAATGAACCTCAGGAAATCGCACAACGGCTGCGGCGTACTGACACTTCGGTATTCGGTAAGCCCAATAGTCAAAGGACACGTGGCCCTCTACAATGAATGAGGGATACGAATCGACCCATGGAGATTCAGGGAGAGACGTGAAAGACAGGGCGAGTAGACGTTGGCCACACCGTGTGTCAGTCGCCTGGTTGGTCGCGGCAGCCGCCTGTGGGTTAGCCTGGTTGCTACAAACTGATGGTCCAGTCAGTCGGACTTGACGCCTCCTTCTACTAGACTCGAGGGGATGCTTATGATCCCGACCTAGCCTAGGTGTAGTTGGGTCGACCTACATAGTATTGCAGAAAGACAGATCATTGCTAGAAAAGCTCCGATAACCCCGGCAGGGCATGAAACGGGTGTTACTCGGGTCGGGATGCCCGATTGGAAGGTTAACCTGATATAGTCTAAATTAGCCCCAGTGAAAGATATCGAGTGCTTGGCTTAGGGTAGTCTGGTCAACACTCAGTCAGCAGTTAATCGGTGCCCTACTTGTATCCTAATCTCATTCTCTGAGGATGAATCAGCCTGGCTGAGTCCGAGTGCCCCCAATACTCGGACTGCCCCCCGTTATAATCTATAGGACATTGGCTGCCTAGTAAGATCTCACTTGGGGCATCTAGTTGGCGCTCTGACTCGGAAATTATCGATTACCGAGGGAGTACCTATCTCTTGACGCCATATTGATAAAGGTGGTATGAGAGTCGGCGCAGGTCGTCTCAAGCCTGACACCATTCATGTCCGAATCATAAATATCTCGCTGACACAATACTTGCCTGACAAGCTCTGGCAACCAGTACTACGGCGCCCCCTGCTCATGTCAGAATGGGTAGCGCCGATCGGCGAGCTGACAGTAACCCCTGATACTGTCTCCGTATGAGACAAAATGTGGCAGAAGTGGGGCAGAGACCGTCGGCTCCCTCGGCTCTATAAGGCTTTCCTCACTTCATATGCAGGTAGGCGCACGGTAGTTTTTAGCTACAGTTTTTCTTCAGTCTTCATTTTCTCCAACGGACACTGACTTAATCGTCGGAGGGTCTTGCCGAGGATTTCTCCCAGTGAGTTACTAACGACCATCTTTATTGCAGTTCTCGGAGTCAACAGAAACAGTTCTCGAGTTTACCTCATCTTTGGGAGTCTATCTCACTCTGCGTCAGCGTTACATGTAATATGTAAATATTAAAAAAACATTTAATATATTTTATTTGTATTTTATCAACTTTTAATATATTTTATTTATTATTATTTTTATTGGGCGGCTAGATGTCGAGCCAACGCGATGAAACTTGCCAAATGGGGGCAAACTGCACTGACACCAGAATTGTATATGTATATTTAGTACTAGACCGTGCACAACCCAATTTACCCGCAGATCTAATGTAGTCAAAGTTTTCTGATCTACGATGTTTCTGAGATTGAATATTAATAAACTCTGATATCTAATGCGTTGAATTAGTCCTTTTTCAAACTGCCACAACTATCACGTAATTAAAACCAAACCTTGACTACCTTCGTGTTGTCGAATGTTTACTATATCCATCAATACATCTATTTATACATTGTATCCACTCCCAAGCCTATCAATCAATCCATTAATTCCTCTGTTTTCATTTCGATGGCCGCCTCTGCTATGCCCCGCGTCGTCGTCCCCTGCCGCGCCGGCGCCTCTAGGATCCTGGCGAGGAAAACAGCCGGTGCATTCGCGGCGGAGACGCCGGAGAAGTCTCTGGAATTCTCCAAGCAATGCGCCGCCGGGGTCGACGTGTTCCTGAGCCACCGGGGCGCGGACACGAAGAGCTCCGTGGCGGGGCTGCTCTACGACCGACTGGTGCAGATGGACGTCCGGCCGTTCCTCGACAACCGCTCGATGGCGCCCGGGGAAAAGCTGTACGAGTCCATCGACGCCGGGATCCGGCAGTGCAGGGTCGGGGTGGCCATCTTCTCCCGGCGGTACTGCGACTCCGTCTTCTGCCTGCACGAGCTGGCGATGATGGTGGAGTCCAACAAGAAGCTCATCCCCGTCTTCTGCGACGTCAAGCCGTCGGAGCTGGTCGTGAGCGGCGACGCCACTGTGCATTCGCCGGAGGATCTCCGGCGGTACAACCGGGCGATCCAGGAAGCTAAGCACATCGTCGGCTTGAACTTCGACACGAAGAACGGGTAAGTTTAATTATAAATTTGCTTGTACTTTTCCTTGATTACTCGAACTAAATTTTGAATCGAACAGGAATTGGTCGGAGTTGTTGTCGAGGACGGCCAACATCGTGCTCAAGTGCCTGGAGAAGGAGACTACCCGACAAGTGAAGTTTGCATGCAACTGATGATAGACACTGGTTCGAACTAATTGGGGAAGGAGAAATCAACAAATTATAAAGTTTTTTTTAAAATAAATTTTAACAATTTTTTTGGTTAAATAATAATTAAAGGAGGGCAAGCATCGACCCATATATCATTTTGTTCTTGAGCAAAATAATTTACAGTCGAGTCTATACTTGTAAATTAGGCTTGATATGTATTGTGTAATAAAAACTTAATGTTATTCTGATTTTTATTTAAACAGTTAGCAGAACTAAAGTGAAGATATTAGCATTTATCATGTTGCCCTCTCACAAGAAGCTAGTGTTTTGCGTGACATTGACATAATTAAACATCCAAAGCGCACAGTTTGGTGTTTGATTTTAACTTTCATGGATTATATATATATATAATCTTGATATTAAATTAATTATTCTGATACTAAATTTAAAAAAATAATCCAAAGTTAACACTTTTCAAATGTTTGATATATATATATATATATATATATATATATATATATATATATATTATATATATATATATATATATATATATATATATATATATACGGATTTACTATCATGCGGACCGCGCCCTGCAGACCGCGTGCGGGACAACGATTGATCGGTACGGTGATCGATCAGGCAGTTGTCTGATCGGTCATGTACGCCGACGGATTCACCGCTACCCCTAGGGTTCACCGCGCCGACGGGTTCACCGCTATCCCTAGGGTTTACCGCACCCCATATGATTATAGTTTTGTACGGGGCGGCGGCCGAAGGCCGTCGATGGATACGGAGCGCAGCACCGTGCATGACCGATCAGGGGAGCCCCTGATTGGTCACGCACCCCCGTCGCAAACGGGGTCCGCACCGCGCGATCCGTAGGAGAACAGAACTTTTATATATATATATATATATATATATATATATATATATATATATATATATATTTGTGATGTTTAAATAATTATGATATAAAATTTTAATATGGGTAATTTACCAAAGAGATATATAGATTTTTAAATTTATCAAAAACGTATAATGCTTTGATATTTATCAAAGAGTATACAAAATTATATGTTATCTTTGTTTTAACCCTCCTGCAAATTTAACTTTTTATCTTATTTTTTCTCTACTCTTCTCTTTCTCTCTCCTCTTTCCTATATCTCTATGCATGTATATGCATAAATCTTGGAGGTCACAGGTTCGAGGGTCGCCAATTACGTACGGAAATAAAACCCTGGTCTGCTGACATTAATTTCCTCGACCCTAGGCGCCTCACCACACCAGTGATAATCGTGATTTACCTCCTCCGTGTTGGTCCTGGGGCGGGCGGACTGGCGGGGGGGGGGGGGGCGCTGGGGGCGAGCGTTTCGTCTTTTTTTTTTAACTTACTTACTATACATGTATGCATAAATGTTCATAGGCTCGATATGAACATGATATAATTCATATAAGACCCAAAGTGAAATTTAGAGTTGATTTTTTTCCAAAATAACTTAATATCTTCGGATAAGTTGAAATTCGTAGTGGAGGGTACCAATGGACTCGTTGTAGCCTTAGAACTTCATAGAATATGAAATGAGTCTATTTCAGCTTCTCTGGAAATGTTAAGTTGAAATAAAGAAGAATTGACAAAAAAAACCACATTGGGCCTGATATGATTTCATATCAGGCCCAATTTGAGTTTTTTTTATCGATTTTTCTTTATTTTAAGTTAACACTTTTGGAAAAGTCTAAAAGTATAATGGATTACATATTTGAACTCCTTACAATCTCAGAAATCGACGGAAACTGAAACAGATACAATCGGAGTTCTCTTGGTCCATCAGTGATTTTGACCGAAACCTAGTGATGGGTCTGATATTAAATCATATTAGGGGCAACATGGTTTTTTTTTTCCCGACTCTTCCTTATTCAAACTCATTGATGAACTTAGAAAGTTTCAACTACACCAATTTTAGTTCTCGTGGATTTCTAAGATTGTAAGGAATTCAAATAGTGTATCTATTATTTATTTCGACTTTCCGGAAATATTAAAATATAATAAGAAAGAATCGATAAACATCTATAAAAGCCCATGTTGGTCTTGATATTGAATCATATTAAGCCTAATGTGAGTCTGATATTGAATCATATCAAGCCTAACATGAGTTTTTTCTGATTCTTTCTTATCAAAATCCATTGAAGGACTTAGAGAGCTTCGATTGGACCCATTTTGGTTCCTATGAATTTCTGAAATTGTAAAGAGTTTAAATATGATATTCATTATTTATTTCAACTTTGCTAGAGGTGTTAACATGTTATAAAAAATCAACCAAATCTTAAATGTCATACGTCGTGTGTAAAAAAAATCAACTAGAGATCTCAGGTTACAACTATTTCAGGTCCTGTGGATTTTTGAGTTTGCAAGGAGTCCAATAGTATCATCTATTGCATATTTAGGCTTCCCCCATGTGTTAAAATTTTATCGAAAAATCAACTAAATTAATCAATTCATATTAAATCCATATTGAACTTGATATAATTCTATATTAGGTCAATATGAATCTGATATTTTTTCATGTAAGACCTCATGTTAGGTATGCATGCATGTATACATCCAAAGAGAGAAGAAAGAGAAAGAAATTCTATACCTAGGTGAAATAGAAAAGTAGTAAATTGAATGGTCGGCCCTTTAGTAAATATCGAACTCTATTATTTTTTCGTCAATTCGCAAATTTAAGTAGGTTTTTGCTAAATTATCGTTTTAATATTAATAAATAAACCTTTTTTATTTTTCACGAAGAAAATGACGCCATTTTATTAATTAAGGTACACCAACTATTTCATAAAACCCAACGTCACCCAGACCGGATCCTCTGTACCGGGATCTTCCCTGTATCCGTGTACCAACTCATCGGCGATCGTCGGCGAGTCGTCCGATCGACGATCGGACACCACAAATAATTTTTGATCGTCGTTCCGAATAAGATGATATCATCGGAGAACGGTGAATCGATCGAAATCGTCGCATCAGACGTCTCGTCGGATTCGACGGTGAATACGACAACATCACAATTGCGGCGATACCCGACGGGTTTACCGTACCCCCAGGGTATAGTTTTGTTCGGGATGACGATCAAAAATTATTGGTAGTGTCCGATCGTCGATCGGACGACTCATCGGTGATCGTCGGCGAATTGATATACGGGTACAAGGGAGATCCCGGTACAGAGGATCTGATCTGAACGTCACCCCCACAAAAAATCAGATACAACGTCGCGCACCGCCACGTCATCGATCCGCCACTCCGACCGCCAAAACTGCGTCCGACGCTTCGATCGACGTGACTTCAGCGCATCACAGCCGTCCCCTTCTAACTAGCGTCGTCACGAGCATTCTCCCTTTCCCCTTTATTTATTTTTTAATATTCTTTCCCTCTCTTTTTTTGTTCTTTCCGAATCCTGTCTCGATCGCTTTTTATTGCCCTTCTCGATCCGTTGCTGGCTCTCCCAATCCAAACTTGCCATGGCTACTGCCGCTGAAGAAGATAGCAAGCCATACCCAGAGGTAAACAGATTAAGTAGCGCAATTTTGGTTCTTTGCGATCGGAAATTTATCTTAAGCGACCGCTTGCTTCGCCGCAGATGATCATGGAAGCGATCGCGGCGCTGGGGGAGGCACGCGGCGCCGACAAGTCGGCCATCTCGAACTACATCGAGTCCAAGACCATCGACCTGCCGCCGGATCACCCGTCGCTCCTCTCGACGCACCTCGACCGCATGGAAGAGAACGGGGAGCTCCTGCATGTCGACGGCCACTACACGAAGCCCGGCGCGAACGCGCCGGCCAAGCGAGGGCGCGGCCGGCCACCCAAGCCCAAGTCGGAGCTTTCCTCCGGCGCCGAGCTACCGTCGCCTCGCCCGCGTGGACGGCCGCCGAAGACGAAGGATCCGCTCGCCGCTGCCGTCGCCAAAGCGGCCTCCGGGTTCCCCCGCCCTCGTGGACGTCCGCCGAAGGTCGACCGGGCGACGCAGTCGGGTACGACCGGCGCTGTGGTCGGCGTCAAGCGGGGTCGCGGCCGACCGCCGAAGGTGAAACCAACTGTAGCGGCAGAAGCGGTCTGAGCATATCAGGGAGCGGGAACACTTTAACGCGGTCAATTATCGATCTTAACGCATTGATTTGATACTTCATAAGAATTTATCATCTCTCGATCATTTGCATTGATTTACTAAAACTTGTATGAATGCTACTTGCAATTCCAGAGGGTTGCAAAATACAGTATGCTATATCGTGTGTAACACTGAAATAACAGCACATCCAAAAACAATCATCGAGCGGAAGGGGGAGAAGCATTCCGTCCAAGAGCAGGATGAACTTTGGCAATTTCTGGGTCAGAGAAGAGTATATTGGCCAGCACTTGGTTCGCAGCATCCGTGGGGTGATACGCGTCCCAGAACACGTATTCTGTTCGATTGCTGCAGACGTTTGAGTTTGGCAGGCACAGGCCGCCTACTGTCGTATCCACGTTGCAACACGACGTGTGAGAGATTTTGAATCCTGCAACCAAATCCAATTTTTGTTATCGAATGGAATCTTTGCCGACTGTCTGGTTCGATTGCGTACCGTAGACTTCTGGCCTGTTGATGAGATCCAAGACCGAGTCGTAGCAATCTGCGAAGGTCATTTGCGCACCAGGAAGTCTGGAGTTGAGCACAGAGAGCAAATACTTGACTCGCTTGTTGAACCGCATCACGTAGTCGTTGACATAGTCCAGGCATTGGCCATTGCCGGCTATCGCTCTCTGAGAGGGAATGCAGCCCATGGGTGACAGTCCATGGAAGATCACCTTCCTCGCCCCGGCAAAATACATCCTCTTGAAACATCAAACACAGACATTAAACCACATTTTAGTTCATCATTGCTAAAGCTTGAAATTGAGCCAGATATTATTATACCGTCAACTGGCCTTCCAAGGTATTTATCAAGAGATCTTCGAACTCCTGGAGCGTGTAAATATGCCCATCAGCAAGAAATGGTTGAAGAAAGTTGTTGATGTAGTCATTGCTTCCTGCAAAATAAATGAATAAAACCATTAGTTATCTTGACAAAATGACATTCATCAAAACTTTGGTCGTGTAGTTCACCAAGGCCAACTAAAAATATGGCCTCGTTGCTTAGTTTCTCAGAAGCCACTCTTCCAAGTTTGAGTGTGATTGCTTCCTTTGTCTTCTCATAACAGCCAATTTGATCATCAAAGGAGAGTTTTTCAATCTGTGAATCCCCATTTCAGTAAATGTATGTTGACAATAGCTTAAAAAACTGAATTGATTGAAACACAAATATGTTACGAAATAGATTCCAGTCTCGTTGAGAATTCCGGCTCCTCCAGAAGCATAGTTGACACCTTTGAGCATGGCATCATCGTACTCCGACAGAGAAAGATATGGCGGCGGAGATGGAATCCCCAGCTTGGCAGCTGCATCCCGACATTAACAGAAAGTTCAAATAAGACTATTTTCATGTATATAAATTGATGTAGTTCGGAATGCTTTAAACATACATACCAATGATGTCTCCTATGGTTCTTCCATTGGTGAATCTGCCAGTTGGAAGGCCACCATAGTAATCAATTCCATACCAGGGATAGTCCGACTTTGCAAGGGATAAAAGGAGATAGTTGTTGTTGCCCACATCGGACAGCGAGTCCCCGAACACATAGAGAACAGGTTTTCTAGTTTCAGTGGAGGTGACAATGGAAGCAGAGAGTAGGAGAGACATAACTAGTGTAGGCAAAAGAGCTTCCATGTTTGAGTTCAATTGAGAGTGGAACGTTGTGATGAGAGCTGGGGGTGTTAGGGATGGCAAATTTATAGCTTGGTTTAGTGCAATGAAGTCATGGAGATGTCTCTAAGTTTGGCTTTTGTGGCCTTGGTGGGTCAAGAGATTGTGTGTAGTTGCATGGATTGGTGGGAACTTGAGGAAGGGTGTTTTAATTTCTTATTTACTCGGGACAGCTTTCTTTTGCAAACATTTTATATGTTGTTGGAAATGACTCACAAGTTATGTCAATTGTATATAGGATGGTTGCTGTTTCTTATGGAACTTAATTAGGCCCTATAGTCTTCGTAAATTGTAAGAGAAAACTTATATACAGAGAAATCGCTTTGACAAAAGAAACCCAATCATAAAATGTCATTCGACTTGTGCAAGTTCTCTGACTATACATTTTTCTAGGCCATAGTCTCCCTTAAGATTTTAATAGCCCAAGTACTTTTATTAATGGGCCCAAACACTTGACAACTCCCTCTAAAAAGATCCAAACCCTACCATGATCTGTTCATACTTTTATTATCAGAAACCTATTTAGAGTTTCTTTTGAGTTCTGATGGCTATTTGAAGATTTAATCTCATAGAACTATCCCAGCTCTCTAGAAGGAAGTTTTCTATAATGATAATTTTTCTCAAATTTACATAATTCCAACCATACAAATGTTTGCTCAACATTTCTAAGTGAGACGTACTTAATAGACAGTTCAATTTGCAGGGACAAATTTATTAGAGTTATAATTATTAAAATAAATTTTGTTATAATTATTAAAATAAATTTTGTTATAATTATTCTAATAATTTCATTTTTTTAATTAATGGGTCAATTGACCAAGTATTTTTATATACTATATATATTGCATTATCCTTAGAGACAAAAATCAATGAATAAGATTTATTATTATTCATCCACATCATTCTATTATGGTATCCTTTTCCTCTTTTTAATTCTTTCAAGGTATCAGAGCCTTTACCTTTATGATTTTGATAATTCGCTTGAAAGACCACCTTCGTATTTGATCTTTGAGATTTTTGGGAAGAACTCTCCTTCTCAACAACTACCATTGCATGCAGCCTCAAGATTTACCAAACATGTTTACAGACTTTCTGTAAAAACAGTTGATAGTACCAAAGCCACAAAGAGTAAAACAGATGTCCCCTTAATATTTTCTCTTTTTTTCTTGCTCGTAAGATGTTAACTGCACTCGATAAAACTCTTTTGTGTATTCCATAATGATCCTTCTCTTTGCGCATGGCGCCATGGTGGTGGATTGTGAATTAATTGGTACCTCTGATTCTTGTGATGCTTTTGCCCTTTTAGCTGTGGCCTTCATCCTCTTTTCGATCTTCATCTGAATCCATATATGCATGTTTTGTGGATTTGATTTGTGTTCGTATAATTCTTGATGGCTTTGATTTATAATCAAAATAGATCGACTTCGAATGTTTCTAGAGATTATTGTGCTTATTGCAAAAAAAAAAACATTGGAAGTCTTAATGTTCATTATTGTTGAACAAAGGTAAATCACTGGAGCAATAATATCAATAGCAACAACCCGATCCATATATGTTTGAGCAGTTTCAATAATTCTTTACTTCACAACCTTCTGTCATGTTAGCTTTCTCTAATACAGGTTTATCATTATCTGATATTTCAGGTATATCTTTATCTTTGTGGGTTTTGGACTCTAGTACCTCTTATCATATATCACTTAATTTATCATCATTTGTTTCTTTTTCTCTTAGTTTATCTATATCTATTGTGACTGTTGATAGTACTTCTATGCTATCAGTAGGTATTGGTTTTATTGTTACATCTGGTTTATCTCTCACTGATATTTATTATATTTCGAGTCTTACTTTAAATTTACTTCTGTTAATCAATTATGTGAATCTGGATACCAAGTTTCCTTTTCTTCATCTAATTATTATATTCAAGACCAGCAATCTCAGAAGTTGATTGAGACAGTTATAGGCAAGGAGAACTTCATGTTTTGGATCAACTCAAAGTACCAAATATTGTAGCTTTGAGTATAGATTTATCATCTTTTTGTTTGAGTGGTTCATCTTCTGATTTTTATTTGTGACATTCTGATTTAGGTCATATTTCAACATCTCGTTTGTAGTTTTTAGCTTCTACAGGAGGAGTATTAGGACATTTAAAAAGTTTGATATTTCTGATTGTAGTAGCTGTAAACAGGCCAAATTTTTTACCATACCCTTTTATAAAAGCCTTTCTCTTTCCTCTGCTCCATTCGATCTTATTCATTCTGATGTGTGAGGACTCTCTCCTATTCCTACAAAAGGGGGTCAATATATTATATTTCATTTATCCATGATTTCACTCGTTGCTCTTAGATTTATTTTATGAAACACAAGTCTGATTATCTTACCATTTTCAATAACTTTAGAGCTTTTGTGAAAACTCAACATTCTAGTGTCATAAAGTACTTTCAATATGTGGGATGAATACATTTCGAATGATTTTTTTACGTTTACTTGCTTCTGATGGTACTATTCATCAAATCTCGTGTACAAATACTCCTGAACAGAATGATATGGCTGAAAGAAAACATAGACATCTTGTTGAAATAACCCATTATTTTTTATTATATACCAGTATTCCTAGTATCTTTTGGGAGAAGCAATCCTTACCGCTGCATATATGATTAATAGAATTTCAACCTCACACAATTTAGGTTTGTCACCTTTTGAAAAATTATATGGTTATACTATTACGTATTCCTCTCTACGTGTTTTTGATTGTACTTGCTTTGTCCTTTGTCCATATATTAAGCGTAATAAATTAGCCCTTTGATCCTCTCTGTGTGTCTTTTTGGGTTATGATGTTGGTAATAAAGGATATCATTGTTTTGATAATGTTAGTAAAAAATTATATATCTTTCGGTATGTTGTGCTTCTCGAGCATATTCTATTCTTTTCTATTTCGGCTAGTTCACATAATATGACAAAGTCAAATCTATTTTGCATTGATCCTTTCAATATCGACAAGCTTCACCCACAACCCCTACTGATAACTCAATTGAATATGGTATTTTGGTTTCTGAGACATCTGCTCCATGTGCTCCTCCTTCTACCATTGCCGAATCATCACATGAGATTGTGGATTATCCTTCTCTCCATCATCGTTAATCCACTCATGTTCATAATGTTGGATCGAGAAACACGATAGAGGAGGGGGGGGGGGTGAATATCGTGAAAACTTTTTCAGATAAGAAAGAGAAAACACAGTGGAATTAAAACACACAAAGAACACAAGTAATTTTAGTTGGTTCGGAGTCGCGGTCGGCTCCTACTCCAAGGCCCACGGTCCTTGACCGTTTACTGCGGGCAATTCTATATTCGCGCAAAGATTTACAGATTTAATACAAGAATGGTGCAGTAAATAAATGAATTACACTTTTCGTTACCGACGCCCTGATGCGGATCGTACTTCGGAGCAGAGGGTCATCGTCGGCGCTGGAATGTCGAGAACGGAGTTTTCCGGAGCAGAGCGCTTGAACGAAAAGCTTGGAGGCGTTGGAAAAAGTGTTGTTGAAGCCTTAGGGGTCGAGCCCATTTTATAGTGCTCCTGGGGGAGCCTGGGACGTCGGGGGCGCCTGACACGTGCCTTCGGATCCGAGAACCTCTATCCGAAGCTTGGTCAGCGCTTATCCCCTTCGAATCGACTCTGGAGCTGACTGGGGCGTCCGGGACCTCCCGGGCACCCAGGTTGACTGGGTCCGCTGGCTTCGTGGCTGATTTTGCTTCGACTCATCTTTGGCTTTGACCTTGGGCGCCCGGGACCTCCCGGGCGCCTAGCCCAGTGTTGTTTCGAAGCGATTCTTGCTTAACTTCTTGTTTGACTTTGACCTTGGGCGCTCGGAACCTCTCGGGCGCCTAGCCCAGCTACATGCCCCTCTCCTTTGGGGCGTTCTGAGCTGCAGAAACACACTCCTTCGGTCCCTGCATCCAAGGTTAGTTCCACAACAAACAAGGCAAGAATATTAGTCCATTTTTACAGCCGTAGCTGTCTTGGTTCTGACTTCGGGTCTCCCAAATGGAACCCTAGGTCGAACCGACGCCTACTGTTCCCTCGACGGGGAACGCGTCCTCACCTACTCCTCTCAGGAGAGTTTACCTTTTGCCAACCGGCTCCTCCGATTGGACTTTTGCCCAGCAGCCCTTCGCCAGGTGCCTAGCAGCCCTTCGCCAGGTCTTCAATGCCTAGCAGCCCTTCGCCAGGTGCCTAGCAGCCCTTCGCCAGGTCTTTGATGCCTAGCAGCCCTTCGCCAGGTGCCTAGCAGTCCTTCGCCAGGTCTTAGATGCCTAGCAGTCCTTCGCCAGGTGCCTAGCAGTCCTTCGCCAGGTCTTAGGGTTTCGACGCCTAGCAGTCCTTCGCTAGGTCTTAGGGTTTCGACGCCTAGCAGTCCTTCGGTAGCTGCCCAGCTGCCCTTCGCCAGGACTACTTTCTGTACACTTAGTGAACACATTAGACCAAAATAACATCTTAACTCTTGAACCCTTTGCCATTATCAAAACTCAGGTTTGACTTAGGTGCTGCCTGCACCAACAATCTCCCCTTTTTGATTTATGGCAACCCGGTTCAAAAAGTTAAGTTAAACAGAAAGTAGGTAAGTAAGTAACTTAAATTTTATTTCCTCCCCCTGGAAGAAATCTTCCCCTAAGTTTTTTCAAAATTCCGTGGGGTTTTTTTGAAAAAAATTCTATGTCTTAACGTGAAGTGTTTTTCAAGTTTTCAAACACTTAGAAAATTTTCAAGAAAATGTTTTTAAGTTAGAAAACCATTTTCAAATTATTTTGAGTCGGAAAATTTTCAGGAGAATTTGAATTTTACATTTAGAAAATTTTCGACCACCCAAAGATTTAGAATAAGTACTTGGAATAAGTCTTAAAAGCTAGAAAGTGTAAGTACTTAGAAAATTTTTCTGATAGTTTAAGAAAGCAGTTTAAGTATTTAAAATTTTTTTCAAACACTGAATTTATAACTTAGAAAAAATTTCAGAAAATTTTCTAGGATAAGTGCTTAGAATAATTTTTGAAAGCAAGTAAAATGAACTTAAGTAGTTAAAGAGCTTTGCTTTTTGAGAAATAGGAGATAAATGTTTTGAAAAAAGATTTAATTTTGGAGAAAAAAAATTTAAAAGTTTTGAAAATTTCTCTCCTTTCCAATCTCTTCCCCTTTGCCATATATAAAAAAAATAGCAAAAAGATAGCATTGAAATTGAGTAATCAAGGTAAAAATGTTGTACTGAACCAATTCTAAATTTAAACTGGACCAAATCAATTTGAATTTCTGCTTTCGGGTCCTGTCTAACCCAATTAGCTACTTACTAACTGTTATAAACAGTAGCTTTCGCTAGGGTTAGTCAAGTTAAGTGTTCTGATCAAATTAGATTTTCTAAGCTTGACACTTAACTTGATTACTGTTGATTGGTATTTAGTGCCCCAATTACTGTAGATGCACAGACTTAAGCATCTTTAATCAAGACAAAAACCTAAGCATCTCAACCCATTCTAGGTGATCAATCAAAAGTACCCTAAGGTGCTTGTGAGATGCTGGCTTCTAGATCTATAGGTGCATGCAGTTCTAGGGTTAGGGCCTAGGCTATGTCCATTTTGCGAAAAAGCCCTAGTTTTGAAGGGGGTAATTTTATTCTAGAAAACTAAGTTGGAAAACTCATTTTAAATAATAGAATGAGATAAAAAAAATTGATTTTGCAGAAAATAAGACAGTTTTTTTAAAAAAATTAGAGCATTCCTATTTTACCAAGTATAACCCTAACTTAGTAACCGATAAAAGGAAGTTAATCATGTAAACAACTAGCAACTAGATATGCATAGAAGTCAACTGGTCAAAGCGAGGATCAGAGTAGTCAAAACATGAGTCAAACATCAGTCAATAGTACAATAAGTCAACTGAAGTCATCTGGAGTCTAAGAGGAGGGGCCCGGAGGGAAGAATGGACCGGGCTGCCAGTTTTGGAACCAAGACATCATCTCGTCATGTTGAGCCTGATTTGCCTCATGCTCGGCTCGGATTGCGTCGATTATCTCGATGTAGTGGGCTTCCTCTTCCTTTCGAAGGCTATGAATCTCTGTCTCAAGTCGTGTCACTCTCTCGTCGAGCGTCGGTGGTGGGGGTTCGTCCATCTGCTCTCGGATCTCGGCAGCGAGATCTGCGACGTCGACCTCTACCTCCTCATCGGAATCGATCTGGACTCTGGCTCGCTGATGTCTCCATGATAAAATCCCGGTACCCGAGACATCTATGCCCGCTAGGGAAAAGTTTCTATACCCTATCTCGTCAATCTCAGTCATCGAGGTCATCTCTCCGTCGGTAATATCGCGACCGTGATGATGAAGAAGAGAAGTGATGATGTGGCAGTAAGGGGTGCGTACCCGACCCTGAGTAGTGACACTGGATGCATGTAGAATGGTGTGAAATATGTGAAGTCCAATATCAATATCTAGGTGGTGGATCAAAGCATACAACAGGAAGGTATGGAAAGGTCGCATGGTCGTGACGTCTCTAGTGATCAAAGGAAGAATGCAACGGACTAGAATTCTATAAAGAGCATAGTCCTGGACTTGAAGATCTACTGATTGAAACCGACTAACTAGGGGGTTTCGGGCAGCTTTATAGAAATATGAATAAAGAGTATCCAAATCAATATGGGAGTAGGGAGGAGCAAAGGGAGGATCTCTAGGAGGGTAACAACAGAAGGTGAACTGGGAAGGTCGCAGTCCAAGAAATCTGTTAAACAACAAGGGCGTGATCGTCAAGGGCATTCCTTGTACGGTGGTGACGTAGCTAAGATCATCTTGTCTTACTAAGTTGTTGTAAAATTCTGCACATAGAGTCGTATTTATAGGATGAGTGCAGAAAATAAGTCGATCAAGTTGATAGAAGTTAATGACATCCATGGTTACTGGACATGATTGAGTGAAAAACTGCCTATTCAAGAAGCTTGTCTTGATGGGTTTATAGGTTGTCCTAGAAAACTTATTCATTAGTTCTAGGGTCGGAAACCTAGGGTCAGGGCTAGGCTCGGGCCCGGGGTTGGGTTGAATAGTACGACATTTTCTAAATAAGTAACTGTAGTTATTCTCATTCTTTTACTTCATTTGATGCATTTGTTTATTGTCTTTCTGAGCATGTATCCTATAGAGAAGTTATTCATAACCCACTTTGGCAGAATGATATGGCTGAGGAACTAACTATGTTGCATCATACTCATACATGGGATTTAGTACCATTGCCACCAGAAAATACACTATTGGTTCTCGTTGGGTCTATAAGATCAAAACTAAATCTGATAGTTCTATTGAATGGTATAAAGATCATCTTGTTGCAAAAGGCTACTCTCAGGAATATGACATAGATTATGAGAAAACTTTTGCACCTGTTGCTAAAACGATAACTGTTCATATGTTAATTGTTGTTGCTTTTGTTTGTCGATGGAAATTATCTCAGATGGATGTAAAAAATGTTAGGATCGGGTTGGACCGGCTAGAGGGGGGTGAATAGACGGGGAAAAATTATGAAAGTGGAGGCACTCGTCTTAAAAAAAAGAACTTGGTCGCAACTGAGAACGTTGCTTCCAAGGCAGTGGACGCTCAATAAAAATCTCCTTGTGGCGGAGAAGCCTTACAAAAATAGCACGCTAGAGATTTTACAAGAATGAATAAAATGATTGATTTCTAAAGCAAAACCTCTAAGTCTATTTATAGCCTAAGAGAATAAATCTGGATTGTTGATTGTTGATCACTTTTCTCTTGGCCGTTGATCCATGGATGTAATCTGGATGGTTGATCTTGGATGGGATTAAACTGCATCCATTGGATTTGATTAAAGGATAATGTAACATTATCCTTTAAGTTTTAATTGTTTTAATTAAAACTTTATCTTTCCTCGAGATGGCTGTTGGAATCTCCATGTCGCTGTTGTAATCTCTAAGTAGTAATATCGGCAACATTTTACTACCATCGCCCTTTAGTCCAAATGGTAAGTGGGTTAGTGTGTGTTGTTGAGGTCTCGGGTTCGATCCTTCGTGGCACCAAATAATTTTCTCTTTTCTTTTGGGCGCTTGGACTAGTCTTTTTGATTCTTCGTCTTCTGGGTGATTTCCGGCCAACCGGAGTTAGGCTCACCTTTCGCCCCTCGAGCGTCCTTCCTCCCGGCTTCTCGTCCCTCGGACACCGCGCACGTCCTTCTCGCTCCACCGGTGTACTCTTCCGCATCATCCGCGTCCCTCGGATTGTACCGAGCCCGTCGGCTCACTTCCCGCACAATCCTTCTCGTCCGCTACGTCTTACACTCGACTTCCTCCGTACCTAAGCTCCTGCACACTTAGCAGAGGGATTAAAATCAACAGGACCTAACCTAACTTAGTTGATCACATCAAAACCAACTGTGGCACCAACAATCTCTCCCTTTTTGATGTGCATCAACCCAAGTTTAGTTAGGGATAAACAACAAATAAAAATAGTATTGTAACAGAATTAAGCATAAAATAAATTTTGCAATCATGTACATAACCTCCCCCGAACTACTCTCCCCCTTTGATCACAGCAAAAATGGGACAAAAAAAATAGGGAAGGGAAAATATAATTAGGGAAGAAGAAAAATTTTAAGTGTAATAACAAATATTCTAAGTAAAAAGAATCGCATTACCATAAATTTTTCAAATTTAAAATGTCATATTTTTTCAGAAGTTAATTCCATTTTTTTTATCGAAAAAAATAGATTTCAATAAACGATTCATAAAAAATTCGAACATTTATGAAAAAAATCTGAATATTTTTGTCAAAGTCGAAGATGAAGATATGAGTTTAGACAAAAATTTTTAGCTTTAAATTTGTTTATCAAGTCTGAAAATAATAGATACAAGTTTTTGAAGAATAATTTTTTTTTAAGAAATCAAAAAATACTTCGAATTTTTTTTTAAAAAAATTATAATCAGTTTTTCCACTATATCTGTATCATGAAAAATTAGATCAATAAAAATAAATTATTTATCTATTTTTTTAAATTTTAATTTCAAATTTTGACCGAAAATATTTGAAAAATATTAACATAACTTTTGTAAAAGAATTCAGCACAAAAAAAACTTATCAGTTTAAAATAAATTTTGGAACCCAAAATAAATTTTCATCTACGGGGTTAATCAAAAACTTTGGAGGAATATAATTTCTAGAAATTTTCCTAATCTGGCCCTTATAATTTTTAACATACCAATTCAGATTTTCAGGATAAAAATTATTTTTAATTCTTAAACATGCAATATCATTTTCTAATTTCTCCACTAGATTCTTCAAATTTTTATTTTCTATTTTTAATTGATCGGATAGAACAGATGAGCATACAGTGTCAAATCTTTCTTTTAACTCGGAGTTTTCTATCTCTAATTTATTCATCGACTTAAGCATGGATTTTATTACCGAGTAGATTCGAGCAGGTGAAAGTAGACATACCTCACTTACCGGGTCGCTTTCGAAAAGCGAGGTTCCTCTTTCGTCGTCGCTTTCTTCTGAGGTCTCTCCCCCTTCATCAGTGCTTTCTTCTTGATGATTTGCCATCAGCGCAAGTCCCGCGTATTCTTGACCTTCCGACTCTTCTGACGAGGACTCATCATCGAGTTGGATCTTCCTTGTGTTCAGTGCGGCGATGTTTGATTTCTTATTTTTCTCTTCATGCAATTCTAGGAATTTCTCCCAGAGCTCTTTTGCCGAGTTGTAATTCTCGATGTGGTTAACTTCTTGCGCGGGAAGAACGGCTAGTAGATGAAATTCAGCTTTGCTGTTTGCTTCAAAGTCTGATTTCTCCTTCTTGGTCCACGACTCTATTTCTTTATCCTTGCCGTTGTTGTCTTTAGGAACTGAATAACTATTTTTCATTATTATTAGCAATTCAATATCAGTTTTAAAAAATACCTGCATTCGGCGCTTCCACATCGCGAACTCCCCCTCAAATTTTGGCGGGTTGATTACGGCTCCAACAAT
The DNA here is from genome assembly GCA_024364735.1 of Boesenbergia rotunda. Lineage (NCBI taxonomy): Eukaryota > Viridiplantae > Streptophyta > Magnoliopsida > Zingiberales > Zingiberaceae > Boesenbergia > Boesenbergia rotunda. The sequence goes on from JAGFNQ010001559.1 coordinate 74,920, forward strand.
TTTCTTGAAATTGCTGCAGTCGGCGATTAGTCCTTCTGCGGTGACCTTGGCTATGATACCACTTGTTAGGATCGGGTTGGACCGGCTAGAGGGGGGTGAATAGACGGGGAAAAATTATGAAAGTGGAGGCACTCGTCTTAAAAAAAAGAACTTGGTCGCAACTGAGAACGTTGCTTCCAAAGCAGTGGACGCTCAATAAAAATCTCCTTGTGGCGGAGAAGCCTTACAAAAATAGCACGCTAGAGATTTTACAAGAATGAATAAAATGATTGATTTCTAAAGCAAAACCTCTAAGTCTATTTATAGCCTAAGAGAATAAATCTGGATTGTTGATTGTTGATCACTTTTCTCTTGGCCGTTGATCCATGGATGTAATCTGGATGGTTGATCTTGGATGAGATTAAACTGCATCCATTGGATTTGATTAAAGGATAATGTAACATTATCCTTTAAGTTTTAATTGTTTTAATTAAAACTTTATCTTTCCTCGAGATGGCTGTTGGAATCTCCATGTCGCTGTTGTAATCTCTAAGTAGTAATATCGGCAACATTTTACTGCCATCGCCCTTTAGTCCAAATGGTAAGTGGGTTAGTGTGTGTTGTTGAGGTCTCGGGTTCGATCCTTTGTGGCACCAAATAATTTTCTCTTTTCTTTTGGGCGCTTGGACTAGTCTTTTTGATTATTCGTCTTCTGGGTGATTTCCGGCCAACCGGAGTTAGGCTCACCCAAACCCGACTCCGGCCTTTCGCCCCTCGAGCGTCCTTCCTCCCGGCTTCTCGTCCCTCGGACACCGCGCACGTCCTTCTCGCTCCACCGGTGTACTCTTCCGCAGCATCCGCGTCCCTCAGATTGTACCGAGCCCGTCGGCTCACTTCCCCGCACAATCCTTCTCGTCCGCTACATCTTACACTCGACTTCCTCCGTACCTAAGCTCCTGCACACTTAGCAGAGGGATTAAAACCAACAGGACCTAACCTAACTTAGTTGATCACACCAAAACCAACTGGGGCACCAACAAAAAATACCTTCTTAAATGGTGATTTTCAAGAAGATGTGTATATGGTGCCTCCTCTTGGAGTTACTCACTGACCTGGTGAAGTTTACAGACTTCGCAAAGCTCTCTATGAACTCAAACAAGCACCACGTGCTTGGTTTGCAAAGTTTTCCATGGTGATTATCTTCTTTGGTTTTCGTCCCAGTAGTCATGATTCGGCTTTATTTGTCAAGTGTATGCGTCCAGGTCGTATGCTTTTATTTTTATAGGTGGATGACATGGTAATTACTGGTGATGACTTTGATAGAATTAAAATTTTGAAGTTTGAGTTAGCTCGTTACTTTGCTATGAAAGACTTGAATTTACTTCGCTATTTTTTGGGGAAGAAGATCGCCTCTTCGCCAAAAAGGTTATCTCTTATCTCAGTCAAAGTACATAACCGATCTGTTTGAACGTGTGTGTCTTGTTGGTGATCGGATGCTGGCTAGAGGGGGGGGGGGTGAATAGCTCGATTCCTTCAATTCGTATTTCTTTCTATAACGTTAGTACACGTAACGGAAATGAAAGAAACAATGAAATCAATGCTAACACTAAACTTTTACGTGATTCGGAGATTGCTTGCTCTTACTCTAGGATGTGTCCTTGAGGTGGACGAACCCTTGATTCTTCGGTGAATCAATCCCCGACAATCTCCGGCTAGAACTTTCTACTTTTCAGTGGAGAACAACCTCTCACAATGTTTTCTTCCTCTTTACAAGTTAAGGGTTAGGGTTAGGAGGAAGAGATGAGCTTTTGGCAGCTTGAGCAAGAAAGGCTTTTTACAATGAACATAGCTAACCTTTCTCAAGTCTCAAACTCCTCTTTAAATAGTGGAGAGAGCTGCTAACACAATAGCTCAACCCTGACACCAGTCAATTGGAGCCAGCCAATGGCTAGCTTAACGACTGAATTTTGAACAGATCAGTCGACTGGTGCCAATCCTAGTCGACTGATCTTTTTGTAAGTTTCTCTCAACACTGCCAGTCGACTGCTTCCCTTACCAGTCGACTGCTCAACTTACAAACTTACTCTCAACCTCTTTGGAGTCCATCCTTCACGTATGCCTTGAAGTCCACTTATCCAACTCTCCCCTTTGAAGTTCTCTTCTTTTGGCTCTCATCCCTCGGATGCACATAAACCCGCGACTTGTCTCTATACCATCCTTCACGTATGCCTTTGAAGTCTACTTCCTTGGTTTGCCCTTTGAAGTCTTCTTCCTTTGGCTCTAGTCCCTCGGAAAACTTCAGTCCGTTATTCTTTATGTGTAGTTTACCAATTTCTGCATGACTTAAACACACACATCAAACCAATATGAAAATCTAACTTAATCATATTGACACACACATCAAAATCTATGATCTATCTGATTAAACCTGGGTCGATTGCACCAACACGTCTCACTAACAATAGGGTAGTTAATACTCTCATTGAGACTAATGCTCGGTACTCTCCTTCGGATGGTTCTCTTTTGTCAGATCCTAACCTTTACCGTACAGTTGTGGGAAACATAGTTTATCTTACTGTGACTTATCCTGATATTGCGCATATTGTGCATGTGGTTAGTCAATTTGTAATTGTACCTACTATAGTTCATTAGGTTGCTGTTTTTCGTATTCTCCGATATCTTTGGGGAATTCAGTTTCAGAGTCTCTTATTTCTTTCCACTTCATCGTTAGAGTTGTATGCATACTCTGATGCTGATTAGGCAGACGATCATATGGATCGTAAGTCTACCATTGACTTCTGTATTTTTCTTGGGTTTAGGGTTCAAATCCTTACGAGAACTATTTTTTAATTTTTTTTCTTCTATCTATTTTATAAATTTTAACTAAATATACGTTATACATCTTGAAGGATTGAGGATGTCATTATTATACTTAATAATAATTTTTTATGCAGTCTCTCAAATCTAAAATTCTAGATCCGTCCCTACTTATAAAATTGTTTGGCTACGTTGGTTACTTACAGATATGAGTATTTTTCTTCGGTAATTTACTATTTTTCATTGTGATAATAAGAGTGTTATTCAAATTTCGCGTACTATAGTTTTTTGTGAGAGAATGAAATATATGAGATTGATTATCATTTTACTCGTTATCATCTATAACTTGAAACTCTCTTCTTGCCTTTTGTTCCTTCCTCATAGTTGATATATTTATCAATGCTCAATCCACTTCGCGCTTCCGATTTTTATTTGACAAACTCTCAATGTTTCTAGTTGTAGCATCGTGAGTTTTATTATTTATTAATGGGTCAATTGTCTGAGTACTTTTATATACTATATATTATATTATTTTTAGAGATAAAGATTAATGAATAAATTTATCTACTACTATGATATCTTTTCATCATTTTAATTCTTTCAAAATTCATGACCTAACATTTTTCATTCTCGCCAGCTAAATGCTGTACACAAGCAGTCTTCTTGATGAAGATCAATCCTCTCAAGGGACACTGTATTATAATTGTTCATGCTCTCATCTATGTGTAACAGTTTGAGTGTTGGACCAGAGTAGCAATAAATGAGTTGGATAAACGAAAATGAAATCAATGCTCTATAAAAAGGTGGGGCGCAAACATTATTGAGCTAAATTGCATCAGATTTTTTATTTTAAAAAAAATACAGAAATATCAATTTGTTTGTAATTGTGTTGTATATAAAGGCATTTACTAATTAATAATGTTCCATTTCGAACATGAGATGAAAGTGACCGGCATGCAATTCGGGTTATTTTCCACGAGAAAATAGTATCATGTGATCGTCTTTTTCACGTATTAATTATAATATTTGAATTAATAATCCTCATAATTTATCTCTTCTATATTGATCCTAAAATAAATTAACGAAATACTGAAGCGAACGAATCACTTTAAAATAATACAAATTATTCAAATCGAGAAAGCCTAGTTATTTTAAGGGTAAATTTTCCTAAACTCCCCACTTACCAAGTCAACTTTGCATGCAATCCCTACCCAAATATTTTTTTGCATGCAGTCCCTGATGTGATGTTTGGTGAGTATTATTTGAAGAAAATTGAGTATAAAAGTTAGAAAACTGAGTATGACAGTTTGCATCCACCACATTAATAACCCTGTACTCAATTTTCATTCTTTTATTCTCAAGTTTTACTCTTTTATACTCAGTTTTCATTGATGTATACTCAATTTTTATCCTTTTATACTCAGTTCCATTAGGGAAAAAAACAAACAAAAATTTATATGGGGAGTCAATGTAAAGTTTGACTCTTTATTAGAGATTTAAAACAACTTTACTGTTATTTTAAATGCTTTACTAGAATGATTCCAAAATTCAATATAGCAGATTATTATTTTTTTTAAAAAAAAAAAAGAGATTGAAGCAGTGAGACATTATAAATAAAATATCAAATTTTTGTCTATTTTTTTTGTACAATAATTTCAAATTAGTGCTGAATTCTGATCCAATCCACTGACACGATTACTTCGTCTCCCAACAATTTTTCTTGCTTTTTCGAGTCACACCATGGGGAAAAAAAAAGTTAAAAGAAAAGAAGGCAAAAAAGCAAAAGTCAAGAATAAGAGTAATAAAAAAATTGAAATCAAAATTATTATTTTTTAAATTCTTTTTCTTGTGCCAGTTGGAGGGCATGGTACGAAATCACAGCGTTACCCCTCGCCGCCGCTACAGATTCCGGGAATCAGCAGCGAGGGCAGCCGCCCCATCGACTCCGTCCGCCTCTGCCGCGCGGCCGGCGGCGCTGGCGGAAGAACCCTCCCGTCGGCGAACAGCGGCCCACCGCCCACCGCCACGTGCTCAGCGGCGGCGGACGCTCCGGGGCCGCCGAAGAAGTAGTGCCCGTCCGCCACGTCGGCGCCCGCCATCCGCCGCTCCACCTGCAGGAACTCCCCCAGCGAGGTCGTACGAGACATCTCGTCGCGGCACAGCCGCCACCAGCTGCCCCTACGCCCGTGCCGGCGTCTCCGATCCGCCGCCATCGGCTTCGGACGCCGCGCGGCGGCGGCTCCGTTGGCGTGCTCGCGAGCAGACGGGAGACGAGCGGAGCGGGAGGAGGAGGGGAAGGAGACCCCCATTAGGGTGCCGAGGGTGGTGCTCCGGTCGGGGAAGAAGGAACCGGTCGACTGCGTAAATAGCAAACCCATCAAAGGGTTATTGCAGGGGGAAGGAATGAGGGGGACGGGCGAAACTTCGGCAGCTTATTCTTACCTCGGTGTCGAGATCGGAGGAAGAAAGAGAGGAGACGGAAGGAGAGGAAGGCATGAAGTCGGTGTCCCTGTCCATAGCTTCCTGCTCAGAGAGACGACGGAGATAAAAGAAAACCTGGAACTTATTATTGAGCTGGAACAAGAGAGGAGTGAGGCTAAATGACATAACTGCCCTTGTTTGTTTTGTTTTCTTCTTATAGTTTGATCATCTGTCACAATGGGGAACTGGCTTTCTATAATCATATATTTATATCTTTAAAAATTAATAATAAGAATTATCCTTCTAGAATTAGTTTCATCATTTTGATGAAAAATTTAAAAAGCCATAAGAATAAATTCCACAATATTCTCTCTCACAAATACATGCACAAGATGCAGAGTAGGAAAAGTTTTTGGCACAAGACAAATTCCATGGCCCAATAAATGCCTTTGTTTGTTTGTTTGGATACTTTTGATCATAGTGGAATCCAACAATAAGCCAAGCTACGACACCTTTGTTAATTAATCTGGTTGCTTAGTGTGCATAGAAAACAATCAATTTAGTACAGATCTAGTTAACTGTCTATTCATTCTACCTTGATTATTTTAATTTTTTTCGTGTCACAATATGATGAAGCCAGCTTATGCATACAGCTGATCCTCATCAGTTACTTGTGGACGTAACAGGAGGAAGTCGAAGCACTTGGGAGATGGCAGAGCAACAGAAAAGGAAGACTGACACTGGCACGCAGTGCTATAAAGCCTTTTAGCTAACAATAGTAGTTGACATCAGTACCTGCCCTAACTCCTCTTCCATTCAAGACTGTGCATGCTTGTTCCAGGGAATTGAGTGCCATGAGAGGAGAAGGGATGGGAACAGTACTATTGTTTGTTGCAATGATGGCCGTCAGTGAAGCAGTAGTGTTAGCCGCTGTTTGTTTGGAGAAGAAAAGTAAGGCAACAAAGCGTGGTAAGCACTCGATCCCAAACAGATGTGTCTGTCTTCATGCTCACAGCAGAGTCGTGGAGGCATGCAATAGCGTGCAAGGCATGCAAAGTGGGGTGTCCCCTTGCCACTTTGTTTTTCTCATGAAAAAATAATCAGTTTTATAAAAGGTTTTTCAGAGCTGTAATTGCTCGCCCAACGTTTGCACACTCTAAGTTGATTACCATTGCTTCTCCTATTTAAGTAATTTGATTTACTAACAGTTTAAGTAATAGAATATTCATAGCTATGCGCATCATTACTATTTTAATTTTACTTCATAATAATTGTGTAAATTATGATTAGGTCGAGTGATAATATCATTATTCATTTGGTTGAATGAATAGAATAATGAACGAGTGGAATGTTACATTTTGTTTTGACTCATTCAATTTATATAGTTAGCTAAGCTAAATTGATTAGCCTATCCATTTGAATTGCCTAACACGGCAACACGTCAACCTCAGTCTGCCTGCTAGCTAGCTAACACCTCTGGTTCGGCATTTTATCAAAAGGTGCATGTAACTTTTCGAATTAATCAAAAGACACAAGCTACTTTAATGTTTACTAAAAAACATATTTTTTTTCAATATTTTTTTTTCCATTTTACCCTTCTATCAAATCTAACCTATGTGCGTGTAATCATTTTTTTTATTTTCTCTCTCTCTCTTAACCTATCTCCTCTTTCTTCTATTCTCTTCTCATTCCTCCATCTTTTTCATACATTTCTTTCTCTTTCCTCTTCTCTTTCTTCTATTTTTTAGATGGATACATGTATAATATGGGAAAAATATTAAGCCCTCGTTGGTCTTGATATTGTTCATATCAGGCCCAACGTGGGCCTGATATGAAAGTTGTTCGTCGACCAGTTGGAGCTACGGGAGATCTCAAAATTAAAAAGAAGAGAACTTCAAGAACATTGTAAAAATATCATCGGTGGATTGATCCACCACTGAACGAAGCTGGTCGGAGATCTCCTGTAGCCCCAATTGGTCGACGAACAACTTTTATATCAGACCTATGTTGGACCTGATATGAAAAATATTAAGCCCAACGTGGGCCTGATATTTTTCCTATGTTATTCGTGCATCCATCTAAAAGAGAGAAGAAAGAAAAGAGGAAAGAGAAAGAAATGCTTGAAAAAGAGTGAGGAATGAGAAGAGAGAAGAAGAAAGAGAAGATAGATTGCGTGCATAAGAAAGAAAGGAAAAAGTGATTGCATACATATAAGTTAGATTTGACAGAAAGATAAAATGAGAAGAGTACTGAAAAAGTGTACTTCTTGGTAAACATCAAATAACTTGCGCTTTTTGATTAATTTGAATAGTTACATACGCTTTTCGGTAAAATACCGCCTCCAATTTGTTCATCTCTGTTATAGTTTGGTGACCCAAATTCTGTTTAATCCGTTAATATTTATTAGATGTTTTCTTATTAATATGTTAATTAACAGATTTTTTATAAATCTGTTAATTAACAGTTTCGTTATTAATTTTATATTTGACTAAGTATTCTAAGATCCCTATAAATTATGTATCTCATAGACAAGTTGGATCCATCAATGAAGAAAGTTATTTGGTTATCTCTTCTTTCTTTCTCTCTACCTCTCTTCTCTCTCTACTTCTTTTTACTTTCTCTATTATTCTTGTTGCCGTTTTTCGTCATAATCTCGTAACAAGTGGTATCAGAGCCAGGTTGGATGTCAACCGGGATTAATGACAACGACAAGTATGAAGGAAAAATCCGCTGCTGCACTATGGCTAAAATTGGAGCAGTTGTGCATGACAGAGAAGTCTGGTAAGGTTGATGTTGTCGAAAATCACAGTAATGGTGAACTTCTCGTTGCCTCTGATGCTGATTTGAAGCAGAGTAAGGAATGGATTCTTGATTTTGGCTGTACATTTCATATGTGACCCAATCGGGATTGGTTTTCAACATATGAAACAGTTTCGAGCGGTGCCGTTTTGATAGGCAATAATGCATCCTGCAGAATTGCTGGTATTGGTACGGTCAGAATTAAGATGTTTGATGGTGTCATTCGGACACTTGGTGATGTGAGGCACGTCCCTGATTTGAAAAGAAATCTGATCTCTTTGAGTATTCTTGTTTCTAAAGGGTACAAGTACACTGGTGAAGGTGGAGCTGTGAAGATCAGTAAAGGGTCTCTTGTTGTGATAAAGGGACAAAGAAGAACCGCCGGTTTATATGTTCTGCAAGGATCCACAGTAATAGGTGATGTTGCCGTCACAAGGTCGTCTATGTCTGATTCTGATGTTACAAGACTTTGGCATATGCGTTTGGGTCATATGATTGAGAATGACATGGTTGAATTGAGCAAGAGAGGACTTCTTGATGGTCAAAGTATTACAAACCTAAAGTTCTGCGAGCACTGTGTTTTTGACAAACAGAAAAGAGTTAAGTTCTCAGTTGACATTCATAACACAAAGGGTATATTAGACTACATTCATTCTGATTTGTGGGGGCCTTCTAAAGTACCATCTAAAGGTGGTGCTCTCTATATGTTAACTATTATTGATGATTTCTCAAGAAAAGTTTGGGTATTCTTTATAAGACATAAGAGTAATATTTTTACTAACTTTAAGGAGTGGAAGGTCATGATTGAGAAGCAGACAAGGAGGAAATTAAAGCATCTTCGAACTGATAACGGATTGAAGTTTTGTTCTGGTGAGTTTAATGCCTTATGCAGAGCTGAAGGTATTGTGAGGTATCATACAGTTCGGTATACTCCTCAACAAAATGGTGTAGCAGAGAGGATGAATAGGACTTTAATGGAGAAGGTGCGTTGTATGCTTCTTAATGCTGGGCTACCGAAGTTTTTCTGGGCAGAAGCCGCTGCGTATGCCTGTTATCTTGTAAATCGCTCTCCATCAATTGCTATTGAAAGGAAAACTGCACAAGAGGTATGGTCTGGTACTCCTGCTAGTTATTCTAATTTGAGAATTTTTGGATGTCCTGCGTATGCTCATGTTGATAATGGAAAGTTGGAGCCTCGTTCGATGAAGTGCATATTTATAGGCTTTAGACAAGGAGTGAAGGGATACAAACTTTGGTGTCCAGAGACCAGGAAAGTCATCATCAGTAGAGATGTTATTTTTGACGAGACTACCATGCTTCAGGGGTCTCCATCTAAAACTCTTTCTGAGGAAGATAAGCAGAAGACAAGCACACAGGTGGAGATTGGGATTGAGCCGATATCTACAGAGACTACTCCAGAGCTTATTCTAGATGTTGTGGATGGAACGAGCTTATCACAAGCACCTTCACAATATTCCATTACAAAAGATAGGCCTCGGAGAGAAATTAGACGCCCTCAGAGATATGCAAAGGCTGATTTGGTCGCTTATGCTTTAAACGTGGCTGAGGAGATTGATTCCGGTGAAGAACCTGAGACGTATTCAGAAGCAATTAGCTGCAATAATTCTGGTAAGTGGATAATTGCTATGCAGGAGGAGATGGAGTCACTTGGTAATAACGACACATGGGACTTGGTGAAATTACCTAAGGGTAAGAAAGCTGTTCGCTGCAAGTGGATATTTAAAAGAAAGGAGGGAATACCGGAAGTTGAAGAAGCCAGGTACAAAGCCAGACTAGTTGCTAAAGGTTTCAATCAGATTTCAGGAGTAGACTTCACTGATGTATTTTCCCCAGTTGTAAAGCATAGTACAATTCGAGCTTTCCTTGGTATTGTGGTCATTCATGACTTAGAGTTGCAGCAGCTGGATGTGAAGACAGCATTCTTACATGGGGTACTTGAGGAAGAAATCTATATGCAACAACCAGAAGGTTTTGAAGTCTCAGGAAAAGAGGATTATGTATGCTTGCTGAAAAAGTCCCTTTATGGTTTGAAGCAGTCACCTAGGCAATGGTATAAAAGGTTTGATTCATTTATGATCACTCATGATTTCAGAAGAAGCAGCTATGACAGTTGTGCCTACTTTAAGAAAACTGATGATGAATCATTTATTTATCTGCTCTTATATGTTGATGATATGTTGATTGCGGCCAATAATAAGGAAGAGATAAAAAAGGTCAAAGCCCAACTAAGTAAAGAATTCGAGATGAAAGATTTGGGAGCTGCAAAGAAAATACTTGGGATGGAGATTCTGAGAGACAGAAAGGCAGGTAAATTATACCTAAGTCAAAAAGGGTATATTGAGAAAGTACTTCATCGGTTTAACATGCATTCTGCCAAGACTGTTAGTACTCCGTTAGCTGCACACTTTAGACTTTCAGCTGATTTATGTCCGCAGTCAGATGATGAGGTTGATTATATGTCACGGGTTCCATATTCTAGTGCAGTGGGATCTCTCATGTATGCTATGGTTTGTACACGCCCAGATTTATCACATGCAGTGGGTACAGTTAGTAGATATATGGCAAATCCTGGTAAAGAGTATTGGAAGGCAATTCAGTGGATTTTCAGATACTTACGAGGGACTTTTGATATTTGTTTGCATTTTGGGAGAAATAGAGATGCAGTTATTGGATATGTTGATTCTGACTTTGCAGGTGACCTTGATAAAAGAAGATCACTTACGGGGTACACCGGCACTGCTTCATCAATGGTTGGAACTACACCAAGTTCGGAGACAAACTTCTTGATCCAGACTGCTTCCTTTGCTGCTTCCGAAGCTGCGATATATTCCGCTTCCGTGGTAGAATCCGCTACGGTGTCTTGTTTGGAACTTTTCCAACTTACTGCGCCTCTATTCAAAGTAAATATGTATCCAGACTGCGATTTGGAGTCATCCTTATCTGTCTGGAAACTGGCATCTGTATACCCACGTATTACCATATCTCCTTCTCCATATATTAGGAACACATCCTTAGTTCTTCTTAAGTACTTAAGGATTGTCTTGACAGCCGCCCAATGATCCATCCCTGGATCAGACTGGTATCTGCTCGTGACACTCAGAGCATATGATACATCGGGCCTAGTACATAACATAGCATACATGATAGATCCTATCGCGGATGCATAAGGTATCTTATTCATGCAAATCCTCTCGTCTTCTGTGCGCGTACACATAGACTTCGAAAGGTTGATCCCATGCCTGATGGGAAGGTAACCTTTCTTGGATTCCGACATGCTAAACCTTTTTAGCACTCGGTCTATATATGTAGACTGCGAAAGACCAAGCAACCGTTTTGATCTATCTCTATAGATTCTAATCCCAAGGATATAGGTTGCTTCTCCCAGGTCTTTCATGGAAGTTTTGGACAACCAAATTTTAACTGTCTGTAAAACTGATATATCGTTTCCTATAAGTAAAATGTCATCGACATATAATACTAGGAATACGACTGCACTCCCACTAACCTTCTTGTAAACACAAGGTTCGTCAGGATTTTGTGAGAAATCAAACTCTTTGATTGTCTCATCAAAACGGATGTTCCAGCTCCTAGATGCTTGCTTCAGTCCATATATGGATCGTCGAAGCTTGCATACTTTGGTTTTATCAACCGATGTGAAACCTTCAGGTTGTATCATGTATACATCCTCAAGCAGGTTTCCATTAAGGAAAGCTGTTTTCACATCCATTTGTCATATCTCATAATCATAATGAGCTGCTATGGCTAGGAGCATCCGAATGGATTTAAGCATAGCTACTGGCGAATAGGTTTCGTCATAATCAATTCCTTGTTTCTGACGATATCCTTTTGCCACTAATCTAGCCTTAAAGGTAACAACATTACCTTCCATGTCGGTTTTCTTCTTGAAAACCCACTTGCACCCTATGGGCTTAATCCCTTCAGGTGGGTTAACCAAGTCCCATACTTGGTTTTCGTACATGGAATCCATTTCCGATTTCATGGCTTCAAGCCATTTATCTCTTTCTGAACATCTCAGAACATCTTCATAACTGATAGGTTCGTCATTGCCTATGAGTAACACGTCGTTCGATTCACTTATAAGAAATCCGTATCTCTCTGGAATATTGCGTGTCCTATCAGATCTACGAAGAGGTGGTGTTGTTTTAGGTTCAACTGATAGCTCATCACTATGAGTTATCGGTTGTGGGTCTAGACTAGGTGTCTCTGTAATGTCTATTGGAGTTTCTTGAACTTCATCAAGTTCAATGCCACTCCCACTGTTTTCTTGTAAAAGAATTTTTTTTTCCAGAAATACAACATGCCTTGAAACAAACACCTTTTGCTCCAAGGGATGATAGAATTGGTAACCCTTCGTTTCCTTAGGGTATCCAATAAATAGACATTTATCAGACTTAGCATCCAATTTGTCTGATATAATCCGCTTCACATAAGCAGGACAACCCCATATCTTAAGGTGAGTTAAGTGAGGTTTCTTACTATTCCATATCTCATACGGAGTAGTAGAGACTACCTTGGTCGGGACTCTGTTTAGCAAGTAAACAGCTGTCCTAAGTGCATAGCCCCAAAAGGATTTTAGAAGAGTTGCATGATTCATCATCGACCTAACCATGTCCATCAAGGTTCGGTTGCGCCTCTCAGATACACCATTATGCTGTGGTGTATACGGCGGAGTCCATTGGGACAATATCCCATTGTCCCTAAGATAATCTTGAAACTCTTGACTTAAGTATTCACCACCCCGATCGGATCGAAGGATCTTAATACTTTTGCCAAGTTGTTTCTCTACTTCATTTCTGAACTCTTTGAATTTCTCAAAGGCTTCAGATTTGTGTTTCATCAAGAACACATACCCGAATCGTGAGTGATCATCGATAAAGGTGATGAAGTAGCTATAGTCTCCTTGTGCAAGAGTTGACATTGGTCCACATACATCAGTATGTATTAGACCAAGCAATTCTCCCACTGGATTACCTTTTCCGGAAAAGGGTAATTTGGTCATCTTGCCTTTTAAGCATGATTCGCATGTATCAAATGAACCGGGTTCAAATGATTCCAGAATTCCACATCGGTGTAATTCGGTCATGCGTTTCTTACTTACATGGCCAAGACGGCAATGCCAAGTGTAGGAGTCTATTCGATTATCTATTCTAGCACGTTTGTTGCTAACTTCGATTTGAAAACGTCACTGGATAAATCTAACGTGTAGATGCCATTGCACAAAGTTCCATTTCCATAAAGAATGCCATTTAAAGTTATGTAACAACAATTGTTACAAAGAGTTAAATGAAAACCATTTTCATTCAAGCATGAAATAGATACAATGTTCTTTATTAACGAAGGAACGAAATAACAATTATCCAATTCTAAGACACGTCCAGTGGGGAGCTTTAGCAAATATGTTCCGATGGCAACAGCAGCAATCTTTGCTCCGTTTCCAACTCGCAAATTCGCTTCTCCTTTGACGAGTCTTCTTCTATTCCTTAGCCCCAGTATGTCATTACATATATGTGAGCTACACCCAGTATCAAGTACCCAAGTGTTTGAGGAAATAGAGTGACATTCAATAACAAAGATACTTGAAGAGGATGGGGCATCAGATGCCTTCTCTTTCAAGGACTCAAGATAAATCTTGCAGTTTCTTCGCAAGTGACCCTCCTTGCCACAGTGATGGCAAGTGCCTTTTAGGGTATTTTCAGTCTTTTTGGCCTTTTCTCCTTTCCCTTATTCTGTTCTTTGGCCTTCCTCTTAGAACCTTTCTTCGAGGAACCAACTAACAGTACCGTCTTTAGATCCTGCTTCACAGAAGGCTTTAAAGTCTTCAGCAGGTTGAGCAACTCAGGAAACTGGTCTGGAGTTGCACTTTCGGGAGGACGGTTGGGAAGTTGATCTTCAAGGACATTAGCAAGCTTCTTTGCCTTGAGGACTGTCCTCAGGTTTCGAAGCCAGTCCATGAAGTTCGGCCCAGTCAGTTTATTGGTGTCCAAAATGGAACGCAAGTTTAGGGAAGACATGATCGAGTGATTATCCTAGAAATACAAATTGAGATTATGTGAGAAGAATGATTAAAGAATGTATCAACATACATTAATAAAAATCCTATTTATTTTTCAAATTGAATAACCCTTTTTATCAATTCGGGAGATCGTAGGAACATCTCCAAATAGGTTGATATCCAACCATAGATAAGAACCACCATGGCTGTGGCCATCAAGTTTTTCTTAGCTATGAAGGTAGGTAATTATACCGATTACATATCACATATATGTGACTATCATTTTATGCTATCAACTAATTGAATGTTTGCATAAATCATTGGGTTGTTAACTCATTAACAAGTATGCATCATTATACATAGCACCCAACTGCACCTCTCTTTACATCGACCTTGGCTGTAGCACAACAAATCGATGCTCCAAGCTTAAGGCTGACCCATTAATCAAGAAATAGTTTTAATATGGTTGGAGCTCATTCAATCGTTTAGTCAGGCTTGGATGTGTCCAACAACCAAAACTAAGGATTGACCTCTGACTCCAACTACATTATTCTTAAACTAATTCCATGGTTTGAACATGTTGAGGTTTAAGCTGGGCATGGATGTGTCCATCAACCCAAACGAGAAACAAAACTCCGATTCTAACCATATTAATGGAAGGTGTTGGCCTTAATATTTTGTAAGGGGTTTTGGGTCTCATCTTTTCTAAGCACATTCATGACATATAATCATGTCATGACTAACGATTTCCTTAATAAAGTATGTATGTGACTTAAGTTATCAAGTCTCATTAATTGAATTAGGAACCGGATTTCCTAATTCTAATTTCATACTTTATTAAAGGAATTATTTTGGGAAACAATTTCCTAAATTGTCATAATCAATTTCGGAAATAATATGTTCAAGACTTTGATTTCTCTAAATCAAATCTTATTAAATTAAGAGACTATTCCCTTAATTCAACCACATATTATTTTCATGAAAATCTCTTTTAAGAAAACTCTATAGGAAACCATTTTCCTAATTAATTTTGGAGACAACAATATGTAAGAGCATCACCTCTTAAAACATATTTTATTCATTGATTTAATTAATTACAACAAATCGTTTTCTAAGGGTGGCTCCCCGAGGCTCAGATACCCAAAGAAAAGTAATTTGTCGTAAATCCAATTTGGTCCGCTTCGGAAGCGCAACCAAATTAAACATGACAATTTCATTTAAAATTGGAAAATTAAATTACAACAACTAACTTTAAATTGGACGGCTCCCCGAGGCTCAATCCAAAATAAAGAATTTTGTTGTCAATTTAAAAATCAATTCAAATTTAATTGTCAATTAATTGTCCATAAATTTGTCTAGACTTTCTTGAAAGAAAGTGCCCAAAATTGCGAGATTTCATAATAGGTTTTCAGAATAATTGTAAGTTTCTGGTACAAAGAAAACTTACATATTTCCAAAGTTGGAAGATTTCTAAAATAGAAAATTTCCAAGATTGGAAAGTTTTCAAAGATGGGAAGTTTTCACAATTATTATAAAATTTCAAAAACTAGAAAATTTCAAACGTTTACGAAATTTCATGAGGATTTCCAAACTTTGAAATTCCTAAATCTAAAATTTATTATAATTGGAAAGTTTCCATAATTAAATTTTTTTTTTCCAAAATTGAGATTATGACAAAGTTTTCCGCAAAACAATTATATGATTATGTCGAACACTAACCGGCTCTGATACCACTGTTGGGACCGGGTGCATGTCGACAAGGATACGGGTTCGTAAAATTTTAAATTTTTACGTGCAGCGGAAGAATTAGCATAAAATAATTTCCTAAATTATTTTAACCACGTATCTAGCATGCAACCTTATGATGTGTTGACATAATCATAAATTAAAACTTTGCGGAAAAGTAAACTAATTTACTTTGTATCTCGCGTAACTCGAAGAAAGGGACGAGATCCAACCGTAGCGTCCCTTGGAAGCTCCGCCTCTATTCGCGTCCACGCCGAGTTTTCTTCGGGATGACTTCGCAAAGTCACGAGTTTTGTGCCGACGAGAACTACTAGATTCTCTAAAGGCACAACTAGAAGAAACAAGAGAAAAGAATGGAAACTAACCAACAAGAATCGGAATCCAAATTCCGGGAAGGAAGGAGATGCGATCCGCGTCTTCTTCTTCTTGTCTTGGCTTCTCCTTCTCCTTGATGGCTCACGGCAACCAACCCTAAGGAAAGAAGTGCGCCGGCCCTAGGTGGATGAAGGGGCGCCGGCCCTAGTTTGCCCTAAGGGGCGCCGACCCTAATGGGAAGAGAGAAGAGAGAATAAAAGAGAGAGAGGGAGAGAGTTAATCTCTTGATAGCTCTATATCAATTAGGAATCCAAGGCTTGCCTTTGGTTCCTTTTTATAGTGGCCTCTCCCTTGCCAAGTCTCTCTTATAACGGAATTAACGGAATTAGTTATCATAAGAAATTTATCTTATAAAATTTCTTATGACTTATTCCGTTATTCCTAGTTTTATTATAACTAACTTTATAATAAAACAAATTCTCTTAACGGAATTTTCATAACAAATTTATCCTATAAATTCTCTTATGAATTATTCCGTTTAAACCAAGTTTTATTATAACTAACTTTATAATAAAACAAATATATCTCTCCTTTTATTATGGAATAAATTTTACAAGAAATTTATAAACTTTCTTATTATGGAAAAATTAATTCATAATTGATTTTATACAATTAAAATAAACCATTCCATGGATCATTTTAATTTCCATAAAAGAATAAATTTCTATAAATTTATTTATATAAATTTCTTTATACAAAAATTTATTTATCCATAATTTATAAAACAAATCGCGCTAGATTTATTTTATTAATTAAACCAATTAAATTGGTTTATCCCCTTTTTAATGGCCGGCCAAACCAAGAGGGTGGACACCCTCTTTGGCCGGCCAAACCAAGCCGTTTCCATCGCGAATTAAACTCATTTAATTCGCCCAATAAGCCTTCAAAAGGCTTAGCCAATTTTAGCTTCCGTTGCGCCTCTGATTAACTCAGATTAGACTTATTTCTCTTGATTGGAAAATCCAATTTTCAACTCGTTTTAAATCCCTCGGATTACTCGTAGTGCGTGTGACTAAATAGGCTTTCGATTTATGTTGGCCGTCTATAATTAACCCATTAATTATAGAACGATCATGAGTGGCACCTAGTAGTACATCATGATTCCCAATTAATCGAAAGATCAACGGTTTGACCTCAGAAGTAATTCCGAAACCCTTCAGCAGCTCTAATGAATCGTGCCTCATTCCCTTCACCATCTTATACCCACTTGGTTCAGGACATGGTCTGTGTGTGTCATTCCCCACTAGGCTGACTACGTCACACCTAGCCCAAGTAGTGTCTTTCTCGTCCTTTGGATTTCTAATTACTCTCATGTATTTAAGAGACTCGCACTCTAAACATGATATACTCTGGTCAGAGATTTTGAGTAACAATCCGACGATAGGCCTGGGTATACATCTCCTCGCAAGGAGTGGTGAATCCTTTGTAGGCTGTTCAAACATCTTCGGGCACTTCGGCTCATACCCAATCATCCTGGGTCCACACCTCCTTGGAGATGCTTGCTTAAGATGTTAAAGTATAAGTCTCCATGACCAAGATGAGTTGAACACCGCAAGTCAAAGGAACATCGCACTTAAGCTGCAGTAAGAACTTCATTGACATATCTATATAGATAACCATATGAAGTTTTACAGCTAGTTACTCCAATGAACTAGTTCCCTTAACTAGCATCCATCCCATGCTAGTCTCAACAGAATTGATAGTGTCCGTTTTTATCAATTCATCGACTAGGGATATTTTCAATACTTCACATTTGCACATTTAGAGATAATCACAAGTTGTGATCCCATCACAAATTCTCTTATGCTGTGAGTTGTATTGCGAACATTCAGTAGATGAGTTTAAGATCCCAATCAAATACACAAACATGTATACTCAAATAGTGAATTATTATTTATTAAAATAAATGTTTACAATCATAAGGCGATTGCCTTAGGACACTTCTCTCATATCACTAACAGGACCCCAAGAACATTCCAGGAAATAACGAATCTGAAGAACCCTGAGCTCGCCTCGGGAAGGGGAATCCCCGCAATTCCCGACCTCGGGAGCCCCGGGCGTCGCGACTAAAGAAAAAGGGATAAGGACCCGGACTATTTCAAAAGAATATCCCCCTGTCACTGAAAGTGGCGGATGCGGCCTAAGTCTCGAAGACGTGACCGCCATAAGAAGGCACGATCAGTCGGCCTGCCCAGAGATAAAAGGTAGTTCTATCCCTCTGGAGGAGGGGGGTAGGATCTCTCATCTCTACATTTTTTCCTTTATTTAGCACCATTGTCCGACTACCTTACTAAATTGAGCGTCGGAGTGGACTCCGTCGGACCCTGGCCGGCGTGTCTGCTAATGCTTGTGTTATTCTCATAGGATCCTCTCGTTCATCAGTGATGCTGCAACCTCTGCAGGGGCTGATCCTTCGCAACTGGCCATTGCTGACGACTCATTCCGGAACAAATTTGGCGCCGTCTGTGGGAAAACAAAAGAGCACCTGAAAGGGCACCAATGGCAGGACTGGAGGAACAACCCCTCACGCTCACGCAGGAGGAATTTGACCGTCGGGTGGCTAACGTCGTCAAAGAGGCCTTGGAACAATATCAAATCGAGCTGGCAGCCCTGCAACCAGCAGGGCCGGCGAGGGAAGAGATTCTCAGGATCTCTGCCTCACCCTCCAGAAGGTCCGTGACTCCCAGGGGGCGACATAATGGTGTAGCCCAAGGCCCCCGCATAGAGTCCCCTGTAGAGGGGGAAAAGGCTCACTCAGTAGCCTCTAGTGCCCGGTGGCATGAGGATGGACTGGGAAGGAGGGATGGACCCAAGATCTTCCAGAGGACTCCATCCACTCCTTTCTCATCAGAAATTGTGGAAGACCCTATGCCAAATCAGTTTCGCGGGCCGGGGATCTTTGAGTATGATGGGAAGACAGATCCGGAAGATCATGTCTGCAAGTTCGAAAATGCGGCGCTTCTGCACCAATATACCGATGGAGTGAAGTGTCAGGTGTTTTTGAACACCTTATCTGGCGCAGCGCAACGGTGGTTTCAGAGGCACTACAAAAAAAACACCTATATAGGAGCGGTTATTTAGGAGTGGTTATAAGACCGTTTTTGAAAATTGATCAATTGAATCGGTTTGAATTAAACCGTTTCTATTGCCTAACTTTTTTGAAACAATTTTAAAACTGCTCTTATTGAATTGTTTCAAAAGCGGTTTGAAAAAACCGCTCCTGTAAACCGCTCTTAATGATACAACTATTAGAAGATTTCTTAAAACTGCTGCTATTGGGTATTTTTCGTAGCGGTTCTGGGTTACTAACCATTCCAATTGCTTTAAATTTTTGGAGCGATTTTCAAATCGCTCCTATTGGATTCTTTGAACAAAATTTGTATCAAGTGTTGCTATAAATCGCTTCTGTTACTCTAATCGTGTACAATTGATTTTTAATCTACATTAATTGTATAGTTTTAGCATCGATTTATATAAACCGGGATTGTAAACGGCTCTTATTGCTACAACTATTAGAAACAATCATGAAACCGCTATATTGGATACTTTTAATAGCGATTCTATATTAAACATTTCTACTAAAATTATTTTCTGTTATTCAAATTAAAGTACTCATATATGACTTAAAATTTATGGTAAAATAATTTAGATATACAATTATTATGATGCTAAAAAAGAGAGAATGTTTTAATCAAATTTTAAAAATACAGAGTTGTATATCACCATTCAATTTTTACAGAGGATTTTATACTCTTTTAGGTTTTCATATAGTAAAAAAATAATATTTCCCTACAATTAAATAAACTTGTACTATGCTTCAAATTTTATTTAAATTTTTAATACATTTTATTTATATATTTATATATTATGGAAAATGTGATGTTGGACATTTTATATCGAAACATCTCAAATATTTTTCAATATGAAATTTTTATTTATTTATTATTATAATATCTAAATCCTAAAAATAAGATTTTATTGTCTTAATTATTTATTTTAAAAAATTAAATAAAAACACTACTCATGCATCCAACTTAATTGTAATTATATTTTTGTCAATTTGAAATTTTTATATATTTATTATTATTATATAATATCTAAATCCTAAAAATAAAATTTTATTGACTTAATTATTTAATTAAAAATTAAATAAAAACACTTGTTGCATAATCATGATAAATAGGAGTTGAAAATTGGAAACAATAGAGGGAAAAATTTTAGAAGAATTTTCTGAAATTTTTGAAAATAATTGCGGATTTAATTGGATGCAAGATGAGTTGGTTGGTAATTATTTAAGGAAAAGTTTGATTTTTCGGAATATATATATATATATATATATATATATATATATATATATATATATATATATATAAAAGTTTAAGTATTTATAAAACAAAAACCTCTCCTCCCCGTGCCCTAGTTTCTCCGCCCGAACCCATCCTCGCCGACTCTTCTTCGCGCACGGCGATCGACCGATGCCATGCTGCCCTTCGCCGCCACCTCCGAATCGCCGGCGAGCAATGGATACTAGTCTCCAAGTCCTAAAGAAGCACCGACTTTTCCCCTCGGATCCCTCCCCTCTTCGCGCACGCAAAGGAAGCCGCGGATCGCCAACCTCCTCCTCCCCGATCGCCGCTGCCCTTCCCCGGCGCCTTTCGACCACCGGCGGCGACAGTCACCAGTCACCAAGTTCTCTAGTCGGCGCAGCCTCTCTCCGGAGTTGCCATCGATTTTTCTTCGATCCGCCGCCTCCTCTGTGAAACACCGCTACCCCCTTGCCTTGCACGACAGCACGCCGGCCATGGTGAGCGCCGCCAGCCCTCCTGCTTCCTGATGGTGGGTTTGTTTTCATCCAAAGATGGTGCCGTCCGATTGCCACCTCCATCGCGTTTCGAGCGTAGCTTGCCCGAGTCGAATTGTCGCCGGAGACATTCACAACGTTGTTGTTCCTTTTCGGCCAAGGACTAGTAAGGAGTTTTTCCTTTCCTTGAATTGATTTGGACTAGAGGCTAAGGTGGCTAGGTTTTAGCAGGTCTGAACAGGGGAAAGAGGGGTTTATCGCAAGTAAGAATTGGTGGTGTTGACCTCGAGCTTCTGATTTTGTGTCCGTGTGTTCTCTGATTTTCTTCACCGGACTCTGAGCAGGTGAAAGCGCTGGCATCAAATTAAGGTAAGTGTTGATTAGGATATAATGTTAGATTGAAATGGATATGGATGATAGATGTATCAACCACTAGATTGGGTTACTCAATTAGCAATGGATTAAAAATGATTAATTGTGATGGCTGATTAAGTTGTTTTTAATAAGATGTGTTAATTGATGATTAATTGGGTTGGGTTAAATTAGTGGATTAATTTCTTGATTAATTAAGGAGTATTGGTTGGATTAATTAGGGTTGATTTAAATAAGTGGTTTAGATTTAGTTGAAATCACCTATGTTTTGTTTCGGAGAATATTTGTTTCTCTATAGATGTGTCTTTGTACTTTCGTGTTATTTTTATCGTATTGGTGTTGTTTTGGTTTTATTATCATATCGGATGGTGTTTGGGCTTTCGTTAGACATTATTTATTTATTTACGCTGGATTTCGGTTTGCTGCGCTTAGTTATAGAGATTTATGTATTATGTTTATTATTTGTTAGTTATTTTATTTAACTGCGTGGTTGTGGATCTGTGAATGTCAGTCGAGTGTGGCTGAGCTATATATGTGTGGAGTGATGTATGTATGAGTTTCAGATTGTCCGTCGTACAAGGGAGGTGCTGTCCGATTTTCGAGCTAGCACGGGCCTCTGGGGGCGTGAGAGGTTCATGGAGGCGGTGGAAGGCTCAAATTAAGGCTACTTCTTATGATCCAAATATTCTATTAAATGAACTTATGCGTATCCATCCCATTCCCCATGATCTCACGTCTGATGTTTGAGAAATTTTATATCGTTATTTGAAGTCTAATGAGGTAGTTCTTGTATTGATTAATTTTTATATATTGGTATGCATAAATTTGTTGCAATTTTTTTTTGTTTCAGAGGACATCAAAAATAAATCGAGAAAATGGGAGTAAAAAACGAGGGATTCATGCACAAGGACGAACAAATATTCCCTCATTGGAAGATAAATTTCTATGTATTTATTTGATCAATTTGTTATGTTAATATCAATTTGTATGTATTCGAGCTATTATTATTTGCATATTCAATCTAAAATGATTTTTTTTGTACTTAGATTCAGGAAATTGGTAGAAAGCCAACTCACATTGAACTATTTCATCTCAGTCGACAAAGTAAAAAAAAAAGGAGGTGCTCTTATTGATGATGAAACAATAAGAGTTGAGGTAATTATTGTTTTAACTTTTCGAAATAACTTTTCAATATGCTATTGATGATGACAACTATCTTGGCAGATATTATGCGGCATCATAGAAGTTCTCCATCAAATGCACATGAAAGTGGTCATAGATCTCCTCCAGTGTCAGAGCCAGATAAAGATTAGATAGAATTTTGAAAAAAAAGTATTTGTCTAATGTTAGTACTTTTAGTAACTATTGAATTTGGAACATTATGACTGCTATTTTATATTAGCATTTGGAGTACTCTTATTATTGTTTTGGAGGATAATTGTTTAATAATGTTATGTATTGATTTGGTGGATTGAAATATTAAATATCATGGTTTGAACAACTCCTAAATTTAAAGCTTTAATAGCGTTTTAATGTGCTCCTATTCCCATATTTAGGAGCAGTTTAAAACCGATCTTTAATTTCTAGTATTAATAGCATTTTAAAATCGCTCTTATATCCATGATGTATAGAAGCGGTTTAAAACCATTCTAACAGCTAAAGGGTTTTGCAGCGGTTTGAGCCGTTCCTAAATTTATAATTACAGAAGCGGTCTGAAACCGTTGTTATATGTATAATGTGTAAGATCGGTTTCAAACCGTACCTACAAAGTAAAAATAGGAGCGGTTTTATAACTTTTACCAACGGTTAAAAGAACCGCTACTATAAGATATAGGGACGGCAATAAGAGGAGCGGTTTTTAAACCGTTGGTAAAAGTGTAGGAGTGGTTGATAACCGCTCTTGAAAGTCAAAAAAACCACTCCTATATGGGTGTTTTTTTTGTAGTGAGGCTGCCCCAAGGTTCCATCAATTCCTTTGCGGAGTTCAGAATGGCCTTCCTGCACCATTTCGCAAGTAGTCGGCGCTACCAGAAGACAGCACTCAACCTGTTCGCTCTTAAGCAAAAACCTAAGGAACCGCTCATGGAGTACATACAGAGGTTCAACCGGGTGGCACAGGATGTACCAAGCACAACATTGGAGATACTCGTCAGTGCCTGCACCCAAGGGCTCGCGGAAGGAGACTTCTTTCGATCCTTGGTGAAGAATCCCCCCGCTAGTTTTGACGATTTGCTAGGACGCTCAGTCAAGCATGTCAACGTAGAGGAAGTACAGTACGCCCGGCGCAAAGACCCAGTCGGAGCTTCACGCCTCGCAGCTCCTCGGCTGGATAGGAAGGAGCCACCAGCTCCGATGAGGGGAAAGGACTTACCACCCGGAAAAGATCCCTGGACCGGCAGGCGTCGATTGGTGGAGACCGTAGACGTCGAACCACCAGAGGAATTGCCCAAGTACTGCAGTTTTCATGGCAGCTCGACTCATTCCATAGAAGAATGCCACGCCCTGAAAAAGAAGTTCCCTGAGGAAGCAGACGTTAAACCACGACGAAAATGGAACAAGTCAGGACATCACAGAAGGTCGCACCGACGAAGCCTTTCTCCCCGACGACGGTCGGGCGGGGAAAATGAAGTCCGACCGCGGCCCCGGTCGCGATCCAGAGGCAGGAGCCAGGGACCGGCTCCCCGAAAATCTCCCTCCTTGGAAAGAGATCCCCAAAAGGTCAAAGCTCCTGTACGAGGCCCCCCCTCGGGCCATGTAGGGGCCATCTCCGGGGGACCTACCGGGGCGACTCTAACCGAGCTCGGAAGTCGTATACTCGACGGTTGGAGAATTACTCCATTAGGACAAGCCGAAGCCCGGGGGCGGGCCCCACTATCTCTTTTGGATCATTCGACCTCGAAGAAGTAGAAGCTCCTCACGAGGACACCATAGTGATTGTGGCCCGCATCGCCAATTATGAGGTAAAACGCATCTTCGTGGACACAGGAAGCTCCGTGAATGTTCTGTACAAAGCAGCTTGGGAGCAGATGCAGATAGACGAGGAGGAACTGACCCCGGTGGCGACCCCCTTGATTGGTTTCACGGGGTATCGTGTACAGCCACTGGGGCATATTACCTTGTCACTCTCGCTGGGCAGCGATAGGCTCGAAAGGACTCGGAGGACCCCTTTCCTAATTGTGGATGCGCCTTCCTCCTACAATGCCATTTTGGGTCGACCCGCGCTCAGTACCTTCCTGGCGGTGGTCTCTGTATACCACCAGAAGATCAAGTTCCCGGTGGGTGATCGAGTGGTGGAAGTCCGAGGAGATCAGCTTGTTTCGCGAAGGTCCTATAGCGGTGAGGACATGACCGAATCCAGGAAAAATCCCCGAGGACTGGAGGACTAGCTGCAGAAGAGGTCTCAGCCTGGCTAAGGGCCCCGACCCCTAGTGTCCTAGTAAGATCCGGAATTTATTTAGTATAATTGTTCCTGTCCTGCTGTTTGCAGTCGAATCAAGTAATAAAATGAAAAGTTTCCTTTCGAAATGACCTACGTGCTCGTCTAAATAATTCTAAACCCTAATGCCCCGCGGTTCATCTGATGCCCGAGGTACTTAGGCTTGGCTCGGGACCTACGCGCCCGTCCAAGTAACTCAAAACCCTAATGCCCCGCGGTCCAGCCGACGCCCGGGGTACTTAGGCTTGGCTTGGGACCTACGCGCCCGTCCAAGTAACTCTAAACCCTAATGCCCCGCGGTCCAGCCGATGCCCGGGGTACTTAGGCTTGGCTCAGGCCCTACGCGCCCGTCCAAGTAACTCTAAACCCTAATGTCCCGTGGTTCAGCCGACGCCCGGGGTACTTAGGCTTGGCTCGGGACCTATGCGCCCGTCCAAGTAACTCTAAACCCTAATGCCGAGCATCCGCCACTTCTCGATCGGCCCTACGAGCGTCCCTCTGCTCGGTGTATCGAGCATCAGCCACTTCTCGGTCGGCCCTGCGAGCGTCCATCTGCTCGATGTGATAGGCCTCGACCTCCTCTCGGAGACTCTGAACCTGTGTCTCTAAATGTGTCACTCTCTCGTAGAGTGTCGGTGGAGCGGGCTGGTCTATGTGTGCTCGAGCTGCTGCAGTTATGTCTCCAACGTTGACCTCAATCTCCTCGTCTGAGTCGATCGTGGCCTCAGCCTGCTGTCGTCTCCAACTCAGAACCCCGGTGGCCAATACCTCTAGACCCGCTAACGAGAAGTTCCTAAATACTATTTCATCGAAATCGGTCAAAGCGGTTATTTCACCTGCGGTAATGTCGCGACCGTGGTGATGAAGGAGAGAGGTGATGATGTGACAGTATGGAGTGCACACTCGGCCCTGGGTCGTAACACTGGACGCATGCAGAATAGAATGAAACATGTGTAGTCCAATGTCGATGTCAAGGTGGTGGACTAGGGCATACAGGAGGAAGGCATGAAAGGGTCACATGGTCCCGAGATCTCTAGTGGAGAGTGGTAAGATACAGCGGACCAGGACTCTGTACAGGGCATAGTCCTGTGCCTGAAGGTCAACGGCTTGGAATCGTCTATTCGGGGGGAGTCTAGCTTCCCTATAGAAGTACGAGTGGATAGTGTCTAAGGTGACGTGAGAGTAGGGAGGGTCAAATGGAGGATTCCTAGGTGGATAGCAGCAGAATGTGGACTGAGAAGATCGTAGTCCAAGGAATCGGTTTAGTAAACTAGGGGTGATAGACAAAGGTATCCCTTGAACAGTAGTGTGAAACATGAGATTATCTTGTCGAATTATGTTATTGTAGAACTCTGCACATAACGATTCATTGATGCTATGAGTGCAGAAGACAAGATTATCGAATTGATAGAAGTTTATAATATTCATGGTTACGGGGCATGATTGAGTAAAGAAGTGTCTATTAAGATAGCTTGTCTTAATAGGTTTGTAAATGGATTGAGCAAACTTGTTGCATAATTCTAAGGTAGGGAACCTAGGGTCGGGACTAGGTTCGGCACCGGGGTTGGCCGGGTTTGGTCGGCGTCTTCTAAGTTAAGGAAGATAAGAAAACATGAAGATATTGCATTAAAAATAAATTTAAATGCAATAAAAATAAATAAGAATTATACCGGGCAGCTCGAGGAGGCATGGTTGAGGATGAGGACTTGCAAGATCTCCTTGGAATGAAAGAAGTGAAGAAGGGAGTTGATTTTGGTGTGGGAAGAGAAGGGGAATTCGGGTGCCTTATATAGGCACATCAACGGGGCGCCCGGGAGCCTCCGGGCGCCCTGGTCAGTGCTTGCTGCCAAAGGCAGAGATTCGGCTGGTTGGGGGCGCCCGGGACAGCCCGGGCGCCCTCAACAGGGTATTTTTACAACTTTTGCTGCATTGGAAGTGATGGGTATTTTCGGATTTTACGAAATAATTTTAATTTTTTTTTATCTTTTTCGTTGATTGAGGTTGGTGCAACACCACTCAATCTCGTTCTCTTTTTTATTTCATATAAATAATATCTGTAGGTGTATTTAATAAAACAATCATTTTTGACCCGATCAATCCGGGCGCCCCGAGCGCTCCGGGCGCCCCGGTCAACATCTATCCTTTAGGCTTCGCTGGGGCTGCTTCGATGCTTTGTTATTGGGGGCGCCCGGGATGCTGGGGGCGCCCGGGAGCACGGGGGCGCCCGCAGGATGCACTGTCGAAGCTTGCTTCTGATTTGTGTGTTTTGTGTTCACCTTGGGGGCGCCCGGGACACTCCGGGCGCCCTAGTCAGCTATTGCCTCACTCCTTTGAGGCTCTCTGAGCTGCAGACTCTCATTCCTTCGGTCCTGCATCCAGGGTTAGTCCAAAACACAACAAGACATTAAAAGGTTAGTTTATACAGTCGTAGCTGTCTTGGTTCTGACTTTGGGTCTCCAAAATGGAGCCCTAGGTCGAACCGACGCCTACTGTTCCCTTGACGGGGAACGCATCCTCACCTACTCCTCTCGGGAGAATGTACCTGATGCCAACCGTTCCTCTGGTTGGACTTTTGCCTGACGGTCCTTTGCCAGGTCTTGGATACCGAGCTGTCCTTCGCCCGGTGCCTAGCAGTCCTTTGCTAGGGCTTTGCGACCTGGCAGCCCTTCGCCAGTGCCTAGCAGTCCTTCGCTAGGGCTTTGTTTCCTGGCAGCCCTTCGCCAGGTGCCTAGCAGCCCTTCGCTAGGACTTGGTTTCCTGGCAGCCGTTCGCCAGGTGCCTAGCAGCCCTTCGCTAGGACTTTTCCTGCACACTCAGTGAACAACGTTAGATCACAAATGGTACTTAACTTTGAATCCTTTGCCAATATCAAAACAAGGTTCGATATGGTGCTTCCTGCACCAACAGAAGCTAGGGCTCCATTTGGCTCTGAAGCTCCTTCTCTCGTACTTGAAGCTGATCTCTCTCTTGCGTCACCCGAAGGAGATCATGGGTGACCGACACGGCCTTCTCGGAGGCTAGACGTTCCCGGTGTCGGGAATTCTCGAGGGCCTGCTCGGTATCCTCCAAAAGCTTCCTCAACTGCCCGACCTCCTCACGGAGAGCCCTGTTGTGGCTAGCCTGCTGCACCTCGGACCAATGCTCAAGACTCGCTGCGGCCTCCGCCTTTAGGGCTTGCCAGAGTAAGGCCTCTGCTTGGGGTCCGAAACACAGGTCCCAACCAATCACCAGGCAGTCCTCAGCAGCCTGACAGCGCATCAAAAGATTAGCGGCCGCATCAACAGATAGACAAATACTATAATAATTCGCACCTGCAGAAGGGTTTTTCGAAGACTAGCTAGCAGCCCGGCCGAAGCCCGCACGACTACTTCAGCTGGAGGACAGGGTACGTCACCCTGCTCTTCGAGCGGCGGAGAGGGCGGATGAACTGAAGGATGTTGAAGGACAGGAGCCCCAGCAATTGAGTGGGGAGAATAGGAGCTCCTCTCGTCGGGACATGAGACCGCCTCTGGCACCACTCGAGTGGTCGGAGCCTCCCCCGGGGGCACCATGGAGGGGGACCGCCTGGAGGCCTCTAACGCTGCATCCAACCTCTCCCTTAGTCGATCTAGTTTCATACGAAATTGAATATTAGATGCCTCCTTACCCGTTGGAGAAACAGCGGAGGCGACGAAGTGGGAGGGGGCCCCCTCGGGGAGGGAAGCAGGTGAGGTTGAAGTAGGCGAGGCTACCTCGGCAATCAGAATCGTCTCCTCAGGCACTGGGAGCAGAGAAGAAGAGCGGGCGTGACGTCGCTTTTTCCAAGAAGGGCCCAAGCCCTTAGGGAGCCAGCATTTTTGTCGGCCGATTGGCTGGGCGGCTATCGGGGAAGTGTAGGAAGCCGATTGCGCGCCCTCCCCGTCAGGGCTGCTCAAAGTAGGGTCACCCATGGAGGGGGAATCGGTTCCCGAAGCAACCTGCGGTGCTAGGGGCGCTGACTTTTCGGTCAAGGGGATATAACAATAACATCGACCCCTTCGGCGGAGGCAACCCCAGGAGTTGAAGCAAAGGGCCCCTCGACGGACTCGGCAGAGGCGAAATGGAAATCGGGAACAATCAGTGGAGGATTCAGGGCCGCCTTGTTGGCCTCCTCCCACCTGATGAACCGACTCATCGCTCTGGCGTACATTACTTCCTCTGTAGAAGCCAAACAGAAAGGGCATCAGTCAGAACCAATGGGCGCCGAAGACAAAGGCGAGCATACCTAGGGAGGAACTAATCTGCGTTACTTTAGGGCTAAGGCCCGCCCGGTACATGAGCTCTTCGCTTTGAACTAGCCCTGGGCCGCTGAACTCCATACTCGAGAGTACCTCTCTAGCACGATGATATTCTGGGCTGCGAAAGAAACCCTCCAAAGAGGGAGGAGTGGGCAAGTCTGCTAGCCAACACAAAGGGCTGAAGGGCAGTGACGATAAACGGATGAAGAAGAATTTCTCTTTCCATCCTTTGTGCGAGGATGGATACCGTCCTAAAAACCTATGGCCTGGACGGGCCGCGAAGCTAAAGACTCCTCGGGACCCTATCGGAATGAAGAAGGAGTGGAAAAGGGGTGGAGTCAGAAGAAGACCAAAAAACTTGAAAATGATATATGCCCCCCCATCTGGGCGAAGGCATTGGGAGCCATCTGGTGCTACGGAACACTAAAATAAAAGGCTATGTTTGCAAAGAAAGGGGGGGATAGGGAATCGAAGCCCTAATTCCATCTGTCCTAAGAAGAAAGTCAGCATGCCGGCGGGGGGTTCCACAGGCTTCTGGTCTACCTTAGGGATGACCATCGTCATGTCGGCTGGAACCCCGTAGGTCTCGACGGCCGCTTTCAGATCCTCGGGCCTCACTCTCGAAGAGGCAGGGTCGTACCACTCCGCTCGATAACCTCTCATGACCCCGGGTAGCAAAAAAGATGAGGACAGATTACTCACGCGCAGTAGAAGCCTTGCGGAGAAGAAGACGAAGTACTCCCAGTCACCAAACCAGAAATGGACGTTGGCGCCTGTTTTTTCCCTTCTTATACCTCGGCAGGCTTGCGCCTAAGCGCAATAAGAACGAGACGCGTGGAAAGCCAAGAACCGCTTTGTCTAGATCACCGATTGTCAAGGCTCAGCGGGACCCACTCACGTCTAGAGGGACTGGGGGAGCGGAGGACAGCCGGTGTAATACGTGTCAACCAGGCACTCGCACAGATACCCCACTACCCTCGGAACATAAGGCCAGATGTGAGGGGCGTCATTACGAGCCTTCGGGAAACGAAGAAGCTTCCCCGGGAAAAGAGAAAAAAAAGCAGCGAATGGAGGGGCTCCTCGTAACTCTGGACGAGGCGGATATAGTTCAATGAAGCCTCCCTGCTCAAGAAGGGAATGGGTGTAGCATCACATACCTAAGCAAGGGCAACTCCTCCATCCCGGTACTAGTCCGATCAGTCAGCCACTCTTCCTTCGATCAAACTTGAAGGGAGGGACTAGTGATAGGGTTGGAAAACCCTGGCCGGGTATCAGGGATGAAGAAGCCAGGACCCAGGGGGACCTCTTATCTCAGGAGGGTCGGGCCCCTTCCCCGAGAGGGAGGACCCCAAGAACATTCCAGGAAATAACGAATCTGAAGAACCCTGAGCTCGCCTCGGGAAGGGGAATCCCCGCAATTCCCGACCTCGGGAGCCCCGGGCGCCGCGACTAAAGAAAAAGGGATAAGGAGTCGGACTATTTCAAAAGAATATCCCCCTGTCACCGAAAGCGGCGGACGCGGCCTAAGTCTCGAAGACGTGACCGCCATAATAAGGCACGATCAGTCGGCCTGCCCGGAGATAAAAGGTAGTTCTATCCCTCTAGAGGTGGGGGGTAGGATCTCTCATCTCTACATTTTTTCCTTTATTTAGCACCATTGTCCGGCTACCTTACCAACTTGAGCATCGGAGTGGACTCCGCCGGACCCTGGCCGGCGTGTCTCCTAACGCTTGTGTTATTCTTATAGGATCCTCTCATTCATCAGTGACGCTGCAACCTCCGCAGGGGTTGATCCTTCGCGACTGGCCATTGCTGACGACTCATTTCGGAACAGCGGACAATAATTATCCGATGACTTTCTTATTCTGGAAAGAGGAACAACTACTTAAAGTCGAGATTTTTAACTCCTATATCGATCTTTGGGCTCCACTCTCCTGAGCCAGTCTCAGAGTCTCATTTCCCGAGCGGGCCTCAGGGCCTTCCTTTGTTTTACCGAGATGGTCTCAGGAGCGTGAAACCCGGCCTGACCTCGGTCGTCTGCCCTTTGTTTTACCGAGTGGTTCAATATTCTTTGGTCGGGGATACGTTGTACAAGAGGGCCTTTGCTCGACCGCTACTTAAGTGTCTGAGTGATGAGGACGCCGAGTATGTGTTAAAGGAGATACATATGGGGATCTACTGTAGCCATGCCGGAGCAAGGGTCGTGGCTCGGAAGGCACTGCTTTCGGGGTATTATTGGCTGACTCTACAGAAGGACGCCGACCGACTTGTCTTCACATGCTTGTCATGTCAGAAGCACCACAACCTCCCCCACCGACCGGTCAAGGTGATGAAAGCATCGACAGTCTCTTGCCTGTTCGACCAATGGGGTATGGATATAGTGGGACCTTTTCCTACTGTGCCGACCCAGAAGAAATTTTTTTTTAGCGGCAGTAGACTACTTCTCTAAGTGGATAGAAGCAGAGGCACTGGCGCGTATCACCGAGCAGGCGATGATCAAGTTCCTATGGCAGAACATTTTGTGCCAATACAAAATCCCTCACAAACTGGTCTCGGACAATGGGATACAGTTCTAGGGGAAAAATCACTGAGTGGTGCTCGCCTTATGGCATTAAGCAAGCCTTCACGTCCGTAGCATATCCTCAGTGTAATGGGCAAGCAGAGGTGGCCAACCGAGAAATCCTAGGAGGATTGAAGACGAAGCTGGATCACGCGGGCGACATGTGGGTCGACGAGTTGCCTAGCATCTTGTAGGCTCAACGGACCACACTGAAGGAGACTGCGGGTCACACACCTTTCCAGTTGGTCTATGGAAGCGAGGCGGTGGTGCTCGTTGAGGTCGGGTGTGAGTTCGATCGGCGAAAAGCATATGATGAAGAAAACTCGGAGAGAAGACGCTTGGAGT
Organism: Boesenbergia rotunda; assembly: GCA_024364735.1. NCBI lineage: Eukaryota > Viridiplantae > Streptophyta > Magnoliopsida > Zingiberales > Zingiberaceae > Boesenbergia > Boesenbergia rotunda. The sequence goes on from JAGFNQ010001559.1 coordinate 106,861, forward strand.
TGGACCTGGTCGAGGAAATCCGAGAGAAGGTCGCCGCTTGGATGTTCGCCTATCGCCAAAGGATGAAGTAGTGGTATGACAAAAAGGTATTGACGAGAACATTCCAGGTTAGTGATCTTGTATGAAAGAGGATAAAGCTGGTCGGCGATGTCAGCAAACTAGAGCCCCAATGGGGAGGACCTTTCAGGGTAATCCAAAAGTTGGTATTCGGAGCATACTACTTGGAGAACGAGTAAGGAAAGAAGCTGGACCGACCCTGGAGTGTCATTCATCTCCAGCCTTACAGAGAACCATATAAGCGATGTTCTGTGAGTCGGTTGTATTTTCCAACTCTGTAATATTAATGAATCGCCGAGGTCCTCATAACATGTGCAGGCGCTCCAGACTCTCGCCTTCTGAGCGAGTTATAAGTGGGCATTCCCACATGCCACCACTTGGCTCGGCATCCCCAATCCGACGCGTGGCGACCCACGCTCTAGGGGATCAAGCCGATCAAGTGTCCAGACTCTCGCCTTCTGAGCGAGTTATAAGTGGGTATGCCCGCACACCATCACTTGGCTCGGCATCCCCAATCCGACGCGTGGCGACCCACGCTCTAGGGGATCAAGCCGATCAAGTGTCCATACTCTCGCCTTTTGAGAGAGTTATAAGTGGGCATGCCCCCGCACCACCACTTGGCTCGGCATCCCCAATATGATGCGTGACAACCCACACTCCAGGGGATTAAGCCGATCAAGTGTCCAGACTCTCGCCTTCTAAGCGAGTTATAAGTGGGCATGCCCCCACGCCACTATTTGGCTTGACATCCCCAATCGGACGTGTGGCACCCACGCGTCAGGGGATCAAGCCAATCAAGTGTCCAGACTCTCGTCTTCTGAGCAAGTTATAAGTGGGCATGTTCCCACGCCACCACTTGGCTCGGCATCCCTAATCGGACGTGCGGCGACCCACGCTCCAGGGGATCAAGCCGATCAAGTGTCTTAACTCTTGCCTTCTGAGCGAGTTATAAGTGGGCATGCCCCGTGTCACCACTTGGCTCGTTATCCCCAATCGGACACGTGACGACCCATGCTCCAGGGGATCAAGCCGATTAAGTGTCCAGACTCTCGCCTTCTGAGCAAGTTATAAGTGGGCATGTCCCCCACACCACCACCTGGCTCAGCATCCCCAATTGGACGTGTGACGACCCACGCTCCAGGGGATCAAGCCGATTAAGTATCCAGACTCTCGCCTTCTGAGCGAGTTATAAGTGGGCATGCCCCCATGCCACCACTTGGCTCGACATCCCCAATCGGACGCGTGGCGACCCATGCTCCAGGGGAACAAGCCGATCAAGTGTCTAGACTCTCGCCTTTTGTGCGAGTTATAAGTGGGCATGCCCCCACGCCACCACTTTGCTTGGCATCCCCAATCAGACGCGTGGCGACCCACGCTCCAGGGGATCAAGCCGATCAAGTGTCCAGACTCTCGTCTTCTGAGCGAGTTATAAGTGGGCATGCCCCCACGCCATCACTTGGCTCAGCATCCTAGATCGGACGCGTGGGTCCCACTGAGTTGGCAAGTAACGGGCAGGCTAGCTCCATGCCTTTGCCTTACTTAGGGAACTTGACAGAATCTTGTACTCTTTGATAGAGAGGGTAGTCAAGTCCATCGGGCCGACCTTGCGATGGTCAAACTGGCTAGAAGGGTCCCGAGTGCAAACAAAGTCTGATAATACTTAGAAAGGAAAAACAACACAAAAATACACAGGCAAGGGGTGAAGACGCAAGATATATTAAGTAAAAAAATTCCTCACAAGAGAGAGGAATCATCCTCTACAAAAGCAAACAACATAAAAACAAAAGCTAAATGAGCAAAACCCCCGCCGACCCTTACTCGGAGGGTTGGAGAGCCTCCTCCGGTAGCTGCTGGGTCAGACCAGACAGCTTCACCATGTTCACTGGGAGGTCGGGGGGAAGATGCCCGCCCTGCTTAAGCTGATCAAAGGTACTGATCATCTGTTGCTTAAGCATGGGGTTCACCCGCCTGGCCAGCTGCTTGCTGAACGCCAATGAGTTGATGTACTCGAGCCTGTAGGCATTTAGCAGAGCCGCCTCTCCTGCCTTATAGGCCTGGAGTTCTTCCAACATTGCACGAGCCGCTTCCCGCTCGGTCTGCTGAGCACGAAGCCGTCCAAGTTCCTCAGCTTGGGCATTGAGCTCCTCGCCTCTGCTGGTCAGTTGGGTCGCCAGGGAGTTCACCAGCTCTGCTTGGGCAGCCAGATCCTTCTCCTTGGCTGCTAGCTCCACCCGTAGGGACTCCGTCGACTGGGACAACTGGAGGAGCTCATCCTTTGTTTTATTTAGCTCATCCCGAGCTTGACTCTGGAAAACCCAGGTCTTTCGCTCGACATACTCTAGTGTGGAGATCCGGCTCTGCGTTTAGGCCACCGCCGCGGCCGAGGTGTCGACATGAGTCCTGGCCACCTCTAATTGTTCCTCCGAGTGGGCCAACCTGTCTTGATGGACGATGATTTCCGCCCTCAGGTCATTCAGCGTGGCCTCATTAGAGACCAGCTTCGCGTGCCAGAGCTGAGCATTCAACTGCTCCACGTGATGCTCGACCATCACTCGAGCCTCAGAATGGGCTATCATAGCCATAGACAGGCTGTAGCAAGAGCCCCAGAACTGCAAACAAAACGACAAGTATAATAATTTTTAGTGCCGAGTTAGGGAGAAACATAAGCAAGAGAGTAAGAAAGATGCATACCTGAGTGACCTTTGAAGAGAAGGCATTAGCCCTACTGTTGGGGCCCCAGTAGTGCGACTCTCGGACTCCTTGGATGAAGTGGTCGACCACCGGTCCATAGAGGTGGAGCTCCTGGGACTGCGCGGGCAAGTCCCCGATCGACTTTTCCATTCGGGGGTTGGAGCGTGAAGGCACAAGAATGTGCATTGGCAGTTGGGTGATTTGACCCTCCGTGGGCGGGGATCCCAAGTCCTGCGGGTGGGAGAGCTCGGGAGCACAGGAAGAAGCCGTCCGATTGGTGGCTTCCATTGGCGTTGAAGGTTCGGCCATTGTCTTCTTCTTCTTCTTTTTGGGTCGGGAGCTGGCGGAGGCCCCGACTAGGACGTTAGCCGATGGAGCGAGCTCTTGGCTAGTGGCTCAGGCCTGTCGATGCCTAAGGGCGAGGGGTTGGTCCTCCACTTCCATCTGCTCAAGATCGACGACCGGGGTAGCCTCCGAGCGGGCTGGAGACTGTACAGGAGCAGGGACTGACGTGAGCGGAGTCACTTCTCGCTGCTCCAGTTGCTCGCTAACTCGAGACTCCAACTCGGCGTCATCCATGTCGAATCCCTCCTCCAAAGCCGTCGCAAATATCATGGTTGCTGTAAAACAGGAAAAACTTAGTTAGCTATAACTAATTCAAAGGAAAGACAGGAAGACTTACCAAGCGAGTCGGGTCGGGGGTTGGCACTTGGCTGAGACCAAATATGTAGGGATCTCCTCTTGCAGGAGATTCACTCCATGGAATCGCCGATCGCCGATCTTCGATATGGCCGACTGATATGAGGGTAGGGAGCGATAATTTTTGGGAAGAGGAGGTGAAGGAAGCAAGTCCTCGATCCATGCTGTAGGCTAACTCCGGGACCGGGGTGGTGTTAATAAAGAAATAGCGATCCTTCCAACCTTTGTTAGAGATCGGAAGTTTCGCCAGGAAGGAGGTCTTGGCTCGGGCTTGAAAGAAGAAGTCGCCCGACTCTTGTTTTTAGGATAATAAAAGAAGTGGAAGATTTCAGGTTGCAAAGGAATTTTGTACAAGAAGAAAATAACGACCGACCCGCAGATCAAGTGGATGACGTTAGGGGCTAGTTGTGAGAGAGGGATTTGAAAATACCGACAGATGTAACAAATAGAAGGGTAGGGAAACGAAGACCGACCCGGAGGTGGTCTCGGGACAGGGTTGTGTAACTGATAAAGGCACTCTCAGGTCGATCGGTCAGGTCAGGTAGGCGAAGTCGATGATCGGAAGGGATTTGGTACTCAGACCAAAACTGGTCAAGATCATGGAAATGGAGGTCGGACACCACGGTGGTATACCACAGGCTGGGGGTTGAAGGAGAAGAGGTCATTAGTTGGAAGTACAGAAAGAGAAAGGAACTAACCCGAGAGTGGGGAGATCGATGGAAAAGAGGTGGAGCACTTGATTGTTGTTGCCGGAGGATCGTCGGATCCCTAGCAGAGCTCACGAGCAGCAGGAAGGTAAAGGTAAAAAATGACAGTAAAAGACTCAAAGGAGCAGTATATATAGGGCCGAGAAGTTAGTATCGGCTGTTCGATAGCGATCCGGTGAAAAGGCGTGAATAGATCCAAGCCATCCACCTACGCCATAAATAAACCTCGGGAAACACGCGACAACTACGGTGTGCTGACTCTTCGTTGCTCGGGAAATCCCAATGGCTGAAGGGCACGTGACCATCAGCAATTAATGAGGAGATACAAATCGACCTGTGGAGATTCGGGGGATAAGACATGAAAGACCGGGCGAGATGACGTGGGCCACTCCGTGTGTCAGTCGCACGGTGGGTGTGCCGATAGTCGGTCGTTCCCAGTGAGTTAGCCTGGTGGCTTCAAACTGATGGTCCAGTCAGTCGGACTTGACGCCTTCTTCGACTAGACTTGAGGGGAATACTTATGATCCGACCTAGCCTAGGTGTAGCCTGGTCGACCTACATGGTTCCGCCGAGAGATAGATCATTGACAAAGTGGCTTTGACGGTCCGACGTAGCTAGACATGAAGTAGGTGCCACTCAGGTCAGGACACCCGATCGGTGGGGTAACCCAATTAGGCCTAGCGAGGGATACCGAATCCTCGGTTGAAGGTCGGTTGGTCGCTACTCGGGCAGTGGCCAATCAGTACCCTCCTTGTGTTCTAACCTATGTTCTAGGGATGAATCGGTCTGTCCAAGTCCGAGTGCCCAAAGACTTGGATTGTCCCCTTGTTTAATCCGCAGGACATTAGCTGCATTGCAAAATCTCACTCGAGAAAGTCGGTTGACGCTCTGGCTATGGAATTGTCATTTTTCGAGGGAATACCTACTCCCTGACACCATACTGGTAAAGGAGGTACGAGAGTCGACGCAGGTGGCTCAGGCTTGACACCACTTGTGCCCGAATCACGAATATCCTGTTGGCACAGTACTTGCCTGACGAGCTCTGTCAATCCGTACCACGGTGCCCCCTGCTCATGTCAGAATGGATGACATCAGTCGGCGAGCTGACAGTTAGTCCTGATCCTGTTCCGCATGAGACAAAATATGGCAGAAGCGAGGCAGAGGATTGTCAGCTTCCTCGGCTATATAAGACACTCCTCACTTTATATGCAAGTACGCGTGAGAGAGTTTTCCTATAGTTTTTTCTCCAGTTTTCATTATCTCCAGCTACTGACTTGATCGTTGGAGTGCTTTGTCGGAGAATCTTTCCGGCGAATTACTGACGGTCATTTTTTTTATAGTCCTCGAAGTTAACAAGAGCCTTTCCCAAATTTAGCTCACTTCTGAGAGTCCATCTCATTTTTGGCAGGATCAGATATAATAGCAGTAATAAGTGAATTTTTTTAAATCGATACTAACAATGTAAAAGTAGTTGAAAACACTCTCAGTTGAAAACCCACCAAAGGATAGGTGTCGGTCAAAAGGCAAAGGAAAGGTGTAATCCCTGTCGTTGGCTTCTTATTTATTTATTAAATTTATATATGAATTTTAAATATTATTTAATTTTTCTTTAAATATTACTAAATTATATTATAGTTACTATTAAATTTATATAATAAATGTTAATGTTATTATAAATGCTATTAAAATTTATTTTTAACTACTATATTATATTGCTAAATCATAATTTAAATTTTGACTCGGGACAGATTGACAGGGCGTTAAGGAGAAACGAATCCCCTCTTAAATATTTTAGGGCTTTTGTCCATTTCATTAGAGCTCACTTTATATTGATTTCTGCTTCAATGTTAAAGTAACCTCTAAGTTGTGGTCGATAATCGTTTGGCGATCTTCATCACATAAACCATAATAAAAGAAGGTGCGTCTAAAGAGCAACTGACATTTAAAACAAATATCCTTTCTCCCTTTTCTTAAAGACAAGACAACCAAATTGACGTGTGGTAATATTGTTCGCCTAAAAATGGAAGATTCAATAGACCAACGGATCTATATCAATTTTAATTTGTAAAATACATATGTAGTGAACAAATTGAACTTGCAAACTTAAGTCGATAGGTGTTTTGAATTCCTATTCTTCGAGATAAAGAAAACATTGAATCGGATGGTGATAGAGTTGAATAAGTCCGTGGTGGGCCCGTGAGATGAAGAAGTTGTAGGACGAGACATTTCGAAGCGGAAAGACTTTCTTGCCCGGGCCAAGGGATCTTCCTCAGGAGATTCATCTGAAACAATCAACCAGCAGACCCCCCCTCCCCCCGAGAGCTCACCTCAAGAGACTGGATCCCAAGTTCAGGATAGGGTTGAATGAGTCTTGGCCAGAATGAAGGATGAAAAGGCTGCCCGACCCAACAACGGTAGGTTGAGACGACCCTCCTTTCCGGGTCCCGAGAATCCCCAAGCGCGATGCGCCCGGGAAGGGCAGTTGGAGATCCCTCTCTGGAGCATCCCGGGAGGTTAGGTCCCGAGAGCACATCGGGAGCTGTGGCACACGAAAACCCCGAGCTCTCCTCGGGGGTGGAGTCCTTGCCATAACCGACCTCAGACACTGAGCCCCCCTCGAGATACGGATAAGCACCCCCGTCATGAAAGATCTTCATGACCTCTGAATCTCGAAAAGGGCAGAAGCCGAAAGCGGCGCAAACTGTTTCAAAGGATATCCCATAACCACCGAAAGAGGAGGGGGACGTGACTTATGTATCAGAGACGTGACACCAATCGAGGGGCACGTCTATCACGTCGTCATCGGTATAAAAGGTAGGTCAATCCCTCCGGTAAAGGGGTTACGCTCTCTCATTCTCCATACTGTCTTTCTTTCTTCTTGCCACTACTCCTTGGACGACCTACTAACTTGAGCGTCGGAGTGGACTCCGCCGGATCCCGACCGGCATGTCCCCTAACGCTTGTGTTAACTGCGGAGGATCCTAAGCTCCTCCCCAACATAGTAACTTCTACACGGATAAAACCTCGATGACTGATCATCATGGACAACTCAATCCGAAACAGATGGTATTGAATTTGATGATCTATTATCGTCAGATGATCTAACGATTATGCGTTCTATTTAAAAAACAATGCATTATAAGTTTATAACTCGAGGCTCCTGATTTCATCAATAACGTCATCGATCAATTATTGAAATGATAGTGTCGAGACAGAGTGCCACCACGTGGTGTCCCACTCTGATTAAAGCTAGCTCCAACTGAACGACTGAGTCAAGAAGGCTTTGGGTCACTCCCAGTCAACAAGCAAACCAACAAACTGAATTACGATTAAAATTTGAGGGCCTCGAATTAATATTCGAAAAAGATCGAATCTTGATCCATTTTTTGACAGTGCGGTGACAAATAAAAATATATTAATTAAATCCTGAGTTTTTTTTTAAAATTAAAAATTATTTGGGAACGTTGGAAATTAACGCAGTGTGTGAAGCGTGGAAGCGTGAAGCGTGAATGCCTAGTGCGGCCCGACCCGGGTGAAGCTATTTAACCGCTTCCGCCGCTTCCTTGAAAGCTATCGATCTCATTTCTTCGAGTTCCCTTTCCGTCTTGCTCTCCGTCTTCGATTCAAGCTGTCGCCTTCTCAATCCATGGCGTCGTCGTCTTCTCCACCCAGAGGCAAGTTTTCTCAAACCATGGCGCATGTCGTAATGATCTCCCCTCAACTCGAAGGGTAACCGCCTTTTCGTCGATCCTTAGGCAGCGACGCCGGCGAGGAAGAGGCGAACCTGACGCCGCTGCAGAAGCACGTCGCTTTCTTTGATAGGAATAACGACGGCGTCATCTACCCGTCCGAAACCTACCAAGGTTCAATCTCTTTCTCTTTCTCTCTGTTTCTCTATGCTTTTGTCATGGACTGACGGGGGTTTGTTTGATAGGGTTTCGGGCGATCGGGTGCGGCGTCGTTTTATCCGCCGTGAGTGCTGTTTTCATCAATGGCTTCCTCAGCGCCAAAACCAACCCTGTGAGTTCGACATTGGGAAGATCTTGTCTTTGTTGTCAAATTTTTTCCGCTTAACAATGAAGAATATATACAACTTTTCCTCATCTTTCTAAAATGTTAAATACACATTCTTGTTTGTCTTGCTTATTGAATACCATCTTTTTTCAATAAATATTTACGAGATAAAGATTGTTTATATTCTTTATCAGTTTAGATATCCATGGTGTTTGCTTGGGAAAAGAGACTTATCGTTCATAGCTTCAACACAAGTAGATTGATTAATAAAACTTCTATTCACCAGGCTCTGGCTACGTTAGCTAATTGGGTTCTTGCTAATGCAACATGGTTATGAGCTTTAATATATGTGAAGAACTGACGAATTCATTTGAATGATGATCATCATTTTCTAATTTATCATCTTGTTTGAATACATGCATGTAGGGTAAATCTCCATTTCCTCATTTTCCAATATATGTGAAGAACATTCAAAAAGGCAAACATGGAAGTGACACAGGAGTCTATGACAGTGAGGGGAGGTACCATTTCCTCATTTTCCACTTAGAACTTGAAGATTGATGGCAACCTATATCTCCTTATTGATGAATCCTTTCTTTGTATTTTTGTTGGATTTGCATGAGCATTATTTAGGTTCGTGGCCTCAAAGTTCGAAGAGATATTCCAGAAGCATGCTAAGACAAATCCTGAAGCACTATCATCGAAAGAGTTGAAGGAGATGCTCAAGGCAAATGGGGAGCCCAATGATCGCAAAGGCCGGTAGGTTTTAGCTTTGGCACAATGGAACGAAATAAATTTGTTATCTAATTGACTGAAAATTCATTCTTGCGTTGGGAATTTGTAAAGGCTTGCAGCCTGGACGGAATGGACAGTGCTTTATAATCTCTGCAAAGACAAAGAAGGATTCCTGCACAAGGATACCGTACGAGCTGTTTACGATGGAAGCCTTTTTCTCAAGTTGGAAAAGCAGAGGCAATCTTCCGTGAAGAAAGCATGACGATAGCCATGTGGTCTTGATTCCATGGAGTATATAGTTTGATACGAATAAATCTACTTCGCGAAGTGGTTACGCTAAATTTTCTAGTAGAAAGATGGAGAATATATCGTAGTTCTTGGTGAAGTAATGCATTGCTTGAACGTACAATTTACATATTCTTTGTGTTGGCACGTTTGGTATGTTTTTAGTTCTTCCTTCTACAGAATTCTATAAAAACAAGTGTTGGGCAAAAATTCAAGCAAATGCTTGCTGAAATATTGATACAACCTCTTATTCTCCTAGCAAAGGTTGCTGCTTTGTCTTGTTGTGGTTGGCGTTTTTTCTATTTTTTTTTCCCCTTCAATCTAGATCGTAGTGCTCCAACTAGTCTCTTCTCCTCTGTTTTTAATCTAGTTTAATTTTTATTGTTCATGCAGAAAGGACGTTTCTATCTTGTAAAACTCGTGGAATTCTCAAAACAAATATATTCGGATCCTGTCAAGTTTCATTCAAATTATTATTACCTTTAACTTCTTTAACTCCATCTCCATGCAGCACTTTTCACAATCCAAAAAAAAAAACCATTTGTGATGGATTATTTCCGTCGCTAAATGATAATAACGACGAAAACAACGTCGTTGACGGTCGGACCGTCGTAGCCGTGGATAGCGACGAAATTTTTTTATCCGTCGCTAACACCGACGAATATTAAACAAATAATCCGTCGGTAATTATCGACGGAATATCTATTCCGTTTGTAAATACCGATAGGATTTAATTTCCGTTGATAATTTTGTTGTTAAAAGTAATATTATTTTGTAGTGTATGAATCGTGTATACTTGGTTATAAATAAATGTATCTTAATAAAATACTAATTGAGGCCTAAAACACTCTCGTTTGTTAGTAAATGGTTCCTCGTCGATTTATTACTTTTAATAATGATCGATCTGATAAAATTTTCAATAAGCCATCAAAATAAATCAAAAATGTAAATGACTCTATCTTTTCATCATCAACCTTCTAGATTGTCTTTCTACGAGTAAAAATTAATTTCATATTATACCCAACAAAAATAGCAAAAGATGATTACTCATGAAGGAAGGCTAATCATGAGTAAATCAAGTGGCTAAACGATGGGAGAGTTTTTGTTTAAAGAAGATATGCACCCTCTAAATATTAATAGATATCTCATTATAATAAATTTATCGAACTCTGACCAACTGCATACATCATGATTATAAATAAAAGTATCTTAATAAAATACTATTTCATGCTTAAAAAACTCTGGTTTATTAGTTCTGATGTCCGTGAATGCTTGATTAAGTGGTTTATTAGTTCTGATGTCCGTGAATGCTTGATTAAGTGTAAAAGATGATTTGTTCATTTCAGTGCCCCTACTAATCCGTCCCAGCATTAGAAATAATCACAAAGATTACTATCTCGAATACTATAACTAATACGTAAAGAGTACCGACGCTTTGTTATATCTTGACCTTCAAATTTTAAGATGATAATATCGTACATGCTGGCTATTAATCTATCCTAGGAATGTCTGATTAAGCACCGTATCCCCGGGATCAGATTTAGTTTTGGCGACAAGAACCAGTTGTTTACACGCCATCTTATTATACCTAACACTTGGGCGCCGCTCACACAAAGAAGATGTCATGGCAAAAATAATAAGATCGAATATGAATAATTCAAGGAACTTTAGATATTAATCTAAAGTAGGCATATTTTTAAATATTTTTTTATTTTTATTTTGGAAGAAAATTTAAGATTCAGGATATGTGTAAGTAGATATAGATTGTAAATATTTTAGATTTTAAATACTCTTTTCATTGCAGTGTCCCACCAAAAAAAAAATGCAAATCCAATGATGAATGCAAAATCAAGAACTCAACCCACTTGTTCTAAAAGGAACAAAATTTTGACGGGACAAGAACATTTTATTCTCAATCTCCCAAATCATATAATACAACACAGATTTATGTGCACGTTTAGCACCGCCGTGAAAGTGAAACTATACAATGCGTGTTTGAGAAATACAAAATAAAGCAGCAATTTGAGAATATTCAGCAGTTTACTTCTCAGTAAAACATACCGACAATCGCAAATATAAGATCTCGAAGGATGAACATTCCGATAAAAATCTATTCACAAAGGAACTGATATCTAGTTCTCTTCATCAACATGTCAACCATTGAGGATGTGGCACTTGCAAAGAGGGCAAGTTGCATTTATCCAAAGCCATTTCACGATGCATGAAGAGTGGAAATGATGATTGCAGGGAAGAGTAAGTAAAGAATTTCCATCTTCATAAGAAGTTAGACAGATACAACAACCCTACGAAAAATAGACACAGATGTAATGCAATCGAGCTTTGAGATCCTTTTAAAAGTAGGCACATGAGAAAACAATTTCAGCTCAGGTCCTTAAACTACATAATTGGAAAACATGATCGAAAGGACAAGGCATTGGATAATTTTCAAATGTATCACATTGAATGAAAAATTTACAAAATCAAATAAACAAAATCATGCAAACATGTGAAGATAGTTCAAGTTATACCTTAGGAGCTAGCCAGATAGTATTCAACTTGTATGCCATAAGTATCACCATAGTGGATTCTAAGAACTCAATGGATTCTATACTTTCAATTAGATGCGTGGAATAATGATTTGCATGAAATAACTAACCATCAAGAATCAACCTAAAACAAATTTAGCATAAGTGGGCAAATGCCATAAGAAGCGAAACTTACTGCGTCTTCCTTTGGAAGAACACGTTCGTTGGAGGTAATTCCCCTGTTATTTAAATCTGGAACCATCAATCCTTCATTTAAGAACTTTTCTCCATCACCATCAAGCTCAGAGTATCTGTATCTAGAAAGCATACTAATGTCTGCATCTGAAGCACCTTCCTTTACACACAAAAGCAAGCATTGAGACGAGGATTCGCCAAATTCATAACAAACTAGTGCTAAGTAGTAAAACTAATTTATTGGCAAGAATAATCTGAGTTCTCACCTGACTTATTACAGAACAAAGTATTGCAATAACACAAGGCAAGCAGCAGCAGAGTGCAATTCCGATGATGCATGTGAAAGCAATGCAGAAGAGGGCAAAGAGTGCATCAAATGTGAGAAAAACCACAGTCAACCTACACAGATTCATGAAGAAGCAGACTCAAATTTTTTCGTTGCGAGTTCATAGAATCAGATTCTCAAAATTCAGCATTGTCTGGATATATATATATATATATATATATATATATATAATGGAGAATGAGTTTCCACAGTCAATATGCACAAATACATGAAGAAGCAGACTCATGTTTTTTTTTTTTTCATTGCTTATTCATAGAATCAGATTCCCAAAGCATAGTTGTGGTGAAAGTCAGCATTATGTCTGGATACCTGGTTGGGTTCAGAAGAGACTCCCATCAAATATATGGGAAAGATAAACAATTACTGACACTTCTATGGAATGAAGGTGTTATGAATAGGTGATCAGCTCGAAGATAGCATCAAATTCAAAGGCTACACCAGAAGAGAAGCAAACTGTAGCAAAGAAAGAAAGTCTACCATCTTTTTTCATAGAAAACAAAACAGATAAACATAAAAGATAACCATTGAAACAAAAGAACAGAAGCAGTCAGTGATTTCACTACTGTTGATTGTTCCAACTCAAGTAGAGTAGAAAACAAGCGCAGTTACTTAAAGTGATGGCAAAAGACAACTTTGAAAGCCTAGTGACCTGAAAAACGCTAATTAATGCACAGCAAAAACCAACTTGGACACCATACAACAAAGCAATTACTTCCCTCATAGATGTGTGACCCAAGACAGATGTGGGCACAGCACAATTATTGTTGGGGTTTAAGAAAAATCTGATCCAATCCGAGCAAATTCAGTCTTGATTTATTAAAAAAATCCTTGAAACCAAAATTTCAGGTTGTGTTCAGTCAAGTTTTGAGATTTCTAAATTTCCATTTTTTAGATATTATCCATAAAAAGTTTTAGGGCGTTATACTCACAAAATTATGTGAAAATTTAATCAAAATATGGGTGAAATACAATCAATATATGAATTTTTGAGCTTCTTGGTCACTTTATAAATAAAAATGTACAGTACACACCTACCATGAGGGATCGTGAAGAATTCAACAGAACAGTTGGCCTGATATAGAATCCATGGTTATTAATCAGTGTGGTGATCAGGTTACTTACAAATCATTTTGGAATTAAAAGAAATCACTACATTCTTCTTTAAATCTCCAAAACAGGGAAATGCTTGTGTATTTTCAGGTACAAAAACAAGGTTGTTCAAATTAAGTCATAGTTTAACATTTAGAAGAGCATACATGTTATTGAGACTTGGAAAGAATACCCAAAACAAATAATCTTTCACAGTCATACCAGTAAAGAGTAGGAGCATTCTGTAAAAGAGCTTCGCCACCAGAAAACACCCAACAAAAACCAACAATCCACCAAATAAAGGAAGCCATGCTATTGATGGATTTACATCCTTTGAAACTACTGCAGACAAATTAGGAAATGCTAAATAGATGGTCAACATAATACTTTCCAAAACTTTACGCTTGAACAAAAAAATTTAATCAATCTCCCAAACAGAAAAACTTTATAGAATCCAATACCTCAAATATGCAAAATAAAGATTTTGCTAAACTTATCATAATGCCCTCAGATCAGTAAAACATAAAAGATAGGTGGCATTTGTCCATCTTATCTTTGGTTTTAACATTAATTTATATGGTCCTCTATCAAGTTGCTGATTTAGAAGAGTCTCTTCTTGAAAAGGGAAGATTGCACATCAACAATTCATACATCTTGCATTGGCGATAGCCGATAGCCCCTTCTACTTATGCACCGCATTCTTTCTAATTGGTAATATAGTTCAATCAGTCTAGTAGCTTACGTGTAATAGATGCCTTGATGAGGGTTGGCTATAAATTGACCAATGATTTACCTCCTTGCACATAACCAGGGAGGACGGACTGTGAGGGATGCCTTGGGTAAGCATAATCACCTTTTTACTACAATAACTTAATCAACATGGATTAAAACTGCATGTAAACTAGATAGTTTTCTTTGCAATATCATCCCCTGTGCAGAAATCAAACTGAATCTAGTACAAGAAGCAACCAGGGAAAATATATAGTCAGCTTCTGTACTGAACTTTACCCATTTCTCAAATCCGTAAGCTGTAAGAAAGTTCGAGTGTACCTAAACTATCTCCCAGCATTTGTAACTCTGTAATTTTAAGAAAAATTTGGCTCTTTTCTACTAATTCAAACGATTTCCACAACGTGACAGCTTCAATTACGGAAAAGAACAAATCTGAACTCCTAGTACCTGCTACTATGGGGTCTGTTCCCAGCCCCGATACGAGCCACATCCTCCTCGCCGTCCACGGAGTCGGCATCCCCCAACACCCGCTCGCCGCCACTTCCCCCTCCCTCTAACCCTTGCTCTCTGCCGCTCCGCTGTCGCCGGCGGTACTCCCGCCATATTAACCCCAGATGCGCCACGCACTGGATCGCGTACCCGGCGATCCACACCCGTAGAGGGGCGTCGGGCCGCTCGCGGGTAGTGGCGCAGAGCACGACGGCTGCGGCGGCGGCTAAGGTCAAATTCAAGGCGACGTCGAGCACCAACACGGGCCGTGAGTAGACCCAGTCGGTGTGCCGCTCCTCGAGATGGTGGGCCGCCGCCTGGCGGACAGCCGTGTAAGCCGTGGTTGTGTGGGCCGGCCGCAGGAGGAGGGCGGAGGCGGTCGACGCTTGCTGGGGCTCCATTGTTTCACCTACTACTCAGACCGACTGTGCCACTGTTGGACTGAGTGTACAAATCGTCTATTTATTTATTTGTGGACATGGCTTTTAAAATATTAATTAGTAGATGGAAATGGAACGGTACAACACTAACGGGTTCGAAGTGGCGTCCACGGCAAATTCTAGGTATTATACTACTAGAAAATGATTCGTACAGTAAAAAAGTAAAAATGTGAAAGTTAATGCTCAATAAAAAATTTAATTATTAATCGGTAATATATTCAAGTCCGATCGGCACTATCGACGATTCACGATTGTCATCCCGAATCATATTATACTTTGGGAGACGATGAACCCATTGAGATCATTGACAATAGTGAACTCGTTGAGATTGATGGTAAATAATGCAAGATCGCAATTGCAACGATCCCCTACGGATTCACCGTACCTCTTAGGGTATAGTTTGGTTCGGGACGACAGCCAGAAGCCATCGATAGTGTCCGATTGAGGATCGAACATCAGATATGTTGTCGATTGACGGTTAAATTTTTACTGAGATATTCATTTTCACTGTATGTAAGACAAAAAAGAAAGGAAAACGATTTGCTCAGTAAAAAATCTTAAGAAAAAGTTCAGTGAATGACATGACATTTTACATGTAACGATTTTTGACAGGTTCATCGTATCCCCAGGATATAGTATGATTCGGGGCGATGACCGGAGGCCGTCGATGGTGTCCAAGCGATGATCGAACGTGTGCATATAAAGTACCACGATATTCACCGAGTGTTTTATTGAATTCTTTCGCTAAATATATCGTAGAAAAAAAAACCAAAGACGATACAGGATTCGTCTTTCGCTTTCTAGACGGCGAGATTGAATTGATATGCTGCTGTTGGGATAATAATTCGTTGGTTCTTAATGTCTTATGTCAATTTATCTTTAAGATTAACGGAAAAAATAAATTAAGAAGATTATTATGTCAATTTATCTTAAAATTAATAGAAAAAATAAATTAAGAAGATTATTATTTCGAATATTATAATTAGCTCATGGAAAAATGAGCCAAGTGACAATACTTTATCCATAACTGTTCTTGAGCTAACAATTCGGAAGGTCAGAGTGTCAAATGGTGAATGCGTACAGGGTGTACGTGTATAATTGGTACGCAAAGAGGAATCCATCAAGTTGTTCGACGACGAAACTACCCCAGATCTCATTGTACACTGTCCCTTCATCAGTTCTGGATGTAATTAACAAGCCTTTTGCCTTTCATGGCGACCATCTCCCATATCTTCAACATGCTTTAGACAAAAAGCAAAAAAAAAAAATAAAAAAAACTCTGCAGTAGACAAATAGAACCTAGGATGGCCGGCCCGGCCCGGCCCGGCCCCTAAACATGCTTTAGACGTAGCTGAGTTGATATTCAAATCATAGACTTACATTAGTTTGGTAAGAGTTTGTGTATGGTAAATAATGTTCTTATTTAGGGAGACGTGCAGTATTTGAATTATCTCTCTCCATCTTGAAATTGACAATGAGGAACACTTGGTATGAACAGAGTCGGTCTTTATTATTTAAAGGTCTTAAACGAAATTATAAATTATGCTTCAATTTATCTTCCGTGTACTATTTCTTTCAAAAAAAAATATTTTTACATCATCCATCGTAAAATATTTACACATATAAAAAAAAATACAAAGATAACTCATTTAAAGTTTCTTCGTGATAAACTTTGAAAGACAAAATCATCAATAATAACATCATATTCAATATTTTCTAAAATGTTCTTTTTAACGTATAAAATTGCTAATCTATATAGTCTATATATCTTGAGTTATTGTAGTTCGAAAATAAGATTTTATTAATTTTAATTTTTAAAAACTTATTTTGACAGATGTAAGTGTCATGTGTATTGTCAATAACATCATATAAATAATTATCACATTTGGTATCATATATCCATCATATAAGTAATTATCACATTTGGAATCATATATCCATCATTTTTAAAAATTTTAATATTTGAATGAAAGATCATTTTTTATTTATTTCATAAGATTCACTTGGTAATATTATTTGCAAAATTTATAATTCTGAAAAAATATATTTTAAATCAATATTAGAAATGTCATCATTTCTTAAAATTTTTTGTAGATTTACATAAGAGCTCATCAATTCATCATTATTTAATGAAACTAATTTTACAATATAATGCAAGAACCCAAATATAAATTTCAAGTCCCCACGGGATGGACTCATAGTTAGTGCATGAATGTTGTCATCAAATATAGATTCAAAAGATGGAAATCATTCAAACCTACTCTTCAATTACCCAAGAGCAATATCAACCACTAACATGAAATAATCTATTCGAAAAGATTCTTCATGATTGATTTTCCATTTCAGTATTAGTAATTTCATCAAAATGTCTCTTTCTACAAATTTTATATTTGGTAGAAAATACATGCTCAATTTCCATATTAAATGCTATTTTTTTATCAACCATAGAAGCAAAATCATTTTCTCTATATATTTTAAAAAAAAACAAAACTAGACAATTATTTTACAACAACATCCAGATGCATATCCTTTGATTATAATTTTTTGCTAAGTTAAATTTTACGCAATATTATGTCAAACAACAAGGATTAATAAAGATTCAAAACTTGAAAGTTAAAGTTTAAGTATCTCTACTTAATTTGTTGTTTTTACTTATTTATGCTAATTTGAACAAAATTTTTCTAATTTGGGAAGCTTGAAATACTATTGCTTTGACTGTTTCAATATGACTTTCCCATCTTGTAATTAACAATGATTTTAGAATTAATCCATCAATATACTCAAGCAAAATATTTCTTCTTTTTGTTGAATTAGAGAATACGGTCTGCCTACATTGACATGTTCCAAAAAATGATTTTGCTTTAGCACGAGAATTTGTCATGTCACAAACAACTAAGTTAAAATAATGAAAACCACACGACATGTAAAATGTTCTAGGATTAATGTCAAGCAATCTTCTTTGTACACCTTAATTTTTGTCTTTCATATTAGATCCATTATCATAATTTTTCCCCCTCACAGTATCAATATCAAGTTTTAAAGATTATAAAACAAATTGTAATTCATTGAAAAGACCTAAACCAGTTGTATCTTCTATATTTAAAAATTCTAAGAAGTACACTTCTATTTTAATTGAAGTGTTTGAAACATCTACACATCTTAATATGAGAGTCATTTATTCTATGTGACTTGCATTCGGTGTACAATCAAAAATTATGAAAAAATATTTTGCCTCTTTTGCTTTTATAATTATTGCATTCTTGACTTTGGAGGCTAGAATAAATATTAACTCGTTTGAATTTTATGATTAAAATAATGATAATGAATTTTTTTTTATCTTAAATGAGTTGAAAATGCTCTTGTATTATTAGATCAACCATTTGCAATCATTTCAAGTAGACCCAAAAAATTATCATTATCATGTTCATAAATTTTGTCATGTGTACCACGAAATATCAAATTATGTATACCAAGACATTTGACAGTAACAACTATTCTTAGCATAACGTGTTTCAAATATTTTATGTCCTTTTTAATTTGTTCTTGCATTTTCTTGTCAATTATCAATGTTTTCTTTAATCTCATTTGTAGTTAAACAAAAGCTCTTAGATTAGTGAAGTGTTCAATTCTATTTTCATGTTGTCTAAACTTGTCACATTAATATTTATGGGCATTAACTCCTCTTCCTAAATTACTTTTAGAGTGTATTACTTAACTTACAACAATTAAAAAATACTTTGTCCAACTCCTTCAAGTACACTAACTATTTTTCATTGCGAGTCTTACCATTTGGTAACATTTAAACATAGTAAATATGAGAAAAATATCTAGATTCTTTATCTAAAGGAAACGTGAGAATATCTGCTTTTTTAGGACCTCTTTTCACAAATAAATCTCTCATTTTTGTATTAAGATTATCTCAAACTCTTGGATCAAATATGCTCAAATCATATCTAAGTGTTGAACATTGATATTCATTTGTATGCTCATCATCACAATAATTATCAATATATTTAGTTTTATCAATTTCAGTTTCATCCAAATCATTAAAATTTATATTCTCTTAGTTCTCATTTTCTACAAATTTCTCATTCTCATTACTTTCGTTTCTTACAAATTCTTTATTTTCATCATTCTTGTTTTTAACAAAATCTTCATTGCATTTGATTCGTTAGTTAAAATTTGAACTAAGGTTTCTGTTGTGTCATGTGATTCTTTACTAAAATATTTATTCAATGAACCTTTTAAGTTTTGGGCTATCTTTTTTGTTGGTGCAATCGACCCAAGTGTGATTGGGTAGATAATGAGTTTTGATGTGTGTGTCAATATGATTAAGTTAGGTTTTTATTGTGATTTGATATGTGTGCTTGAGTCGTGCAGGACTTTGTGAGTCACACATGGAGCAACGGAGTGAAGCATCCGATGGATGAGAGCCAAGGAAGAGGACTTCAAGGGCAAGCCGGGGAAATAGACTTCAAAGGCATATGCGAATGATAGCATAGAGGCAAGCCGTGGGCTTGTGTGCGCATCCGAGAGACGAGAGCTGAAGGAAGAGAACTTCAAGGGGCAAGCCAAGGAAGTAGACTTCAAGGCGTACGCGAAGGATGGACTTCGGAGTGAGGTTGAGTGAGTTTGTAAGCTGGGCAGTCGACTGTCAGAGGAAGCAGTCGACTGCTAGCGCAGAATGGAAACTCACAGAAAGATCAGTCGACTGGTCCAGACACCAGTCGACTGGTTTGCTTTAAAATAAAGCCATTAGGCTAGCCGTTGGCTGGGCATCAGTCGACTGGTGGTGGGGCTGAGTTGTTTGTTAATAACTCTCTCCATTATTTAAAGTGGAGCTTGAGACTAGGGGATGGTTAGCTCTTCATTGTAAGATCTTCTTTTAAGTGCACAAGTGCTTAAGCTCGAAATTCTCAATCTTCCTCCCAAACCCTAGCTCTATCTTGTAAGGAGGAAGAAGGATTGTGAGCGGTTGTTCTCCATCGAGAAGGAGAAAGATTTAGCCGGAGATTGCCGGGGCGTGATCCACCTAAGGATCAAGGGTTCGTCCACCTCAAGAACACGCCGTGGAGTAGGAGCAAGCAATCTCCGAACCACGTAACCGGTAACATGTTAGCATTGATTCAATTATTAGTTTAAGCTTCCGTGTGTGCTAACATTGTAGGGAGAGAAATCGAATTGGGGTGATCGAGATATTCACCCCCTTCTAACCGTGCCATCGATCCCAGCAAGTGGTATCAGAGCGCAAGGACGCCTTCAACGGACTAACCGCCGAGAATAGCAAAATCATCGAAAATGGTCGGCTCGCACATCCAACCGCCAAAGTTTGAGGGAGAATTTTCATGGTGGAAGAAAAGGATGGAGATATTTTTCAATAGCGATTTCGATATAATGCTAATCATGGAAAATGTGTTTGAAGTGCCTGGGGATCAAGACAACAAATTGCTTGAGAAAATAAGATGGAGCAAGAAGTAAAGGGATGACTACTTGGCAAATTCTAAGGCCTTGCACCATCTACTAAGTGTGCTCCCCCAACAAGAAGTCACAAGAATTGGGAGCTACTCAAGTGCCAAAAACCTATGGGATAAGCTAATAGAGCTTCATGAGGGCACTTCCGAGGCAAAAATGGCAAAGGGAGTTCTTCTCCGATCTCAACTCAATAACATCAAGCTTGACAAAGGGGAGAAGGTATCGAATTTGCATGGTAGATTTAAGGAAATACTTAATGGATTAACAAGTGTAGGGGAACAATTATCCAACTGAGATATTTTGATGAAAGTCATCAATGCATTCCCAAGAACATCAAATTGGAGCTCAATGGTGGACTCGTACTATATTTCCAAGGATCTAAAGAAAACTTCTCTAGAGGAATTCTTCTCAACCATGGAGCTTCACAAAACTCGAGTTGGAGAAATAATTGAAGAGGTATACCAACCAAAGAGCATCGCCCTTGTGGAAAAAAAGGGAAAAAGTAAAAAGAAGAAGGCTTCCTCATCCAATTTCGAGGAATCAAGTGCATCAATGGATAGTGATGCGGAAGCTTACATGGTAAGGAAAATGAGAAAAGCATTTAAACATTTTTCTACTAACAAATCTCATGGTAGAAAAGGGTCAAGAAGCAAAAGTAGAACAAAAAAGATTATTTGCTACAATTGCCAACGAGAAGGACACATGAGAGATGAGTGTCCCCTCTTGAAGAAGAAGGAAGGAAAGAAGAAAGAAGAGAAGAAGAAATCAAAGGTGAAGGGGAAGAAGGTGCAAAACTTAAAGGCCACATGGAATGATTCATCCTCATCAGAGGAGGAGGAACATCATGTATCCCATTTTGCACTAATGGGAATTGAAGGCATCACCTCTACGTCATCCGAATTTGAGAAAAAAAAGAGCTCAAGTGAAGATGAAGGGAGTTCAAGTGAAGGGGAGGCTCAACTTCGGAATCAGACGTCTCGGTAAGTGAGGTATACAATTTACCCACTTCTACTCTTGTAAAAATGATTTCTAGTACAAATGATGATTTATTTAAGACTAGAAAGAAGATTAAGGATTTGAAGAATAAAATTTGCATGCTAAGAGAGAAATTAGAATTCATGAAAATTAAGGATGATGTGCATGTTCTTCTTCTATTTCAAATGACTCATGTTTAGAAGAAGAAAATAATGATTTAAGGGAAAAGGTAGATAGTCTTACCAAAACCCTTAGAAAATTTGAAATTGGCTCAAAAACAATAGATATGATAATTGAGAGCCAAAGAGCAAGTTTCAAGAAAGAAGGGTTAGGGTTTGGAAAATTTAGCAATGGAAGAACCTATCATCGCTTACTTGCTAGATGACAAGCAAAGACCAAAACCCTAAATAAGAAATGGATCCCTAAGGAGTACTTGGTCAACCCAATTAGAAAACATTTCTATTGGGTACCAAAGTCAATCCTCAAGGATTAGAGGATTTAGGGTTAAGTCAACCATGGTATTAAAATTTCAAATTTTTAAAAATTGGTTGACTTGAGACATTAAGGGGAAGTATGTAGTGTTGAGGCAATCTATGGTCCGGAATGACCATGTATTTTGATGTTTGGGCAAAGGGTTTAAGTTAGGTTTTCCCTTGTGTTCTAATATGTGTATGTGAGTGTGTAGGTTGTACAGGTTACACATATGGACTTAGCTGGACGGCTTCGGTACAGTGAAGGGTGGCATGGAGACAAGCTGGAGGCTTGTGTGCACCCGAGGGACCATGGATAGCAGGGATGATGAGCCGAGGGGCGCGAACTTCGAGGCATGCGTGAAGGATAGCATAGAGGCAAGCTGGAGGCTTGTGTGCATCCGAGGGACGGGAGCCGAAGACGAAGAGGGCGTGAAGGCAACAGTCAAGGCTGCTGGTGAAGAGTTAGCTGAGTCATGAAGGGACGAGAGCCGAGGGAGGAGGACTCCAAGGGCAAGCCGGGAAGTGGACTTCAAAGGGCACACGTGAAGGGTGGCATGGAGGCAAGCCAAGGGAAGGCTTGTGTGCGCACCCTGCCACCCGAGGGACGATAGCCGGTGGAAGAAGACTTCAAGGGGCAAGCCAAGGGAGTGTACCTGAAGGCACGCGGGGAGGAGGGTTGTTGGAGTGAGGAAGAGTGTTTGTATAGGCTGGACAGTCGACTGGTGATATAACAGTCGACTGTCAACACAAACAGAAACTCACAGAATGTAATTGACCCGAGACCAGTCGACTGCCCTGGGAGCAGTCGACTGGTAAGTAGCCAGAATTCGAACGTTGAGTTGCAACGGTCGAATCTGAGTGGGGGCAGTCGACTGCCCTCGGAGCAGTCGACTGGTAGGGTGTTTTCCAGCCTTGAGCTCTATTTAAAGAGGCTCGGGTTTGGCAGGAAACCTCTGACGAAACAAGCTTGGTTAAGGCTTGTTAGTAGTCTTAGGTGCTCAGAGGTGTACTCAAGGTTGTGGCGAGGTTTCTCCACCTACAAGGAGCTACGTGAGCTAGCCGGAGGGCATCCGGGGAGTGATCCGTCGAAGGATCGAGGGATCGTCCACCTCACGGACTGTCGTAGAGTAGGAGTCTTCATCTCTGAATCACATAAATAGGTTTGTTAGCATTGTTTAGTTTTATTTTAGTATATTCCATTTGGGCACTAACAATTGTAGGAAGGAACCGAAAATTACTATTCACCCCCCTCTAGCAACCGTCAACGATCTAACAAGTGGTATCAGAGCTTGGTGAGCTCATCATGAGTTTTGATGTGTGTGTCAATATGATTAAGTTAGGTTTTTATTGTGATTTGATATATGTGCTTGAGTTGTGTAGGACTTTGTGAGTCACACATGGAGCAACGGAGTGAAGCATTCGAGGGACGAGAGCCAAGGAAGAGGGCTTCAAGGGCAAGCCGAGGAAGTAGACTTCAACGGCATACGCGAAGGATGGAATGGAGGCAAGCCGTGGGTTTGTGTGCGCATCCGAGGGACGAGAGCCGAAGGAAGAGAACTTCAAGGGGCAAGCCAAGGAAGTGGACTTCAAGGCATACGCGAAGGATGGACTTCAGAGTGAGGTTGAGTGAGTTTGTAAACTGGGCAGTCGACTGTCAGAGGAAGCAGTCGACTGTTAGCGCAGAATGGAAACTCACAGAAAGATTAGTCGACTGGTCTAGACACCAGTCGACTGATCTACTTTAAAATAGAGTCGTTAGGCTAGCCATTGGCTGGGCATCAGTCGACTGGCCCTTGGGGCAGTTGATTGGTGTCAGGGCTGAGTTGTTTGCTAACAACTCTCTCCACTATTTAAAGTGGAGCTTGAGACTAGGGGATGGTTAGCTCTTCATTGTAAGATCTTCTCCTAAGTGCTCAAGTGCTCAAGCGCTCAAGCTTCAAATTCTCAATCTTCCTCCCAAACGCTAGCTCCATCTTGTAAGGAGGAAGAAGAATTGTGAGAGGTTGTTCTCCACCGAGAAGGAGAAAGATTTAGCCGAAGATTGCCGAGGCATGATCCACCGAAGGATCAAGGGTTCATCCACCTCAAGAACACGTCGTGGAGTAGGAGCAAGCAATCTCCGAACCACGCAACCGGTAACGTGTTAGCATTGATTCAATTATTAGTTTAAGATTCCGTGTGTGCTAACATTGTAGGGAGTGAAATCGAATTGGGGTGATCGAGTTATTCACCCCCCCTCTAGCCGTGCCATTGATCCCAACATTTTTTTAAATCTTTTTTGATAACCAAAAATTTGTTTTATGATGATAGATAATTATGAACAAATATAATAAGCAATAAGCAAAAAAATAATAAAACTTGATATGAAAATTTTTTCTTCGATTCAGAATCCACTTATATAAGACTTTGCAAAAAAAACACACACACAAAGAATTCAATTGGTTAGGACCTTATTCTTTCAATTAATTACACAAGTACAATGATAATTAGCAATTTGATGGATAAATTTTGTGTCGTTAGTGGGGAAATTTGGGGCTCTAGGGTGTATTTGTTTATGAAATGATGCATAATTATTAATAGGATGTATTTTCATTGGTTAATTAATTTTCCTGCATTTTCACACTTATATTTCATTCTATTGAATTTTTGGACAGCTTTTGCATCATCGGATCAAAAGGGCACATCCGGGGCGAAGATAGATCCATAAAGAACGACATCAAACTCAAATTTCAGTCTGTTGGAGCCCTGATTGGTCACCAGACCAATCAGGGAGGTTCCTGATCGGTCCCCAGACCGATTAGGGAAGGCCTGATCGGTCCCCAGACCGATCAAGGAAGGCCTGATCGGTCCCCAGACCGATCAAGGAAGGCCTGATCGGTCCAGTGACCGATCAGAATGAGATGGCACTAAAGAACTCAGAATTTTAGCTACTGATCAAATCCTGATCGGTCCTCAGACCAATCAGGGAGGTTCCTGATCGGTCCCCAGACTGATCAGGGAGCATCCAGACCGATCCAGAGTCATTCAGTCCGATCAGTAGCTGTCCAGATGCGATCGGATGCGCAGGTCACACTACTAGAAAAAATGCATTCAACAACAGTGAATCACTGTTGTCGTATGCCAAATACCACTGTTGTTAAAGGCCATGTTGTTAAAGGGGGGGTCTACGACAACAGTGAATCACTGTTGTCGTTTGGTCTACGACAACAGTTTGACAACAGTTTTCCACTGTTGTCGTATATCACATTCGACAACATTTTGACAACAGTTTTTCACTGTTGTCTTTTATTATATTCGACAACAAATTTTATAACTGTTGTCGTATATCAATAACAACAGTTTATCACTGTTGTCGTTTAGGATTTTCACTGTTGTCGTTTAGATGAGTTTTAACAACGGTGTTTAACTGTTGTCGTATACCGAATTCACCGTTGTTTTTTATTATATTCGACAACAGTTTATGACTGTGTTGTCGTTTATCAATGACAACAGTGATATTTCCATTATATTTTCAATTAAAAGGCAATAATTTAACCTCGAAACAAAAACTATATATATCAAACATCATCAACATATTTACAATAAAGATCCACCACAACCTTTCTACAGACGAAACCACAAAAGTATCTTCTGTCCAAAAACCTTTCTACAGACGAAATCACTAAAGTATCTTCTGATCCAAATTACAAGAGTTCAAATTATATATAATTCTGACTCAACTAAACTTACAATGAAGTTCAAATCACAAAAATTATAGCTTGGAAGGTCAGATTAATGGTCTTCGAACATGATCACGAACAAGTCCCTGCAGCTGGAAAAAAGAGAACAAACACTCTAATTAGTTATTCTATTAAATGCATATGGCCAATAAAAAATGATCCATGAAGATATATATCAACAAACAATAAAAATAACAAACTAACAAACAAAAAAGATATGTAAAGTCTTATACTATTGACGTTATTAGTGTTACTCACAAATTTAATAAACACTGTTGGACATCATTAGTGTTACTCACAAGTTTGTTTTCTGCTACTTCCTTCATCAGATTAACTCTATTAGTAGCAAATCCATGGCTTTCTGATTGGTTCGCATGGTACGCTTTACCATCCTTCCTAATGAGACTGTAAGTGTATGCCCAGATGTGGAACCCTCCAAGCTGCATTATGATACCGTTTAGAGAGCCACAAGTAATGCAAGAACAGATAATGTCATTGTCCATGTAAAGTATTATTACTGAACAAGAAAAACTCATTCCAGTAGCCACTGAAAGGAATCTTATATGTGGATATATATTTATTTATCTTCTTTAATTTGAGTTGAGTGTCAATGGTTTTGTTTCAGTACCTAAGCCACTAGCTACCCAACAAATACTCTACAAAAGAGTGAAGAAACATATATACAGTAGCCATGGAGTATAGCAGAGAAGTATTACATACATACAACAGAGAAATATTTAAAGCTTCTGGAGTATGTATACATACCATCGGTAAAGCAGTTTCAAGCATGCCATCGGTAAAGCACTAAAAACAACAGTTTCAAGAAGTTTCAACCAACTAAAAGAGGCCAGTCAAATTAGGAATATGATATGAGATCTTGATATTAAGTTTCAAGCATCTAAAAGAGGCAATAAAAATAGCAATTTCAAGCAACTAAAAGCAGTTTCAAATAGAGGTCAGTCAAATTAGTACGTGAACAAGTCAAATGATCATATATAAAGCACTAAAAATAGCAGTTTCAAGCATGCCATCGGTAAAGCAGTTTCAAGCATGTCATCGGTAAAGCAGAGGCCAGTTTCAAGAAGTTTCAAGCTGAGCTTCGGTAAGGTAAAGCAGTTTCAAGCATGCCATCGGTAAAGTACTAAAAACAGCAGTTTCAAAATACGAAAAAGCTGTTTCAAACACTAAAAGACTCAAGCACTAAAAACAACAGTTTCAAACAATTTCAAGGAACTAAAAGAGGCCAGTCAAATTAGGAATATGATCTAAGATCTTGATATTAAGTTTCAAGCAACTAAAAGAGGCCACTAAAAGAGGCACTAAAAATAGCAGTTTCAAGCACTAAAAAATAGAGGCCAGTCAAATTAGTATGTGAACAAATTCGTGACCTTCAAATGAACCACAGGGAGCCCAAGAGGAGTTGTCCATCGAACAGGTTCATTCTCAGAAGCAATGACCTGTTAAAAGAACAATACAGATGCTCTGGTAAAATTTCTCCTCTTTCCTTCTATATAGTCAAGATAAGCTCTAAGCCACAAATCTTGAATTGTACCCCAAAAGGCAAGCCTGAGTTAAAAAGCCAATTTCATAGCCAAAAGATAAAATAAGCAAAACCATAAACAGTTGATGAAATTAGAAAGAGACCTTGGCACAATCTCCCAACCATTTCATAATACTCCTTGCAGCTTGGAACATCTCACCAAGAGCATCAAAAGTCACCTTCAATTTGCAAAAAAAAAAAAAAGTAGAATAAGTATTATTCTAGTTACAGTAGATTTAAAATAAACTCAAAATGATTTGTGTCATATTATCTACTCTAGCCGCATAGCAAGATGCTCTGAAGAGAAGCTTGTCATCTTTAATCACTGCCTTTTCTTCGAGCCTCCTCTTGATCTATTCACGAGCACCAACATACGTCACGTCATAAATGGATGTCATTACAGTCTGCTTAACAAGCTTACGATCCACCTGAAAGCTACGAAGGATGAATAATGTTCAATTGTATACACTAGGAAACAACTTTACTAGCACTCATTATGGGAGGTTATTTTTGACAGTTTTCAACTAACCTGATTAACTAGGATTTTAGCCAGCAAAGCAGCAGGCACAATGTTAGGATCTTTCTCAGAGTCTTTTTGCATTATTTCTAGAACCCTAAAATTTTGCAAAAATGAGAAATGAATTAGATTCCCTATTACAACTTTAATTTAAGCAAGTTAGTAATGTAAATATCAAAATCCATTAGTTGCCGAGTAAGATAATCAAACCAAAAAAATATCCAGAACCTTTCCATAGGCTTAGTTTGTCAATGAAAGATATCATTGGAAGTTGACAACTAAATCTTACCATAAAATTTTGGCTTTTAACAAATTTAGTCTGAAGTTCCATAGGGTAGGAAAGAGGAGGAGATCTCGATGAAGTCTCACCACCGCGGCGACACATGAGGGAGAGGAAGAGGATCACGTGTGGAGAAGGTGTCGACGACGATGAGGGAAAGGAGAAAGAGATGTCGGCGGTTCCTTCGATTGCGCGATGAGGCACGCGATGAAGGGCTCGGCGTCAAGGAGAGATGAAGCGCAGCTTTGGGGACTTCGAACCTAGTGACCATCGCCCGCCGGAGATCAGAAGGCGCCGACGAAAGGCGGCGCAGCGCGATCGCGAGGAAGGGCTACGGCGTCGAGCGGAGAGGGGATGAGAAAGGAATCGGGCATGTGAGGTTTAGGGCATGGGAGAGAGATTATTATCGATATATATAATTAAAATTTTTTCTTTTATATATTTATATATATTCGAAAAATCTAATTTTCTCTTAAATAATTCAAAACCAACCCATTAGTTTTATTTTAATTGATACAAACTTATTACTTCGGTATACAAACTTATGAATTTTATTTTGTAACTTAATACTTCATCGAATATTTATTATGAAGTAAAATATAAATAAAATTGGTTGCAAGACCAACAATTTTTAAACTATGAAGTCTAAAATTGAATTTACTTCATCAAATTTATTACTGAAGTTGATAGTATATATTACTTCATTAAAAGAAATCACCGAAGTAATCTGTGGCGAAGTATATGTTTGATTTTCACATAGTGTGCAGTTGGATATCCACCGTTGATTTTGTTTATTGCTTGAACAACACAACAATACAACAACAACAGTTTAATATAACTGTTGTCTATTGTCATAATAGATAACAGTTTATCACATTAGTTGTTGTAAATCCCGCCTATAGACAACAGTTATTTTATAACTGTTGTCGTTGAGTATACATACGACAACATTTTGTTATTACTGTTGTCTTTTTACGTATACAGACCAACAACAACAACGGTTAATACTAAAACTGTTGTTAAATTGACATAAGACAACACTTTATCAAAAAACCCTTGTCGATTATGTGTTGTTGAATGCAAAAATTCTAGTAGTGTCATCACAACCCTCCACTTGAATCTGGTAACGACGATTGATGGAGTTTCCTTGCAAGTGATCTCAGCCACTCATCAGAGGAAATCAAGGGTGGAAAGGAGAAGTAGAAAAGGGTGTTAGGGCAGCCAAAGAAGGGGATCTCTCTTCTCGGATTACGGCAGAAACGCAGGGGAGAGATGATGGAGGAAGAAAGCTACTGTTCGATCGGTTTCTCAGGCGATTAACAGCTTGGACAGGCCCTCTTCTTCGACTTCACAGCCTATTCCCTCCTCTACTCCGGCTAAGAAGCAATCGGCTTCTTAGGAGCAGAGTTTCTTCCACCGAGCCACCAATTTCAGCCTTCCTTTCATTGTTTTGTCTAGTTTACCTGCTGTAGAACAAAATCTGCAACTTCCTTTCACTTATTTCCGAATTTCTGTTATTTTCCCGCTTAGAACTTTCATTTCCAGCTTAATATCAAAGTTCCCAGATTGGTTTTCTAGTTTTATAGCTTGTTTTGGTAGGAATTTCTCATGTCTTCAACTCTTACGATTTGAATGCAAGATGCTTGTTGAAATTTCTCGAATTGCACATTTGCTTAATGATGGAGTCGATTGTCTTCTAGCTAGGAATTTCTGATGAATTGTTGCTGAATTGTCCTGTTTATGAGTGTTCTTTGTGTGTCCTTTACATTTGATTAGCTTAGACTTCAATTCCAAATAGTTAAGGCTATTAGGTAGAAGTTAGTAGCTAATTTCAATTGCTTTGTTGACTTCGAAACCCATGAAATCATGTTTCGTTTAGTCAGTTCTGAATTTTCTGCAATCTACTATCTTACATAGACTGAAGAAGTGCATGCATCATATTGGGTCCTTGAGAGACGATTCGGTTCAACTCCTACTACATAATAGCTTGAAACGAGGAATTTAATTGAAACCGTAATGCGACTAAGACCGGTTATCATACAACAACTCTTCAAAATTGCCTATGTAGGAGATACCCAAGACTAATATTGCTTGAAATAAATGAAAATTTTCTCCTTTCGTTGTTGTGGTTGGGCAAAGGGCAAAAGGGAGTGCTTATGAAGTGTTGATTGCTAGGATTAGGAAAATAAAGGGAAGATGTTGTTGTTTTGATAAAAGAAGAGAAGAAGAAGGAAATTTTTTACCATCTTCGTTCGAAATCCTCAACTAGCTCTGTTGAGCTTGACCATGAAACCCAAAAAAAAACCAATAAGGAAAGACAACACAGAGTTGGTCTTATGGGGCAAACAAAAATTAAACCTTAGAAACTAAGAAGCAAAAGAGAAGAGGAGAGGCCTGTAGTTGCGGAAATAATTTCCTAGAAAAGAATGGTGATTACTCCTTGCCACATTTGACCAGCAGAAAAGAAGACGATGAGGAAAACTACTGCTGTGAATGAGTGAAGAAGGAGAAAACTTTGTCTTCTTTGTTAGCATTAGCAACCTTAGTTAGTTTCGACGTGCTCCGGCGACTTCTATAACAACACAAGGAGAGTACAAAATGGGAAAATTTGGTTGTTGTGGTAGCCGGAAGGGGAAGAAAAGCTAGGACAGTGCCTGGGAAAGGCTACGTACGGGGAAAATAAAGAGGAGAGAAATGAGATTATATATATTTTTATATACTTAATATATATATATATATATATATATATTTATTTATTTATTTATTTTCGGCCCTTAAAAATTTGTTGGGCCTTGGACAAGAACGCTAGTAGCCCTGGCCCAGGGCCAACTCCGAGTCAGTGTGAGTGTTAACATGTTTTTGTATCAATTCAAGATGCATCTTTGATGAGGCATCATCTAGCTCTATATTATATGTTCTGGAAGGAATTGATATCGATGGCCAGTCATCAGGGTTCAGCTCATGCGGATGCTGACACTAGAGGAAGAACTCACACCCTGCAAGATTAACACGAGCGTTCGGGGAACACGCCGGAGGTTGTCTGCGTAGCCCATTCCGATGCTCAAGTTAGTGTCTCGATCTAGGAGATGCAAGGAAGACCAAAAGGATATGCGTGAAGTAGAAAGAGCGTAACCCCTTTACAGGAGGGGTTGGAGTACTTTTTATACCTGCGGCGACTACCTTACGAGTCTCCACGATCTTTGCCACGTTTCCCAATTGTCGGTTACAGGATAACATTTGCAACGGTTCACACCGTCATTAAGTTCGGACCATTGCGACAATTATGAGTCATGATACTCCACGATAATTGGTAATGGTTATCCGCAGATCTGAAGAAAGGAGGACCGTTTCTTGAGGCCGAATGCTTTTTGGGCTCTACTTCCCCGAGGTGATCTCGGGGTCTTCTGGCCCGGGAGGTCCCGGACATTTCGCCTTCGCGAGATGGTCTCGGAGACCTGGCATCCCGAGATAATCTCGGGAGTGCGTCTTCTGATTTAATCTCCGGGGCATGCCTACCGACGGGAGTCTGGGGGGATCCCCTTCCCGAGAGGGTCAAGGGGGCTCCAGAAAGAGAGTCGTTCAGACTCGACACGTCTTTTCACATAGCTTCTTTAGTTTACGTGTCAACCACGGGATACTCAACCCTATCATTATATATAGCTAACCCCGATAAATCTTTGCTAGGAAGTTGCTCTGAGGTGTTTTGTAAATTTTGGGATTCCAGTGTTGGAGTTGCACGCGCAGTTGGGGTTATATATATGTTTTGCTTTGGTACTCAATGACGCTACTGATCTTGGGATAATTAATACTGAACTGTAGAAGAAGATTAAACATGCAATACTGATCGTGCATTAATCATGCTCTTGGATAGATGATCTATGACTTCAACAATACATTACAAGAATAATCTAAAATAGGGGTGGAATTATCGATTAAAATTTAATTTCATTATTATTTGAAAGACGAAAATTTAATTCTGTCGTTAATTAAAAAGGTTAAACAAGAATAGATGGAGATTGAACTTTATTTTGATCATCAATTAGAAATGAAAATTAAATTCAATCATTAATTTCATCGTTATTGAGGATATCCTTAATACAAACAAACTTATTATGTAAAAGCAAACTAGCTGCAAATCTTGTCCCCAAAGTCCCACATCTGCAACTATCACTTCTCCAACTTAATTAGTATTTTACAGGGATAGAGCAAAACTTAGTAGCAACAGTTATTTTGGCGAAACAAAATATAGAAAATTTTGCGCGCGGCAGTACTTGATTAACGCTTAACACCATCTACGCATGCACTTAATTATCGATCACTTAACGCTAGCTACTAATTGCATCAGGTGGCTTGGACGGCCTTGGCCATGGCATAGGCGGCGGCGGAGGCGGCGGCGCCTATTAATGCGGTCTGGAACGAGCTCATCAGCGGGCGGTCGCCGGTGAAGTGCCCCTTCACGTAGCCGAAAAAGAGCAGCGCCGCCAGCGTCACGCCGATGGACGTGAGCATGGCCTTCATTGCGGTGGGGATGAAGACGTAGGGCAGCAGGGGCACCACGCCGCCCACCGTGTAGGACAGGGCGATCGTGAGCGCGCTCTGCAACGCCCTCTTCGGATCTGGCTTCTCCAATCCCAGCTCGAACCTGAAATTTGATTTAATCACCAAATTAAATCAATAAATTATGAGTCGCCATCGAGCTGAATAATAGTATTATACTTCATCATGAACTCGAGCCAGGCTTGTGGGTTCTTCCGCAGGGAGTTCACCACCGGGCCGTACTCGTGAGGCTCCAGGCCATACTGCGACAGGATCTCAGCGATCTCCGCCGCCTCTGCGAAAACGACGTACGACCGTCAGATAAGCATCTAACGGCAAGAATTCATTCGACTGAGATGGGAACCTACCGGTGTCCGGGACGGCCACGATCTCCTCCTGCTCCCGCTTGAGTTCCCGCACGTAGTGGTCCGCCTCACTCTTCGCCGCTAGATACCTGCCACGTGGGTAAAGCATCAGCCGCCCGATATTATATCTTCTTTCAATCATACTTGTGAAGCCACCGACCCGCCTAGTCCCATGGAGATGGCGCCGGCGGCGACCTCGGCGAGTCCAGCAGTGAGGATGATGTAGGAGGGAGCGTTGGCGCCGGAGAGTCCGGCGGCGAGAGCAAAGGGGACGGTGAGACCGTCGGAGACACCAATGATGACGTCGCGCACGACATTGCTGGCGGTGAAGTGCTTCTCCTGGTGGTGCGCCAAAAGCTTCTCGGAGGAAACGCCGCCCCCCGCCGGTGATTTCGACAGGTTCACCACCCATCCATCTTCCGGCGCCATTAGATTGTTTAATTAATATTAATCAAACTACTTAACGATGCGACTTGCGAGTGGTCGAGACTCGAGAGCGTAAGGAGAGTATCTTATAAGAGAGAGTTATCAAAAGGGACGAGCATATCACTTATATCACAAAAATGCCACTATCGAAATTTAATCGGACTCCTCGCGTGGCGTGCAAATAAAACAAACAGAAGGCGCGTGTTCGCCACGAGACAGCTGACACACCCTCAATCAATGCATGCAGCACATGGAGCATCCACCGCGACCGAACAGGAAGACAAACAAAAGGAGACAAACTCGACACAGACAAAAGTCGATCGCGTACGGTGAGATCCAGGAGATGGATTGGATTTTTCAGAATGGACGGGAATCATTTTGAGGGTCGAGATATTTGACCTGGAAAGGTCTGTGAAAAGTCTGATAGGGGTGCCGGTTATTAGGTCTGAAGAACACAGTTTAATTTGATCTATTTAACTGATTAAATAGATTTTCCCCCAAATTCAGTCGATTAAATTAGAAGCAAGTTTTCGGTAGCTGGGTAGATAGTCAAACAGGAGAATATCTAAAGACAGTTGGCAAAGGGTAGCTATCCGTCTGAGTCGCAAGGATGCACGCGCGCAAATGGACAGAGTCGTCGCTGTAAGGCGCGTGTCCGTCACGCAACCCAAATCAAGCAAATGAAGCAGATTTCCAGGGCATTAATTATTCAATTTTTCCTGTTCTTCCCATACACTAATTATATTATCCGAGCGAGCAACTTTTATACTTCAGTATAGTTGGATGGTATCATCTAACCACCCAAAATATATTTTTATAAATAAATAAAAAATAATTTAATTAATAAATAAATATGAAAAAATATAATTTAGTAGGTAATAAATAAGAAAGAATATAATTAGGATTAGATATTTTTAATAATAATATTAAAAATTATAAAAAAATTTATAATAGTTTATATATTTTTATAATTAAAAACATTAATTTAATAAAAAATAAATAAGAAAGAATACAATTTAATATGAAAATAAATAGAAAATGATATAATTTAATAGGCAAATAAATAAGAAAGATTAAAATTAAAAAAGGATATTAAATTTAAATTTTAAATTTTTTTAAACCTTTTCTGGCCAACCAGATTCTTGGCTATTTAGTATTACCCTTTGTAATTTATTATATTCATGTTAGCTCTGAAATAGATTGACGAGATACTGGGACGAGCAAATCTCCTTTTACCAACTTAATTATTCAAATAACAAATCATATATGTAAATTTAAAAATGACTAAATCACATACCCATTTTCTAAATTATCCTTAATTTTTTTACCAGTCAAATCGATTTCACACTGTTTAAAATTTTGAATAAATCAATGACTGATTGTGTTTTTTTAATCAAAATTGATTTTGAGCTAAATCGGTTGATGGACCAAACGATCTCGGATTCATATGAAACTAGCTAGTTCCTATGTGTTCGGATAGTTCTCCTGATTATATCTACGCCTTCAAATACCAATTTGACTCAATATATTGAGATTAGTGATTTTATTAATACGAATATGTTTGAAAAATTTAATTCGTGTTCAAAAAATCACTGCTCTCAATATATTTAATCAAATTGATGTATGAGGGCACGAATATAATCAAGAGAATCAGATAAAAAATAGGAGCTAGTTTTATGTCAATCCGAGATCGTTTGACTCATCAATCAGTATTTGAGAGTATGAATATAATCAGGAGAATTACGAATATATAAGAGTTAGTTTCATGCCAATCTATAGTCGTTTAGTTCGTTAGTCGATTTTGACGAAATGACCTCAGATTGGTATGAAACTAGCTCGTATATTTTTTTTTAATTCTCCTGATTATATTTATGCCCTCAAACATCTTCAATTTAACTTAATATATTGAGAGCAGTAGTTTTTTTTAACATGAATTAGATTTTTCAAGCATATTCGTGTTAAAAAGATCACTGCTCTCAATATGTTGAGTCAAATTGATGTTTAATCAGGATATGAATATAATCAGTAGAACTATCCGAACACATAAGAATTAATTTCATATAAATTCGAGATCGTTTGATCTATCAACCTATTTGACTCAAAATCAACTTTGATTAAAAAAACTAAATCCGTTATTGATTTATTCGAAATTTTAAACAACGTGAAATCGATTCGACTGATAAAAAAGTATCAATCGACTGATAAAATTAATCGCCCGATTGAGGGTATTTTGAAAAATGAATATGCGATTTAATTATTTTAACATTTACGTATCTAGTTTGATAATTTTTGAAATCTTTCCTTGTGATTCAATAAAAAAACCGATTCCTTAATGCCCAAACAGTGGGCATCGCCACTAGCCACCCATCTTCCTGTCACCTCCTTATGCAACTAAAGTCATGACTGTCTTCATCACTGCGAGTTTCTAATTAATTGTTGTTTAGGGATTCAGTGTCATCATTTATAATAGGAATTATTATCGGAGAAGTTATCCTACTTCTATTCTAACTACTACATTGTACTTATGTGGTCAGCTCTTATTGCCTCCATTTATTTGTATATATCTCTGTCTCGCTTAGTACTCTTTGAATAGATTGGTTTTCATCTTCCCTAAGCAAGTATTTATCTAGTGATGTAGTATGAGAGGCTTGGAATATAATTTTATTTTTTTTTATTTTTTTTTATTTTTTTGCTATGATGTTCATATAATACTAATATAAATGATAGTAGAGGGAAGATGATTTCAGGAGAAGAATAATGATATTATGATACCTCTTATATATAACCCAGAGGAAAGTATGCAGTCCGGCTGGAGTTGCCCCGTCGTTGAAAGTACCTGCAAAGAGACGGGGGATGCTCCGGTTTTGCACTCCGATGCTCAAGTTAGACTTCCAACAAATGAAAAAGATAAGTAATATGAGAAAATGATGAAGATAAACAATATAAAAGACTAATCAGAAAATAACTAGAAGTGAGTTATCTCATCCTCTTTTTACGAGAGCAAACTTTTCAAGCTGATGATAATGCTGCAGAAAGGTGGACCGAAGACCAAAGACTAACTACTGACTCATCGGTCGAACGCTCGGGGTGGTTGGTCGAACGCTTGGGAAGGCTGGCTGGACACTTGGGAAGGAGCGCACGCCGGCGATCTACGAGTAAAAGGACTATTAGAGGTTGGCCAGGGGGTCCACGGTTGTTCTACAATTTTTCGCTCTCATTGTCTTTCCTCCGGAGCCCTGACTTGATCATCGGAATGACTGCGTCGGGGATCCCCTGGCCAACCTCTAACGATCCTTTTTCTCACAGATCGCTTGAGTGCGCTCCTTCCCGAGCGTTCGGCCAGCCACCCCGATCGTCCGACCGATGAGTCACAATTAGTCTTTGGTATTCGGTCCACCTCTCAGCAGCGTCATCAGCTTGAAAAGATTGCTCCCATGGGAAGAGGATGAGATATCTGACTTATAGTTGCTTTTTTATTAGTCTCTTATATTATTTATCTTCATCATTTTCTCATACTGCTTATCTTTTTCATTTGTTAGAAGTCTAACTTGAGCGTCGGAGTACAAGACCGGGACATCCCCGGTCTCTTTACAGGTATTTTCGGCGACGGAGCAGCTCCGGTTGGGTTGCATGCATGCTTTCCTCTGGATTATTACGATATGGTTAATATTTAAGCCACCTCATCGATACTTCGCTCTCCACCGCTTCTAGATAGGAATATATATATATATATATTCTTTTTTATGTATTATTTAAAAATCATTTGAATATCATGATGTTGGAGGATATACTCCTTTTTGGAAAATTAACAAAAATTAAATTAAAATTATAGAAATTTCAACTTAGCTATTGAGTGACCCGAGCTACCTTTTATGCATAATACAGTCTCCCGAGCAGAAATTCCCGACTTGAAATTCCCGAGCTGGAATCTCCCGAGCAGATTATCCCGATCTGGAATTCCTGAGCAGAGTCTCCCAACCAGAATCTCTCGAGCTGAATTTCCCCAGCAAGATCTCCTGAGCAGAATCTCCCGAGCTGGACGTCTCGAACCGGTCTTCCCGAACCGATCTTGGAGAGTTACTGATGCATGCGTGACACAGTCTCCTTGAAATAGATTTGTCCTCCTCCGACAGTGCTTCGAGGCTCCGATGGGTGTCTGTCTCTCAGGATACAACAGCGGGACCACGGGCACAACGAAGCACTCGTTGCTTGTGGATATTGCATTAATCAATAGTTAATGCATCCATTACATTTGAGCAAAAATTTTGCAAAACGTTGATTTATCCGCTTGGATAAATTGTGCCCTGACCAATCGGGCATTCAACGCAGACGAGTCTACTTGGTTCAGTACAAATCTGGGCTCTGGATTTGCACCCCCCCCTGCGCACCCACGCATGAGAGAGAGTGTCTCCACTGCATTTGTTCACAACTAATATGCTTGTAAAATAATATAACTAACAATTATGCCTTAAGACTCCTAATGTGGGACTAAAGTCCATTATAATGGAGTATCTTTATTCTCCACAATGAAGAAACCCCAATGTGAGACTATTGTTCCATTCACAATGGAGCATCTTTCCTCCCTTTCATTCATTAGAAATTCTCAATGTGGGACTAATGTCTCATTCACAATGAAACATTTTTTTCCCTTTCCATTCACACTATATCCAACACATGATATAATTTAAGGGGGCGTTTGGTATATAATTTGGCAATGAGAATGTGTAATGGGTTTTGATTGATGGGGTTTATTGATGTTTGGTGATAACCTAAGTGGGGGGTGGGGTCTATGAAAATCAAGGGGTATCCATATCCTTATTTTGATTCCGATTCTCATTATACCAAGCATCATCAACTGGGAATGAAATACATTTCATTCCCATTTATCCACTCTTCTAAAACCCCTTACCAAACGCCCCTAAATGTTATCTTACATATTTGCCTTTGGTTAGGGGTTGTTTAATTTAATATAAGTGGAATGGAGTTTGTAAATAATTTCATTAAAATAATAAAAAAATAATATTTAATGATAATGAGATGGGGAAATGGTGGAGTGTGTCCGCCACAATCTTAGTTTAGAATAAATATGTCCACCAAATATAAAAAAACAACATCTCACCTAATGAATGGATATGAGGAACAAACCAGACAGAAAAAACCAAAGAAATGATGCAAGAGATCGCATCAACTTGGAATGATGGAGAAGAAAAGTTGAATGTAACTTGCTAGGCTACTCAAGTTAGGAGAGCACGTTGAATGTGCCATTGTTCATATGTATGAGGCTTTTCTTTAAAGAAATGCTGCAAGAGATCGCATAAATTTGGAACGATTGAGAAGAAAAGGTGGAGGTGGTTAGAAGTTGAATTAAATTTGAATACATGCATGAATCATAAATATTTGATATATATGAACCAAGTGAAATATGAATCTTATCATGTGAAAAATACAAGATAAATATTTTTTTTCAATACAAAGTTATGATACTACAACTCCTCTTCTCTTCCTAGAAAGATTTTGAAAGCCCATCATCTTACACTAAAGTGGTATCAGAGCCAATGATATCAAAATCCTTTTCTTCTTAATAGCCTCAACTTACTAAAATCAACTATGAGAATTGGTTACTTAGAATTAAGACTATTTTTGGATTTCAAGGAGTGTAGGATACCGATGAAAATGATTTTGAAGAGCTCTTAGATGAGGCAACTCTACCTATGGGTGAGCAAAAATTTGATTAAACTGAACAAACCAACTGAATTTTAAAATTCGGCTCAATTTATTTAGAAATTCATTTTTTTCCCAAAAAAATGATTAATTCAGTTTAGTTTTAATTTTTAAATTTCTTATTCAATTAAAACGAATAGACAGAATTAACATAATTTTTTTGATAAAACCAATTTTTTAACCTTATTTTTACCGAATTTTATTAAAAAATCAAATTTTATTAACAAAACAGAATTTTTTTGGTCAATTCGATTAATTTGGTTGGAAATCAAATTAACCGATATTTTATCGATTCAGTTTGTTTGGTTTTTTTTTAAATTTGGTCGATTCAGTTTGGTCGAAAAAAATTGATTAGTTCAGTTCGATTAATTCGGTTCAGTTTGATTCGATTTTAACTGAATACTCACCTCTAACTCTATCTCAAAACCAAAAGGATGATTTGGAGAACGAAGGAAAAAAGAGATCAAGGTGCTCTTACCATCATCCATCAAGGTTTGGATGAAGACATGGTGCGACTTCAAACTCTATATAGTGAGTTTGAGATGAACCATGGAAAGCAAGGATAATCAGAGCATGTATTACAAGCAAAGGCCAATTTGAAGACCAAAGGAAGTGGTTCTAGTAGAGGTTGAGTCCAATGTTCAATACATGGCTGTGGTCAAGGGAGAGATGAGCTTCTCAATTTGATAAAAGAAATCAAATATTTACAAGAGGTCATGGAAGAGCAAGAGGAAGAGGTAACTATGTGAGGTAGATGATAGAGGAAATAAATCTCAAATTGAATGTTATTTTTTCCACAAGTTTGGGTATTATGCTCGGGAGTGTCAATCAAACATGGAAGATGAAAAGGCAAATCTAATGGAGAACAACAAAGATAATGTAGAGCAATCCTTGTTTCTTGTACTCAAGGATGACTCTATTGGAAAAGCAAACACATAGTACCTTGATAATGGAGAAGCAATCATATGACGGGTGATAAAAATAAATTTGTGGAGCTTGATACAAACAAGAAAGGATTTGTAAGCTTTGGAGACAACACAGAAGTGAAATTGAAGGCAAAGGTATAATTCTTCTTGAAACAAAGAATGGTAGTCATAAAGTACTTTATGATGTTTATTATGTTCTAAAATTGACTAGTAATATCTTAAGTATTGGTCAACGTTTGGAAAGAAATTACAAGATTCATATGAATGGTTGTATGTTTCAGTTACGATATCAAGATTCTAACCTTGTTGCTAAAGTGTCTAAACTAAGAGCAGGATGTTCTTAATTATTAGACTTGAAGAATTGTGGACCTATTTTCTTGAAGACTTGTATCCAGGATCCATCATGGATTTGGCATATGAGGTTTAGCGATTTGAATTTTGATGGACTCAAAGATTTGGGAGATCGTAAGATGGTGAAAGGGATTCCAAAAATTGATCGCCCTAATCAATTATGTGAAAGCATGCTTACTAGGCAAGCATCCAAGAAAGAACTTTCCAAAGCAATCCATTTCAAGAGTAACCAAACTACTCCAACTTGTCGATGTTTGTGGTCCTATCAAGCCCCAATCTCTCAGTAAAAGCTATACTTTATGCTCTTTATTTATAATTTAGCAAGGCATAAGTTTATTTTTTGAATAAAAAAATTTGAGGTATTTGGTACATTCACAAAGTTTAAAGCTCTGGTTGAAAAACAAAGTAAATATCAAACTCAAGCATTAAGAACCGATAGGGATGGAGAATTTAGATTAAATTAATTTAACAACTTTTGTGAGTTTCATGGAATTCGTTGTTTTTTGACAGTTGCAAGATCACCCTAGCAAAATGGAGTTGTTGAAAGGAAGAAAAAGACAATAATTAATATGGCAAGGAGTATGTTAAAGTCTAAAGATATGCCCGAGTTGGCTTGAACTTGAGTTTCGATGTTTGACAATGGTGTTTGGAGAATGTATGAGACAAGTTAAGTGGGCCAAGATTGACCGGAGACTTGACCATGGATGCCCTAGTGGGATTAGGCAGACCTAGTTGGAAACTATGTGAAATCCAAGTGGATTTAAGAGGATCACACGTTGGTAGAGTGAAAGTCTACCGAGAGACTAGACCTAATTGCAATTAGACAAAGAAAAGTTCTAGTGGGACTAGGCAGACATAGTTGAGAACTAGATGAAATCCAAGTGGATCTGGGAGGATCGCACGTTAGTAGGGTGAAAGTCTGCCGAGAGACTAGACCTAACTGCAAGTAGGCAAATAACAAATTGACAACAAGGTGAAGTCCAAGGTGAGTTAGCTGGGAGCCAAACACATGACATGAGAGAAGTCTTAGCACTGGGACTAGATAGATCTAGTTGGCAACTAGGTGAAATCCAAGGTAGGTCAGCTGAAAGCTAAATACTTAGCACGAGAGAAGTCCTAGTGGGACTAGGTAGACCTAGTTGTCAACTAGATGAAGTCCAAGGTGGGTTAGCTGGGAGCTAAACACTTATCACGAGAGGAGTCCTAGTTGGGAACTAGGCAAAGGAAAATCTTAACAGGTCAAGGTTTGTCTGTCACTGTCACGCCCCGAGGAGCCGCTCGTCCGATACCGACCGGACAGCTACTCCCTCATCCCGGCGGACAATCAAAAAACCAGATCACCACGACTACCACAACCTGCTTGCACCGCAGCCTATAGGGCTGGAACAAGCAGCTGTATAAAGAGAAAACGAAAACAACGACAAAGCTGCGTACCGGTACGACTTACGACAAAACTAAAACGGAATCGAGGGCCTCCATGGCACACAAAAATACAACTATACTGTCGTAAAATGAACGACACAACAGAACACAACATATGACAGCGGAAGTGAAAAGAAACAAAACGAATAAAAAGAAAGGGTACCAACATGTACCACAACCAAAACACAGAACAACCGCGGAAATCGTCTCGGAGACACATGAACTGGGACAGGCTGCTGGGCAATCCAGACGATCATCCTGAAAAGAGAAAAACAGAGCTAATGGGGTGAGTCCTAAGAACTCAGCGAATACTATCTAATATGCACAGGAAGAAATACTAGCAGTAAGTCACCATCTACCACAATAATAAGTATAACTACAGTAAGAAGGAAATGCAGAGCTGAACCACAAGAAACAAGGATGTACATACCTACCTGCGTCGATCCAAACCCGGTAGTATGCATGTCAACCAAGTGCAGCAATCAAGTGCAGCAAACACAACCAAGTGCAGAGATGCAGAGCATGCTCATGATGCAACATGGGTCACCCCTGACGCCAGTCGGTCTATAATGCACACCCGAGACCGAGTGGGTAGGGCTCTGACCTAGTCTTCCCTGCATGAATAGACGGTCTATAATGCACACGCGGGACCGAATGGGTAGGGTCGGAGACCATGAACGTACCCCACCATCGGGTGGAGTAACGCTCTAAACGCCCCTCGCTATCTTCGGATAGGTAGGGGACCTGCTGCAGCGCCGGGGACCACCAACGGGACTGCACGACAGGTCATGTGGCAGGTCTGACGACCCATCTCAACCACTAGGGGAGTCGAAGGTCGCCTACATATGCCCCTACACGAGTAGCAAGTACGACAACCCATCTCAACCTCCAGGGAGTCAAAGGTCGTCCCCTATGCTACGTGCAACAATGATGCATGTCCCTATCACATGCATCATCTACTATCTATCCCTGCTGTCATCTACATGATATGCAGTAGTCTAGATAACCGGTATGCACCAATACCTAAATCCTAGCGTAAGGTATAAGGTAAACTGTGCATCACCAATCCATACAGAAATAGGAAGCAGTAGAGCTAACGGATACAACTACCGAAGCAAGAGTACAGAGATAAAGATATCAGATATCCCTACTGCTAACTATATCTATCTATGCATAAAAAAAGGTACCCGCCTCGATATGTAGAAGACCGTGTGACGAGAACCCCCCGTCCAAAATAATATCCGCGCAAAAATAGCCAAGTCAGTCAATGTCCTGTATCACAAACATAAGTTTAGCTATATTCAATAATAATTAGCTAAACTAATTATCAAGCCGCATAAAGATAAAACCCCAAATTATCCCGAGTTATAAGAATTAGACTCAACTTAGGTTTAGCCTAATTCTAATCAAAACTCCAACCCACCTAGCTAGCCACCATTAAATCAGCTATTATAGGTTAAGGCAACCCCAAGTCATGACCCACCAAATCCAATCCAACAGATGTGGCTCACGACAGAAGATAAATCCAACATTCTGTGTAAAGCTAAGGAACTGCTCACGGTAAAAATCTTAAAACTCATCCAATCCAAATTCCTCAAGAACCTACTACTATCGCATAGCATAAACCGAGCACTAACAGAACAAGATCAAACTACAATCCACAGAACACCTAGCAACCGTAATCCAAACTAACAAAACTCATAGAA
Source organism: Boesenbergia rotunda (assembly GCA_024364735.1). NCBI lineage: Eukaryota > Viridiplantae > Streptophyta > Magnoliopsida > Zingiberales > Zingiberaceae > Boesenbergia > Boesenbergia rotunda. The sequence continues at coordinate 150,294 of JAGFNQ010001559.1, forward strand.
ATCAAACACACAGCAGCCAACCTCACGGTATCATATAGAAACCCAAACATCAAGATCGCAAGCGAACATCTGATCAGAAAGATTAATCAAAACCAACAGCCAATTCTAGGTAACACTCAACCAACAGAGAAATCTCCAAAAGCCAAAACCTAAACCTAAAACGGATTGCAATCACTGCAAAACAAATCACACAAGACTTACCTCAAAGATGATACATGCGCTACTCTTCTTTGCCTTCCCTGTCTCAATTTGTAAGATCGCGCGAAATCATCCCATTCCCAGATCCGGGTGGAGGTCGCGACAATGAATCGATCAATGACATCGCTGAATGGGCAGTCACAATGGAAGCGATCGAGCCCCCAACCCAGATTCCCCCTGCCTTGATGACGATCAGCAACCAACCAAATCTGGGACCGGAAAGACTAGTCGAAGTCGGCGATCCCACAAGAGGTCTACTCGGCTATGAAAGGACCAAGATCCATCTCCGAGAAGCAAAGGAGGACGTGCCCTAAGTCGTCGGTAGCTCGGTAGAAACGGACTACATCAGCGTAGCGAAAAGATGAAGGTGGTTGTCGCTCTGATCGCAGCGAAGAGATGAAGGGGAGGTCGCGCTTCTCCGGTGTCACGATCGCACAAGTTGAGGTGAGGTTCGCCTCTTTGCTCGAGCAGAGAGGATGAGAAGAAGAACGAGAGAGAGAAGGGTTGGATCTGATCTACTCTCGCTCGGGTGAAAGAGGAGTCAGAAACTTAAGGGATTTGGCCATTTTTCAAATAAACCCTTGCCTTTTTAGTAAATCTCACAACAACCCTCAAGTTTCAAAAATTTTACATTTTAGTCCCTCAAAATTTTCTATATTTTTACATTTTTGGTGATTGTGCGGTCGGTAAGACGGGGTGAATTGTCCCTGCAAATAACACTTATCTCTTGTTCTTGCTCAACAAAGATGGAAGTTAGTTCACAATAAAAATAATAACATTAAAAAGAAATAGCACAGAAAAAGAAAGAGGTCAAACAATTACTTGGTTTGCAACCAGGAAGGTTGCTAATCTAAAGCAAAATGTAGCTCGATTTTCCTGAACAACTCCTTCGAGCGGAGAAGCCTCTTATACAATGAAAAGTTTAGAAAATAGTGGAAGACTAAAATGAAATTTATGTACAATTGATTAGTTGTTTGGAACTGAGCTCTGGGGTCTATTTATAGCCCCTGCCAACATTATCCGAATGCTGACGTAGCACAACAAGAGTGCCCGAGTGCTTGAGGACGCTTGACACGTGGCATGGCAGTTATCCACATTGCAACACTCGCAAACAGCTAATCTGTGGATAAGAATCACTTCTCGGCCACCTGTATGCACTGGGCCCCCGAGAATAGGGGCGCCCTCATTCTCGAGCACCCTAAAGCATACGGGCGCCCGAGTGGCTTTGGTCAGCTCCTTGTTGACCAGTCTCTAATGGGTCTTCTTAGGTGATTTCGGATCTTCTAGAGTTGGGCTCACCGGCCCTCCTCTGGCCTTCTCCTCGAGTGAGCTCCCCACCGGCTTCTCGTTCCTCGGACATCGCACGCGTCCTTCTCGCTCCACCGGCGTACTCTTCTGTAGAACTTCGCATCTCTCGGATGCACCGAGCCCGCCAGCTCCCTTCCCATGCCATCATTCTCGATTGTTGCGTCTTCCGCTCGACTTCCTGCTCTCCTAAGCCCTGCACACATAGACACAAGGATCAAAACATAACAAGACCTAACTTAACTCGGTTGACCATATCAAAGCCTCCCTAGGGTACTTATAATCTTCCCCTTTTTGATGTGCATCAACCCGAGTTAAGTTAGAGTAAACGAACATAAAAAAATATATTACAATGAACACAGAAAAATATTTAAAATTAAGCCTACCCCTTAACTTAATCCTATTTTTTCCCGTTTGATTACATCAAAACTTGAAACATTTTAAGAAAAATATTAAACTAATCAGAATGACTTACAAAATTTATGAAAAATTATTCCAACATCCAAAATTGTCAAAACTTTTTGAGTACATGTCAGATATGATTGCTCTTTTCTAGAAAACTCAATTTTTAAATTAGTTAAAAATTATTTTTAAAACTTAAAGTTTAATTTTTGAAAAACAATTTATAATAATTTATTTTTACTCAAAAAATTGCTCAAATTTTTATCTAAGTTAGAATTTTAGTAGGCTTATCTTTATAAAAGTTGTCAAAGTGGAATAAACTTTCTAACTTTATAAAAATAATTTTGAAATCTGAGTAGATAAACTTTAAGAAAGATAAATTTAAAATTTGATTTTAACTTTAAATAAATTTGAAATTTTTGTATAACGTTCATAATATAATCCAATGATTCCGAAAAATTGGATTTGACAAAATTATTTTTTAAAGTTTTTTAAAATTTAAAAATACATTTTTGAATAAAAAAATTCATAATAAATCTGTTTAGCTATGAAAAATTTCAAAAAAAATTGTAGATAGTTCACAGTAGACTCTATCATCAAAAAATATTCAACTAATTTTTCTACAATAGTTATCTCAAAGAAAAATTTGATAAAATTACTAATAAAGCATTAATAAAAAATTAACAAATTAATAAATTAATAAAATCGAACAGTTCAATACAGATTTTGAGACCTAAAATAAATCCTTACCAACAGGATTAATCAATAATCTAGATGGAATATAAGTCCTAAGAATTCTTATAATTTGACCCTTGTGATATTTAAAATATCAATTAAGTTTATCATAATATTAAAATTTTGAATTTTGATAATAATTTGAATTTCTACAAATACATTCTAATTTTTTGATTTGTGCCTTTAAGTTTTTATTTTCTAATCTCAATTTATCAAACATTTTTAATGAGCATGCATATGTTAGTTATTTTTTCAAGTTTGTATTCTTATTTTTTAATTTGCATATTGACTTCATCATTGCCATTATCCCTGAATAGAGTTGATCAGGAGGTAGAAAACATACCTCACTTACCATATCTCTTTCAAAGTTCGAAGCTCCCCCTTTGTCGCTGCTATCTTCTGATGTGACTTCCCCTTCATCGATGTTTTCTTCTTCTTGGTGTGAAGTCATCAGCGCAAGTCTGGCGTGTTCCATGACATCAGACTCATCTGATGATGATGCATCCCATGTTGCCTTCAGGTTCTTGTGTTTCACCTTGTTGGGTTTGTTTGCTTTTAGCTTTGGTGAGTTTTTCTTGATATGCCCTTCTACCTTACAGTTGTAGCAATGGATCCTCCTTTGCTTCTTACCATATACTTTATTAAACCTCATAGCTTTGAAATACTTAGACAATATCCTTCCCATGTATGTCGTATCTTCTTCATCTTCTGAAGATTTCTCCTCGTGTTGGATTTTCCTCATGCATAAGGCGATGTTGTCGATTTTATTCTTTCCTACACATCGAGATTCGTGATGTTCTAAAATCGAAAAGAGTTGCTCTAAGGTACTTACCTTATGATCCTTAGAGATGTAGTAAGTGTCTATTATGGAAATCTAGTTCGTGGTCTTCGGGAAGGCGTTTAATGCATACCTTTGTGCGTCCCGATTACTTACTGACTCTCTAAGGTTGTTGAGCCCCGTGATTAGCTTGTTATGTTTTACATGTAATTGGGCTACTGACTCTCATTCTTTCATTCGGAGATTGCTGAGTTGATTTATAAGTATGTCTCTTTTTGCTAGTTTGGCTTCGGAGGTACCTTCGTGAAGTTCCAGGAACTTTTCCTAAAGTTCCTTTACCGATCGATAGTTTCTGATTGATTTCTTGTGTAGGCAGTACGGTCAACAAATGGAACTCTACTTTCCCGTTTGTCACAAAATCTACTTGCTCCTTCTTTATCCTGAGGTTTTCGTCCTTAGGTTTATCATCGACGTCTTTAGGAGCTACAAAACTATTTTTCATTATTAAAAGTAATTCAAAATCAATTTTAAAGAATACCTACATTTTGCGCTTCCAACTAGCGAACTCCCCCTTGAACTTTAGCGGGTAGATTACCGATCCGACCATTTTGTAAGTTGTTTCAGATGATGGTTAGTCCTTTCGGAACATCCTCGCTCTGATACCACTTGTCGATGATCGTGTGGTCGGCAAGAGGTGGGAGAATTGACCCTACACATAAAACTTATCTCTTGTTCTTACTCAACAATGACGGAAGTTAGTTCACAATAAAAATAATAACATTAAAATGAAATAACACAAAAAAAGAAAGAGGCCAGACAGTTACTTAGTTTGCAACCAGGAAGGTTGCTAATCCAAGTCAAAATGTAACTCGATTATCCTGAATAATGCCTTCGGGCGGAGAAGCCTCTTACACAATGAAAAGCTTAGAAAACTAAAATAAAATTCGAGTACAATTGAATGGTTGTTTGGAACTGAGCTATAGGGGCCTATTTATAACCCTGACCAACTTTATTCGAATACTAACGTGGCACAACAGGGCGCCCGAGTGCTTGGGGCGCCTGACACGTGGCCTGAAAGTTATCTGCTTCGCAACGTTCGCAAACAACTAATCTGTGGATAAGAATCACTTCTCGGGCACCTGTATGCATTGGGGCACCTAGGAATAGGGGCACCCGAGTGCATAGGGGCACCTAAGAATCACTTTTAGGGCGCCCTAAAGCATACTGGCGCCCGAGTGGCTTTGGCCAGCTCGTTGCTGACCAGTCTTCAACGGGTCTTCTTGGGTGATTTCGGACCTTCCAAAGTTGGGCTCACCCGAAGTCTCCTCCGACCTTCTTCTCGAGTGAGCTTCCCCCCGGTTTCTCGTCTCTCGGATGTCGCGTGTGGCCTTTTCGCTCCACTGACGTACTCTTTCGCAGAACTCAGCATCCCTCGGATGCACTGAGCCTATCAGCTCCCTTCCCGTGTCATCCTTCTCGACCGCTACGTTTTTCGCTCAACTTCCTACGCTCCTAAGCACCTGTACAATTAGACACAGGAATCAAAACACAATAGGACCTAACTTGACTCGGTTGACCGCATCAAAACCTCCCTGGGGTACTTACACGGTCGACCGAAAGTTGGGCAAAGTGAACCTTAGACTTGGGTTAGGCAAGTTAGCGTTTGGGCAATCAATCAGGTGATCGATTGAGAGTTATTTCCTGTGAAACAGAAAGACCCAATCGATAGTCGATCGATTGGTGGTTGGGTTGTCGCGAGTGTGGGACCGGTGTCGTCTATAGAGGGGGGGTGAATATTGACTCGTAAAAATTCTTTCAGAAACCTTCGTCGTTTGTTTGTTCGTTCTAGACAAAGAGTTAGTAGCACAGCGAAAAAGTAAAGAAACAAACGAAAGACATAACTCAGAGTACACGCAGGTTTTTACTTGGTTCCCAAACCCCCCAGGGTCAGTACGTTCAAGACCTAAGCACGGGAAGCGTCCATCCACTAATGGTCTCATTTTCGGACTTTTCGGAGGTGAAGAAACCCGTCTTACAGTGCAAGTATTACAACCAAAAAGATTAAGAAATTAAGTGCATAAAAATAAATGCAAACCAAACAAAAATCGAAGACCCGGCCGATCTGGAACTCCAAAGTGCATCGCACGTCCTCCTGGAGCCTCCTTGGTCGCAGAGCTTCGCCTCTAGTGCTTTTTCTTCGCTCGAAATGCTTAGAATGTTGTTGTGAATGATGTCCTGAGTTGAGGGGTCGAAGCCCCTTTTATAGCTTCTTCTCGTACGCCCTAGAGCCTCTAGGGCGCCTCATTGGCGGTCAAAATTTCATCCTTGCTCGCGAACATCGCGAAGCTGATAAGGTAGCAGTCTTGGGTGCCCTAGAGCATACTAGGCACCTGGATCATCCAGGCGCCTGGATGCTTGGGGCACCCAGGTTCAATGGGGGTGCCCAGGAGCAACTTTTCCAGCCTTCTCTTGTGTTTGTTCGCCTGCTTTGCCTCCAATTCTAGGTACCTGCAAGATACACAAACACAAGACAAACATATATATAATCTTAGCGTTAACGATTGGTTTTGACTTTGGATTTCTCGCGAAACCCTAGGTCGAACCGAGTTCCCTTCCCGGGGAACGCGCCTTCGCCTACTCCTCTCAGGAGAAGTTTGCCAACCAGCTCCTCCGATTGGACATTTGCCCGATCTTCTGGATCAGGACATAGGTGTCCAGTCCACAACCAGGACTTATTGCCCAATTTCATGAATCAGGACTTCGTGCCCAGTCCGCGATCAGGACTTATTGCCCAACCCTCGGTCAGGACTTCGGTGCCTAGCCCTCGGCCAGGGCTTAGTGTCCAATCCATGATCAGGACTTAGTACCCAATTCCTCGAATCAGGATTTATTACCTAGGTTAACTAGGACTTTTCTTCACTTTGATACAGATTTCTTGACTCTCTCTTACCATGTCTAATGTATCACTAACTTAAGCATATTGTTAAACATTGAAATACTAGAGGAGGACATCACTGATGCATCTTGCATCAATAATCTTTCCCTTTTTGATGTTTTACAATATCTTAAGTTAGACTAGATTTAAAGGTTAAGTTTTGATCCTTGGGAGAAAATGAAAAAAAAATTTGATCGAAAACAATTTTGATTTAAGTTTTGATCCTTGGGAGAAAACAAAAAAAAATTCTCTAACTTAAGCTTCTCAAGCTTCTCTCTCCCCCTTTGTCACACATCAAAAAAATGACAAAAGACTTGCGCCAACAATGAAAATTTCTTGAAAATTTTTCTTCTTCTTTTGAAAGTACTTAGGATAATTCTTTGAAAGCATATAATTTTTGATAAAACATTTTGAAACTCTTCCCCTCTTGTCTGAAAAGGACTAAGTACTAGTTTAAAAAAAACTAAGTACTTAAATTGCACCTGGAAAAATATTTTGTACTTGAAAAAGTATTGTGCACTTGGAAAATCTTTTGTACTTTAGAAAAATATTAGGACTTTGAAAAATATTTTGCACTTGGAAAATCTTTTGCACTTTAGAAAAATATTTTGCACTTAGTACTTTGAAAAATATTCTGCAAAAAAATTTATACTTTGAAAAATATTGTGCACTTAAAAACTATTTTAAAAATATTTTAAGACTTTTGAAAGAAGATTTTCAAAATATGTTCTTGACTTGAATTCTTTTCCAGTCTGACACAATTCTAGGAAACCTTGTTAACTACAAGAAAATTTTCCTAAGTGTCCTGAAAATTATCTAAACTCAAGTAAAATTATTTTCAAAAGTGATTTCATAAGTCAAAAATATTTTCAAAATAAGTTTTTTGAAAATGATAGTATTAATATCTTTATAAAGTGATTTTTAAGATAAAAAAATGATTTTAAAATGATAGTGTGTTGAAAAGAGAATACTTATGTTTTCAAAATGATTTTGAGAATATATTGTATGAAAACATAATATTTTGAAATATTTAATCGTTCTTTTAATTTGGCTTCCCTCTAAACTTGACACAGTCTTAGGAAGCTTGTTGACTACATGTGATCTTCCTCTGAGTCTTAGGGTTTGATTCAAACCAAAAGAATTATCTAATAATTTTGAAAAATCATAAGAAAATAGAATCAATTTCTTTTGACTTAGACTTCCTCTAAATCTGACACATTCTAAGAGTTCTTGTAGATCATAACGAAGACTTCCTATGTGTCTTTAGGGTTTATCAAAATCAAAAGAGTAATTTAAAATAATTTTTGAACGACATTTTCAAATGATATAATAAGCCCAAAAAAAACTTTTGACATGTATATGCATTTTAAAATAGTATGATAATTTTCAAAGCAATGATTTTTGAAAAAGATATTTTAAAGTATATCATAAGTTTTGAGATATTTTTTGAAAATATATTTTGAAATGATAATAATTTTAAAGCACCATGTATTTGAAAGATCTGAATTTTTTGAAAAGAATACTTTCTGAAACGAGTAAATTTAAAAAAAAATAATTTTAAAAAATCTTCCCTTGAACCCGACACTGTCTGACTCTATCTAAGTGTCTTAAGGGACTTTAGTGTTGAGATAAAAGGTTTGTGTCTAAGAGTGCAGGTCAAACAATTTTTTGAAAAGATATAATTTAGAAAATGTATTATATATTTAAGCAATCAGGCAAGCATGAAATCCATAAAAATATTATTATGTTGAAATATTATTTTGAAAATAGATTTTTAGAAAAATATCCTAAGGATTTTGAAAATATTTTGAAAAATATCTGTCAATTAATTAGTCCTTAACATCTCACCAATTCTAAATGTCCCAATACAAGCAAACATGGTTGTCTTATGGGTATATTGTGAGATGCTTGGATAATTTTTCTCAAAATTTTTTTTATAGACTGGTTGACCTTGAGTTAGATTCGAGTTTAATCAATTTGTAATTTAAAGGCATATTTCGATAATCGGCTTCCAGGTCTTGGCGAGGCACGGAGGCCTTCTTTGGCTGTAGCCTTATTGGATCATCAACTCTTTCCTTAGACAAAGTCTTTTAAAGAAATAATACATTTATTTTACTCTTTGAAAAACTCTGGTCTAACTAGTCTGGGATTTAGCGAGGTAGCTTCGGCTAGTTCCACTTAGCTAGGCCAAGCTTTCCTAACGTACTATCATCTCGTCCCACCCTGGTACTAGGTTAGGCAAGTGTCAATCAATCTTTTTCCTATCTAACCGTTCTAAATCATGCGGAAAATTAAACATGAATGACATGACATATATTAAAAAAATATCAGCAAATGCATGAGCATGACATTTATGCATGAGTCAAACAAGTCAAAATATTTTATTAGGTTTCTAATAATGTACCAAATTCTTGATTTGATACATATCGTGTGAACCCGAAAATATGCCAACCCATTTTGACATATTTAATTTTATTAAATTGATTGTTGCGATTGGGTAAAATTTTATTTAATTTCATAATTAAGGGTATTTAATCGGAATTATAGTTCATGGATTGAGTTTGAAATTGACTTATTAATAACTAATTAGAAGTCAATTAAGGTTGAAATTATTAATTAAGGTTGACATTATTAAGAATTGTTTAGAGTTAAAATTGATTAAGGATTAATTAAAGTTAAAATAATTAAGTATTAATTAAAGTTAAAATAATTAAGGATTAATTAAAGTTAAAACAATTAAGTATTAATTAAAGTTAAAATAATTAAGGATTAATTAAAGTTAAAATAATTTAAGATTAATTATAGATAAAATAACTAAGGATTAATTAAAGTTAAAATAATTAAGTATTAATTAAAGTTAAAATAATTAAGGATCAAATAAAGTTAAAATAATTAAGGATTAATTAAAGTTAAAATAATTAAGTATTAATTAAAATTAAAAAAATTAATTAAGATTTAATTAAGGTTGTTATGATTTAATTTGATTTAAGTTATCAATTAGATTTCAAAATTTCTGGATTAAATAATAGTTATGGGTGCATCATTTTCATTAATTCAAAAATATCTGAATTATCTACTATTTCTGTTTTCATTTAATTTTTCAAGTTTATCTATTACTTCTGCTCTGTTTGAATTTTTGTAGACTTTATTATGTGTAGCCTTGATTCTAAGAAATTCTTCTTCCTCCTCATCGTCATGATCAGAGTTATATTCTTCAACATCTTCATAGTAGGTAGAATAACCCTCATCGTCATCATCAGAGTTATATTCTTCTACATCTTCATAGTAGGTAGAATAGTTTTCAGGTTTGTTAATTAATGTTTCATAATTAATTTCAAAGTTATCAGTATTATCCAAGAAATCATTAATTAAATCTTTATTATTATCTACAGAGGTTTCTAGATTATCAGGATTATCTTCAGATTTATTCTTAAAATTATCAGAAACAATTTCATCATTATCCTTAAAATTATCGTTATTAATATTGTCATTCTTAACATCTTCAGAAATATTAGAAATTAAAGAATTATTAATTTTAATTTCATCATTATCAACAATATTATCAGAAATATCAATTAAAGTATAATTATCCTTATCAGCATTATCAGATAAAATATTGGTATTAATTCTAAAAATGGTTGCATTGATATTAACAATTAAGGAATTCATATATGATATTTTAGTATTATCAATGTTTAGTAATTTGTCATTCAACAACCTAAGTTGATTATGCAAAAGATTTAGTTTATCAGAAAAATTAACAGATTTATCTAAATTATCAACATTACTGTATGACTGTGCAGGAATTTGAAAATTATTACAAAAATAAACTTTTCGTACCTTGATCATTCACTGATTCTTGTAGTGTCCATGTTTTTGACATCTGAAGCACTGGATATGGTTCTTGTCCCTCCGGACTCTTAGCGCTGGTACCTCCTTTGCCGCCGGTGGTGACGGCCAAGTCTTACAAGTAGGACACTGGTTTTTATAGTGTCATCTCTCCCTACACTTGAAACATATGATATGGAAGTTAAAATTTGACATAATAACAAAAATATACCTGATTCACCCCTGGCTCCCCCTCAACTCTTGACGTCTTTGCTCCGTCGGCTGTTAGTCCGGTGAAGAGCTACCAGGTTCTGATACCACTTGTGGGATCGGTGTCGTCGATAGAGGGGGGGTGAATATCGACTAGTAATTTTTTTTTCGGAAACCTTCATCGTTTGTTTGTTCGTTCTAGACAAAGAGTTAGTAGCACAACGGAAAAGTAAAGAAACAAACGAAAGACACAACTCAGAGTGCACGCAGGTTTTTTACTTGGTTCCCAATCCCCCAGGGCTAGTACGTCCAAGGCCTAAGCACGGGAAGCGCCCGTTCACTAATGGTCTCCTTTCCGAACTTTCCGGAGGTGGAGAAACTCGTCTTACAGTGCAAGTATTACAACCAAAAAGATTGAGAAATTAAGTGCATAAAAATAAATGCAAACCAAACAAAAATCGAAGACCTGGCCGATCTGGAACTCCGAAGTGCAGCACACTTCCTCCTGGAGCCTCCTTGATCGCAGAGCTTTGCCTCTAGCACTTTTTCTTTGCTCAGAATGCTTAGAATGTTATTGTGAATGATGTCCTGAGTTGAGGGGTCGAAGCCCCTTTTATAGCTTCTTCTCAAGCGCCCTAGAGCCTCTAGGGTGCCTCATTGGCGGTCAAAATTTCATCCTTGCTCGCGAACTTCGCGAAGCTGATAAGGCAGCAGTCTTGGGCTCCCAAGAGCATACTGGGCGCCTGGATGCTTGGGGCGCCCAAGTTCAATGGGGGTGCCCAGGAGCAACTTTTCCAGCCTTCTCTCGTGTTTGCTCGTTTGCTTTGCCTCTAATTTTAGGTACCTGCAAGATACACAAACACAAGACAAACACATATATAATCTTAGTCTTAACGATTGGTTTTGACTTTGGATTTCTCATGAAACCCTAGGTTGAACCAAGCTCCCTTCTCGAGGAGCGCGCCATCGCCTACTCCTTTCAGGAGAAGTTTGCCAACTGGCTCCTCCAATTGGACTTTTGCCTGATCTTCCGGATCAAGACTTAGGTGCCCAGTCCACGACTAGGACTTATTACCCAACCCTCGGTCAGGTCTTCGGTGCCCAGCCCTCGGTCAGGACTTATTGCCCAATTCCTCGAATCAGGACTTCATGCCCAGTCCACGACCAGGACTTATTGCCCATCCCTTGGTCAGGTCTTCGATGCCCAGCCCTTGGCCAAGACTTAGTGCCCAATCATGATCAGGACTTAGTGCCCAATTTTTAGAATCAGGATTTATTGCCTAGGTTAACTAGGACTTTTCTTCACTTTGATACGGATTTCTTGACTCTCCCTTACCTTGTCTAAAGTATCACTAACTTAAGCATATTGTTAAACATTGAAACACTAGAGGAATACATCATTGATGCATCTTGCACCAACAGCGAGAACAAAACCCACCTTAATCAATTGGGCAATCAATTAAAGGGAAATCCAATCGATCAGATAGGAGAGCTTTGTCACGAAAATGGAAGCGTCCAATCGATTAGGGATGCTTTTAATCGATTGGTGTTATTTTAGGAAGAGTGCATAAGGTGCTAAGACACTTGTGTCGTGAGAACAGAAGCTTACTTAATCGATTAGTCAATTGATTAGGTAATCGATTAAACTTTGAAAAAGAGTCGTTGAATGGCTAGATCTGACGTGGTAATCGATTGGGTAATCAATTAGGAATCCTAATATGTGGGATAAAAGGGCTTTCATTCCAAGTTAAAGACAACGCTTCTCCTCCTTCTTTGCTAGTTCTTGAGCATGTGTTGTTGCACTTCAAGTGGTGATTCCAAGCAAGAAAAAGAAAGCAAAACAAGCAGGAGTTTTATTTGTGTAATTCGTAAGTGATTTCATTTATATTTGCTTGAGTTCTTGTTGTATTTCTTTATGAACTTGTATGAGACTTCTCCGCTTCCATGAAGGAGACTTTCATAGTGGATGTGAGAGTGAGGAAGAGTGGACCCTTGGATTAGTTATCTCAAAGAGGTGGATACCAAGTAAAGAATGAGGTGTTAGTATTGCTTAAGTTTTTCAACGCGATAAATCATCATCGAGCAAAAGCGAGCTATTAACCCCCCCCCCCCCCTCTCTCTAACTCTCGATGTGTCCTAACTGTTAATGCAGTCTGGCCCTGATTGTTGTTTTGGTGTTGACACCGATTTTAGTTCAGGTTGATGATTATCTTGATGATGGTTAAGTCCTAATTGGGGATTAGGCATGTTATGGAAAATCCTAGCTTGGAGGGCAAGGTATTGGAAAATCCTAACCTGGAGGGTTAGGTGTTGAAAATCCTAGCTTGGAGGGCTAGGTGTGTGAAAAGTCCTAATTCGGAAGAGGTGGGTGAAAAGTCCTAGCTTGGAGGGCTAGGTGAAAAGTCCTAACTTGGAGGGTTAGGTGCAAATTCCCATCTTGGAGAGTTAGGTGAAAAAGTCCTGGCTTGGAGGGTCAAGTCCTAGCTTGGAGAGCTAGGTTGAAAAGTCCTAATTCGGAAGGGTTGGGTGAAAAGTCCTAGCTTGGAGGGCTAGGTGAAAAGTCCTAGCTTGGAGAGCTAGGTGAAAAGTCCTAACTTAGAGGGTTAGGTGAAAAGTCCCAACTTGGAGAATTAGGTGAAAAGTCCTGGCTTGGAGGGTCAGGTGCCTAGCTTGGAGGGCTAGGTTGGATGAAGTTCTAACTCGGAAGGGTTGGGTGAAAAGTCCTAGCTTGGAGGGCTAGGTGAAAAGTCCTAACTTGGAGGGTTAGGTGCAAATTCCCAACTTGGAGAGTTAGATGGAAATATCCTAGCTTGGAGGGCTAGGTTGGAGCCCCTGGATCGGTCTGGTGATCGATCAGGGATATTGGCACGCTGCTCCTTAGGGGATCGATCTGGTGACCGATCCAGCAATGTCTGATCGGTCCGGTGACCGATCAGGGAGCAAGCAGCTTCCTCACTGACTTGCTCCTGATCGGTCTGGTGACCGATCAGGGAGCGAACAGTGAGTGAGTTCTCCTCCGGATCAGACCCTGGATCGGTCTGGTGACCGATCAGGGACTTAGAATCTGATTAAAGAATTATTGTTCATATGTCCTGATCGGTCTGGTGACCGATCAGGCTTCACTCTGATCGGTCTGGTGACCGATCAGGCTCCACTCTGATCGGTCCGGTGACCGATCAGGCTGTGTTGCCGTGAGAGCTGGGAATCCCAGCACAGAGGTGGATCGGTCTGGTGACCGATCCACAAGCCCTGGATCGGTCTGATGACCGATCACTTTAATTCAAATTGCATTGTCAGACGCGATCAGAGCGTCTGATCGTATCCGATTCTCTGCGCTTCGCTTCTGAATCTTGATTTACTGCTTGATATGCTGCTCTAACAGCCTGATTAAGCTGCAGGTGATAGGGGAGGATTCAAACACTCAAGGAGAAGTCAATGGAGATTTTTCTTGGAGCAGGTTTGTCCGTTTTCCATTTCAGGTTGCAACGGCCGGAGCTGCAAACTGGAGCCGCTGACTGGAGCTTGGCTGAGAGAGCTCAGGAAGTCCAGGGAAAGCTCAGTGGTGGCTGGAGTTTGGCAGTGAGGCAGCAGGAGGCTGCAGGAGATGCTGTCACCTGATGCTGAGTGGAGAAACAAAAAGGGCGGAGAAGGCTTCAGAAAAAAAGGGTCTTTCGCGAACTGAGTTTCTTGTCGCGCCTTGAGTTCTCCACAACTTGCTTGCTGTGTTTCTGAAGTTCTCATCACCTTGAGCAAGCTACTACATTCTTGAAGCAACCATTACTTGAGCGCTAGAAGGAGAGAACAAGAAGCTTGGAGTCCGACAGCGGGAAGACACGAGGAAGGGTTCCTTGCGTGAGATCGCCGCTGGGTGGAGCTCGGGAAAGCTTGCTGTGTTCTTGTCTTTGCTGAGTGCTTGAGTAAGATCCTTCCTATCGTTTCATTGTGCTTAAACATATATTTGTGATTGAAACGCTGTGGAGAGGTTTCTCCACCGAGAAGAAGGTTATCTTCTATCCGGTGTTAACCGGGGCTTGATCTGCCGACGATCAAGGGATCGCCCACCTTAAGGGCACGCCAAGGAGTAGGGGCAAGTTATCCCCGAACCTTGTAAACCCTCCGTGTTAGCGTTCTTGATAGTTGTATTTGTTTGCTTTCATTTCTGCTTTTGTTTTCTGCACTGCTCTGTTTTCCTTTGCTTCTTCCGCTGTGCTACTGATAAGTTGAGTGCAGAAATCTTGATAAGTGCCAAAAGTCCAAGTGATTGGCTATATTCACCCCCCCCCCCTCTCTAGCCATCCGGTTTCCAACACTAACATGCACTCTATATGAAAGAAGAAGGTCAAGGTTTCTTACTTGTTTGCGCATTTATGTGGATGATCTAATATTTACAGGAAATAATCAAAAAATGATTGAAGAATTCAAGATAGTCATGAGTCATGAATTTGAGATGATTGACAAGAAAGTTATGCAAAAGAGGTTCTTAAAAAGTTCAATATGCTCTATTACAAACCAGTTAATACCCTTATGCAATTTGGAGTGCACTTATCCAAAGTGAAGAAAGGAGAAGAGAAGACTAATATAACTGCTTTCAGTAGTCTTATTGAGAGCTTGAGATATTTGACTTGTACAAGACTCGACATTTTATTTGCAATTGGAGTTGTGAGTCGATTTATGGAGAACTCAACTGAGTCTCACATGTTGATACATAGCTAAGAGGCTATTGTGATAGTGATTTTACGAGAGACATTGATGATAGAAAAAGCACAACTACTTTTATATTCTTTTTGGAAAATAATGTAATTTTGTGGAGTTTAAAAAAGTAAGCTATTGTGACATTTTCAGTTGTGAAGTTGAGTATGTTTTGGCTACTTGTTGCAGTTGTGATGTTATATGGTTAAGAAGATTGTTAATTGAAGTTCATTTAAAGCAAGAAGATGCTACAAGGATCATGATTGATAATAAATCAGCTCAAAATTTGGCAAAAAATCTTGTGTTTCATGAATGTAGCAAGCATATTGACACAAGATATCATTTTATTCGAGAATACATTGCAAAGAAAGAAGTTGAGCTTGAGTATGTTCAACCGATGAATCAAGTTGTTGATATTTTTACAAAGTCATTCAAATTTGATGATTTTCAAAGATTAAGGTTTATGCTTGAAGTAAGGAAGATTCAAGAGCAAAATTTTTAACGGAAACGTCTTCTTTCAACACGATAGAGATAAGCACAGAGAACTAGAGTTGCACAGACAATATCATGAAAGAAAGGAACTTGATTAGCAAAGCAAACTTACAATCTAATCTCAGAGTAAGGCTTGTAGTGATTCTCACTTGATGCCTTGCAGTGAGATAGTAAAGGGCTTTTATAGAGGGAACGAGAGATAACCGGGTGCTCATTGGGCCCCATCGACGTTAACTCATGTTTCCATCTTTTTAGCCTTTACAACGAAGCCTAAGTGTAGGCTTACTCAGCAACTATGAGGTCTATATACTAGACTTACTCAACCCTATAAAGTGGCTGATATTACAAAGGAGTATTAGAAGTTGAATTAAACTTGAATACATGAATCATAAATGTTTGATGTACATGAACCAAGTAAAACATATATAATCTCATAATTCATGTATCTAGATAGAATAAGTTCATATATCTAATTAATGATGTATGGTCTAGAAGTTTCTATTGAGTAGTATAAATATTCATGTAATGTGAATTTGTAAGATAAGTATTTTTTTCAATGCAAGGTGATTATAGTTCAATTCTTTTCCTCCTAGAAAACTTTTGGAGCGCGTTGAATCTGTCATTGTTCATATGTACGAGTCATTTCTTCAAAGAAATGATGCAAGAGATTGAATAAACTTGGAATGATTGACAAGAAAAGGTGGATAACTTGCTAGGCTACTCAAGTTAGGAGCACGTTGAATCTGTCATTGTTCATATGTACGAGGCTTTTCTTCACTAGACAAGGTGAAGGCCAGTAGAGACGTGTCGCATTGATCTAACAGTTCACAAGAGAATTGAATTGATGTGCACGAAACTGTGAAATTAATTGTAGACAAGATACGCATGCAACAAGTAACAACAGTGGCAGCATTGAATTGATGAAAAATTACATGCTCATTTCTAACTATATATTTAATATCCTTTCACCTTGGTACGATCCAAAATCAGGCATAAAGAATATTAATGTTTTGAAAATAATAAGTAAACATTAATTGATTCAAGATGACTGAATTGATACTTGGCGATGACTTAATTAATTAGCGCAGCATGGCATCGGGAGTTATGGGCGGTAAATAAACTGCTGCAGCGGTTGCTCGCCTTTCCAAGTTTGCTTGCCACCCTGTTAAATGTATCCAACATGAATATAAATAATTTAGTAAAATAAATAAATAAAGTGGTGAAGGTCTTATTAACTTCAAAAGTATTGAATTAAGGAAAAATTATCCTAAACTCCCTATATGCAAACTTAATTTTCTCCTCAGTCTCTGCGTTAGAAAAAATTTATTTCCACTCCCTACATGCAATGTTTCATGTGTTTCAACTACAAATTTACTGAATTACTCCTTAATTTTTTTAGGTACAAAAAGTCTGAGATCAAGTATAATTATTTCTAAATTCAGCATCATTGAACTAAAATTCAGTATATTTTATATCAAATTGAGTATGACCTAATCAATTCATCATAAGCTAATCAATTGGATGAACTCCTAATCAAATGATCCGATAGAAAAAGAATTGTACTCAATTTTATAGAGCATATACTAAATTTTAATTGAAATATACTGAATTTAGGAAAAATTATACTTTTTCCTAGACTTTTTATATGTATAAAAAGTGTGTACTTAATTTGATAGAAAATATACTAGATTTTAATTATATGATATTGAATTTAGGAGTAACTATACCTCATTTTGGACTTTTTGTACCTAAAAATAATAAGGACAATTAGGTATGAACTCCTAATCAATTGGTCTCGTGAAAAAAAAATTATGCTCAATTTGATAGAAAATATACTAAATTCTAATTGAAATATACTGAATTTAAGAAGAATTATACTTCTTCCTGAAATTTTTATACGTATAAAAAGTGTGGTACTTAATTTGATAGAAAATATACTAGATTTTAATTATATGATACTGAATTTAGGAGGAACTATACCTCATTTTGGGCTTTTTGTACCTAAAAATAATAAGGGTAATTAGGTAAAGCAATATTTATTAGGGAGCTGATGCAAATAAAATTTTGGATGTAGGGAGTAGAAATGAACTTTTTCTGATATAGGGATTGAGGATAAAGTTTAAAATTTAATTGGGGATTTAAAGGTAATTTACAGTTGAATTAATATCTTCCTTGAATTAATTATGTTTTGACAGAATATAATTTTACAGAAAAAATGAAACTATATGGGATTCTTTGAGTCCTACAAACAACATGGACATTGTTAAGGCTTTTGATTGAGTCCAGCCCAAGTTAGACGAGCCCAATTGGAATAGGTGTAGTTAATTAGTTTTCTTTTGAGAGATCAATTAAAATCTTTAGGGGGCGTTTGGTTCAGGGTGATCAGTGATAACCTTGGTTATCTGTCCAAGATTATCGTTTATAATCTTGTTTGGTTTAGATTATCATTAATTCCCAAGTAATACAGTATTACCGCCACATCAGCAAAACATCATCAAATGGGGTATACAATCCGGAATTGGATGACCAAGGAAAACGGAGGTTTTTCTTGATTCCGGGATTAAGGAACTTTTATTTCCTAAATTATCCCTTACTATTTACATTTTAAGATAAAAATATCCCTAATAATTAAATAAATTACAACTCGTTGCCGACTCACCGACCGACGAACGCAGCCCCTCCGCCGATCGGCGACCGGCGTTGACCGACGACCGGCGCCAGTCAGCGACCGGCGATCGACGACCGGCGCCAGTCGGCGACCGGCGACCGACAACCGGCGACCAGCGACCAGCGACCGGCGACCAGTGACCGGCGCCGGCCGGCGTCTGGCGACCGGCGCCGGCCGGCGACCGGCGACCTGCGCCGGCCGGCGACCGGCGACCTGCGCCGGCCGGCGACCGGCGACCTGCGCCGGCCGGCGACCGGCGACCTGCGCCGGCCGACGACCGGCGACCTGCGCCGGCCGACGACCGGCGACCTGCGCCGGCCTACGACCGGCGACCTGCGCCGGCCGGCGACCGCCGCCGGCGAACGATCGGTGGCGGTCGGGCGATAAATAATTTTTTTTTAAAAAATTAGTATTTTAATTAAAATTTTATTAAATTAAATAAATTATAATTAGGATAAACTAAATAAATTTAATAAAAATATTACCTTACTTTTTAATTTTTAGTATAAATAAACATATATTATCATAATCCTTAATTTTAAATTAATGGACAATATGGTAAAATATTACATTAGATTATATACTATTATCTCCAAACAAATGAGATTTTCTTTGATAATCTAAATTTAACCAAACAACTTTAGGTTATATTTCATTCCCCATAATCTTGATTATGTGATTATCAGATAATCACATAATCAAGGTCATGTATAATAACTTGAACCAAACACACCCTTAATGTATGCCGATGAATGCAATCAATTTCTGTGGTGCGAGAAAACAACAAACAGTGAAGATGCAAGAGGAACGCATGCAGGTCAATGTAATAATACAATGAATTATATATACCTATGAACATATCGAAGTCACGGTTCTTGAGTTCGCGGTACTCCTGGCAGAGCGCGCATTGCTCGCAGCAGAAGTGGACGAGGCAGTCGTTGCAGGGGCCGTCCACCAACGAGTACTGCGCCCTCATCTTGGTGCGGTAGGTGCAGGAATACACCCAGTGGAACCCCGTCAAGTACTGCAGCAGCGCGTACAACGCCCCGCTCAGCCCGCACGACGCCGATCCTCGGTCCAGGATCTCGGCGACGCGGCCGAAGGTGATGCAGGGGCAGAACAAGGTCACGAAGCCTTCACTCAGTCATTTCGTCGAGCACTTATTAGACCGGACGCTAATTAACCAATCAAGCAATAATATCGAAGGTATATATAGAACTCACAGTTGGTGCAGTCGGTTGTGCAGTCGAAGAGGCCGGTGGACCACGGCTGAGGGCTCTGGAACGGAGGCGGGTAAACGGAGGTAACCGGCGGAGTCGAGTAAACGCCGGGGCCCAATGGTGGCGGGTAAAAAGAGGTAGCCGGCGGAGTCGAGTAAACGCCGGGGCCCGATGGTGGCGCGTAGGGGTAGCCGGCGTCGGGTGGATCCATGGCTGGCTGTCGAGCTTAATTGGTGGCAGAATCTATGCAGAGGGAGACACACGGGGGGTGGTAGGGAGAAGAGCGCGAGGGTAGTTTCTGGATTTGTTTATAAGCCACGTAAAGGGTTGACAGGAAATGTTCTAAAGAAAGGCGTCAAAAATAGACGACAATGAAGAGGCATCATTTTTTTTTTTTTTTGTAATTTTTTAGAGATAAACAAACAAACTCGAATTTTTTCGACCGTATCTAAATATATTCGATTAAAATAAAATAAAAAAAATAATCAAACTTTTTCGAATCAACTAAATTTAATTTATGATTTTTTTAAATAAGAATTAATTAAATTAATGGGATAAAATATCGATTAATTTAATTTAATATTAAATTAATTTATTTTTTAATTATTGATGGATCTAATTAAAATTTAAATTAAATTTTATAATAATGAAAAATTTATCAATTTGATTTTTTATATTTCAATTTATTTAGCTATTACCGTTTGCCATCAATGTTGACAGTTGACGAGGAGTAAAAAAAAACAAAGAGGAGGAAGTGGGAGAGAAACAAAGAAAGACCCGTTGGAAATATAAATTAAATTATATGTTGGGAAGACTAAATTAAATTATATTATTAGAATTTAAAATTAAATTGAATAATATAAAGCTAAATTAAGTTAGTATTATAAATTAAAGTTGTCTTTAATAAAATGATAAAAGACACGTTACAATGTTGCAATTACAGGGTAATGAAGACGACAGTGTTAACTAAAATAATCGTGGCATGGTTAAAAAAAACGATTATAATTCATATAATAAACGAATTGTAATTACAGTGTTAACTAAAATAACATGGTTGCTACGAGTCTACGAGTTACATTAATTAATGTTGTTATCTTTGTTCAAGAGGATCCTCAATATTGTTTTTCTTCCCTTGGGAGGACTAAATAAATTAAATGCTATGATAATTATGTTGCTACGAGTTACGAATTTCCTAATATGTAATACTGATCATTATTTTTTCATACTCTTTTATAAAAGATAGCTATCAGAGAGGGACATATTGTGTCCAAGAAAATAGTTTTGGAAATATCCTTTCTTTAATACTACTATCTAGATGTTAAAGTTGGGAGGAAAATGCTGGTGTTTCAGGATTCATTAATTACATTCAGGATGTATTTGATTTAAGTTATCATATATAATCTTAGTTATGTAATTATCAAATAATCACATAACTAAGATAATCGAAAATAAAATATAATCTGAAATTGTTTGGTTCAATTTAGATAATCAAATAAAATCTTATTTGTTTGGAAGTAATAGTCTATAATATAATATAATATTTTACCATATTGATCTTTTGAATTTATTTAGATAATTTTATTAAAATATTAAATTAAAAAAATATTCGTCGGTGACATCTACGTCGACGTCGGCGTCGGCATCGGCGTCGACCGTCAGTGTTCGTGTAGGCAGTCGATGTCCAACACCGACGGTCGGCTGTCAGCGCCGAACGCCGACGATCGGTGTAGATCGCCGGTGGCTGCCGACGTCGACTGTCGACCGGCTGTCGACGTCGACTGCCAACGATCGGTGTGGCGGTCATCGGTCGTTGTCGGCGGTCACCGGTCGCCGCCCGCGTTTGGCGATCGCCGGTCACGGTTGCGGGCCGTGGTCGCTGGCGTTGGTCATCGGTTGTCGGCTGCCGACAAGGGTCGTCGGTGGTGGTCGCCGGTCGTCGACCGCCGACTATGGTCGCCGGTCGCCGGCATTGGTCGCCGACCGCCGACGAGGGTCGCCGGTCGTCGACCGCCGGCGGTGGTCGTCGATCGTCGACCACCGACGGTGGTCGTCGGGCGTCGACGATGGTCGTTGGTCATCGTTCTTGGTCGTCGGTCGCGAATAATACTTTTGGAAGTTAATAAATTGTAATGGTTATTTTTTCTTAAATATAAATATTGGAGGATAATTTTGGAAAGATAAGTTTCTTAATCCCAGAATCAAGAAAAATCTTATTTTCCTAAGATTTTCTGATTCCGGATTGCATGACCCTTTTGTCGGACATCGATCAATACTTGGGAATCGCTAATTATCTAAATCAAATAAGATTTTCATTGATAACCTTGGATGAATAACTAGGCGTTTGGTTCAAATTTGTTAATCGGAATGGTAATGGGATTCATTGAGGGGTCAATGAGAATGAGAATCATGATTCCATTGGTAGTGTTTGGTTCAAATCCTGGAATGAAAATTATTGTCATTGATGATGTTTGGTTCAGTTTAACTTTAGTAATGGGAATCCATAAAAATTTTAAAATTACTTAAAATAATAGAATTATTACAAAATAGAGAAAGTAAAATAAAATGAGTTAGAGAGATAAATTAGAAAAATATAGAGAGGAATTATGAGAAGTAAGGTAAAAAAAAGAAATTAGAAGAAAAAAAAATAGGAGAAAATAAATAATAGAGAAAATAAAGATAAAAAGTAGAGATAAAAAATAAGATAAGATAGATGTGATAAAAAATAGAGAGAGAAATCATCTAAAAAAATATAGAGAGAAAAAAAGAGATGAGAGAGATAGAAAAAATGATATAGAAAATATAGAGAGAGAAAGTGATAGAAGATATAGAGAAAAGTAAAAATTAAATATAGATAAATTATGATAAGAGAGGTAGAGAGAGAAAATAATATTAAATATATAGAGAGAGAAAATGAGATGAGAGAGAGTGATATAGAAAATGTAGAGAGAGAAAGTAATATAGAAAATATAGAGAAAAAGTAAAAAATAAAGATAGATAAATTATAAAAAGAGAGGTAGAGAGAGAAAGTGATGTTGAAAATATATAGAGAGAAAGTGATATAGAAAATGTAGAGAGAGAAAGTGATATATGAAATATATAGAAAAATGAAAAATAATGATAAATAAATTATGATAAGAGAGGTAGAGAGAGAAAGTGATTATCAAAATATACAGAGAGAGAATGAGATGAGAAAGGTAGAGAGAGAAAGTGGTATAGAAAATATATAGAGAGAAAGTGATATAGAAAATATAGAGAAAAAGTGATATAGAAAATATTTAAAAAAGTAAAAAATTAAGATAGATAAATTATAATAAGGGAGGTAGAGAGAGAAAGTAATATTGAAAATATATAAAGAGAAAATGAGATTAGAAAGGTAGAGAGAGAAAATAATAGAAAATATAGAGAGAGAAAAGAATAAATATGTAGAGAGAAAAAATAAAATGAGATAATATAAAAAGAAATAGTAATATGAAAATATAAAATAAAAAAGGAGTGTTTCGGATATATGAAAAGGAAGGAATGATTGAGAAATTTGATTGATAAGGGGGGTAGGGATTCCCTTATTTTCATTCCCATTGACACTTACCAAACAGTATCAATAGGAATGATTATCATCCATTTCAGCATTCCTATTCCCTAGTCCCTATTACCCTAAACTAAACGCCCCCTAAGATTATTAAGGATAGTCTATAAATGCATCCTCAATACTATTGTTTTACATAACTTACGTCTTCTAGGTGTCTTTAGATGCGCAACTCAATTTATTAGATTGCCAGCCGTTTGATGCAGAGATTAGTTGGATCATGTTATTATTTTTGGTAAATTATTATTTTTTGTAATTTTTGAGATTTTTTTTTGGTATTTTAGATAATTTTGTTAATTTCTTAGTATTTATGAATTTTGAATCCATGTAGGTATTTTAGTATTATGAGTCTTTTTACTTTGTGTTAGACACGTTAGGAATTAAGATCTATATATTAGTATTTTTTTTCTTTTTTTTATGGATTTAGAATTTATATAAATATGTTTGAATAATTTTAATAAATTGATTTTTTTTAAAAAATCATGGGGACGGTGGTTTTTCTTTTTTTTTTTTTACTTTCTCCTCTATTTTTTCGTTAGCTCATAACATAATCATTATCTTATCCAACGTTTTACTTTTCAGTTCCTTAGAGAACACAAATATCATGTTTTTTTGCCAACTGGTGATGAACCCATGCGTTAAATTGACAATTTGCAAACAGTGAAGGTCGTACATATAGAAATCTACGTACTAGAATGCTTATCGAGTGATTCAGTTTCAAGGCTCTAATTATTGAACAACTGTCAAATGTTGGCTAGTTGCTCGATCCATTCTTTGTGTGATTTTGTCAACTATCAACTGTCAACATGAAATTCTACACCATCAGAAATCTAAGTCGTGTAAAATGTTTAAATAATGCCCTCGTAATTCCAACTTGAGAATCCTCAGGTATTTTTGATCTTCAATTTCCCCTTTCTCTTGCAGTGAATCGTGAAGGAAACTCCACGTGCCTAGGGTCTTTTAGTTCATTGGGCTTACTTTTTTCTGCACCGTAGACTTTTAGGAAACTCCACGTGCCTAGGGACTAATCCATGCTAACCTAATATATTTTAATTTTTTTCTATATCAATAACGAGTTGAATATCTGACAATTACCCATCAAACTTGAAATACCCTAAATGCTCATTCAACATCTTTTCTTGCAGCCTCTTATCTTTCCTTAAATAATCCCCTCTTGAGATATTTTGGGCAAGGAAAAGTCTTCACGAAAGTAGCTCATTCTGGATATATTCCATCTTTTAGATAATACTCCTTCTTATATTGAGTATCGTTGACTGTAAAATTAATCTCCAGGGGATCGGGGCATTTCCTTGCAAGATGTTGTTGAATATGGGAGATTCATATAACACATTAAGATCATTATGTAAACCTATGGCACCAAAGAATGCATGTCATATCCACAAATTTTGAGACGCGACCGCTTCAAGCACGATTGTTAGTGATCCATGTCCTCTTGTAAATTGTTCTTTCCAAGCAACTGGACAATTTTTCTATTCTCAATGTATGCAATCAAGGCTGCCTAACATTCCAGGGAAGTCGTGTCTCTCATCATGCAATTGAAGAAGACGTTGAACATCATCAGCATTTGACGTTCTCAAGTATTGATCACCAAAGAGTTCAACCACATAAACACAGAACTTGAAAAGGCATTGGATGACGAATGATTCACTCATATGTAGGTACTCGTCAAGACGGTCGGCTGGGACTCCATAAGCTAATTGACGAATCGTAGCTATGTATTTTTGTAGTAGTGTAAAGCCTTGTCTACTAGCAGCATCATCCCTCTGTGAAAAAACAATGAACAAATCCCAAGTGTATTTACTATGTGACAAAATAAATCTCTTCGCATGCAAAATCATCTTCGAAATATTTAATCTAGATACACTGGATTTGTGGAGAAATAATCATTGAAGAGTCTCACATGCTTAGCTTCAGGATTTCTTTGGATAAAGTTTCTTCTTCGTTGCATCTCGTTATTACTTTGATATGCTTCAACTATTTGTCGACTTTGTTGAAGTATCAATAACATTAGCTCATTTCCTGGATCTTAACCTTCGTTAACATCTTCAACATGGACTTCATCTTCACTTGTCGAGTCAGATGTAATGCTACTTGAAGATTGAGACATATTTAGAGGAAACGAATTCGGAGCTAATGAAAAATGACGAATTGTAGAGCACAATGATTGAAGAATGAAGAGAAAACGAATTCGTCAACTACTTGGAGAATGAAGAATTGTCGAGCACAAGGTGTCTATTTATTTGTTCTTATCAACGACTATATTCTAATAGCTATATTACAACGACTATATTCCAACTGTCATATTACAAGAGCTATATTCCAATGGCTAATTTGCAATGATTATATTAATTAACTAGAAATTATAAATGAATTTAAAAAAATAAAATAATAGAAAATTACATTAATTTAAAAGGATAATGTTCGAAAATTATATTAATTGAAAAGGTACAATAATTGAAAATTACAATAAATGAAAATTTTACATATTCCATCTCTTCCTAATCTCTTGACATAGATGTTAATGGATGATAAATTGCTCTTGTGTCATTTGTGAGGTGTCCTTCGAAAGTTTTACATATTGCTTTAATTGAACTTTGGTTAAGGCAACATTTGCTTTCAGTTCAGCAGCTTTTGCTTTCATCTCATTAACTGCGAGTTGTTTTTGTTTCATTCCAACTTCAATCACTTTTATGCTTGTATATTCAGTAAACTTTGCAAATATATTATCCAAATTTATTATCATACCTTCAATGTCTGATTTTATTTTACATTTTCCTTTTCTTTTTGCTGCCTTCTAACCCATTGGATGAGTTTTTTCTTCATTTAGGTCTACATATAGACTAGATGAGGTGTTGCTTGCTCCCGACTCTAAGGTTCTTGCCTTCTTCGTGCTAACAACATGATCAACGGACTGTGGAGTAAACATTGGATGGTCTTTTATGATTCTCCACACATGCTTGAGATTAAATGCAATGTCGTTATTTTTCTTACGATATTTTTCATACGCAAACTGTAATATATCCTTATCACTGTGGCCACTTGGATACGCATTATAAACACTATTGTAATTTGCATTGAAGTGATATACCTTTTTTTGTATGGTATTGTGTCAGTGCGATTGTATGATACTTACATTTCTGTTGGGTGTACCATAAGGGTGATTCTCATTGTAGTAACTAGCAACATGACCTCATAAAACATTTATCTTCTGATCATTGTCGATGATTAGATCGTCGCTGATAATGACAAATGATCTGGCCAAAATTTCATCTTCAGTCTTACTCCATGTTGATTGTTTTCTTCTACCCAAAGCGTCAGAATTTGCCTTCTCTAAATTAACAACTTCAATTGGAGATTCACAGTCGGAGACTTGAGTCTCTAGAATAAAAGTAGGAGTAAATGAATCACTTTCGTCGGAGATGTAAAAGACATGTCAGTTGTAGGTGGATTGGATGGATAATTTTGTGGATATGGATTATATTGATAATTTGGTGGATATGGACCATATGAGTTATTTGGTGGGTATGGATTATGTGGATAATTGATGGATATAAAAAATATGGATAATTTGGTGGAGTTTGGGAATTTAGAAAGAAGTATTTTCTAAAAATTTTCTTAAAAAATCATGATTATTTTCATCCATTTCGAAAGAAAATAATAGATAGAAGATTTTTAGAGGGAGGTGTTTGAAGGTTGGAATGAGAGTGATTGGGAGGGGATGTTTGAAGATTAAAATGAGAGTTGTAAGATGATGAGTATATATAGATGAAAATTTATTTATCTTTATTAAAATAATCGTTTGTGACCGTTTTATGACCGTTGTGGACGTTTATTAGCCAATTATGTGACCGTTATTGATTTTTAATCGATTACGACTGCTCCAATCGATTAAAGACATCCTCAATCACAGCTCAGAGACATACCAGGCATGGGGGCTGCCCCAATCGATTGGGCATCCCCCAACCCCCAATCGATTGGGGTAAGGGACACCTCTAATCAATCGCCCAATCAATTAGGGGTGCCCTTAATTGATTGGAGGCAGTCCCAATCGATTGGGGATGTCATGTCACGACGCGATGAACACATTCAAACATCTAAACACGTTCGATGCGTTAGCACTTTAACGCGCTCGTCGCAACAATTTTAACACACGTGGTGCGTTAACGCTCGATTAACGCACCGTTGTAAGTGCTCTTAGAAGTTCTTCAGATGTGGTGCCCAGTGCTACAATGCCTAACTGTACCTCTTAATAGCAATAGTTCCAACTTAAAAATTGATTTGAAAATAGGTTTGGCAGTGCTTGAGGGTTAGATCTTTTGGTTGTTATTGGTGGGGAGGAGCCATTGAAGGTTCTATATAATTGGATTGGTGGTGAATTCTTGTTGACCTATTGTGGCTTAAGGATTATTTTGATGTTTGAATTGATCGGCAAATACTAATTGAATATTGATCATCTCCAACCTAGTGAATCCTCACTAACTCAAAACTATGGTCTATGTTGGACAGATGGTTTTTGAGGTGACATCAAATTGATGCTACTTTTGTGCTCTCTGTTGGGTTATAATCTTGGTTGTCCTCACCCTGAAACAAATGAAACATTGGAAATTTTGTTCATGCCTTCTCCTCTCCCCATGGCGTGCGCACGGGTGCATGCACACCTGAGTTTCTTTTGGGAAAGACGATGTTAGAGCAAGAAATGAACTTAAATGGGCAGTTGTTCTTAATTATCTGTTATCAAGTCTTCCAGGTTTTAGGGTTTCTGGAGTAGCACAATGAGTTCAAGTTGACTCCTCTTCATTTCTACTGGATTCTAAATCTTAAACTTTTTGATGTGTTTCTGCCTCAGATCCTTAATTGTCATCCCTCTCCTAGTTATTCTGGTTGAATTTGGTTGATCTTTTATTTTTTTGTCTTCTTATGCCTGAGTAACTAAACCTTTTCGAATACTCCAAACTAGATTCGAAGTAATGACTGTCATTTCTAGTCCCTGAATATCTGCAAAACTAACCTGGTCAAGAGAATTCTAAAATTACTAGAGTACTTGGTGATGCATGATGCAAAAGATGACTTATTTTCCTTTTATCAGGTTTAGTTTTGCTCATTTGCTACTAGCCAAAAAAAACTTACTGGAATTAGGATCGCATATATACCCTGCACACCACTAAATGGGCCACCATGGGTGATGGTGGATGTGGCATACTGACTGAGATTAAAAAATAGTTTAAAAAGTTTCTCTTTCTCCGTGCGACACGTAATTTGATGTTGTTTTATTTGGCCGCCCACCTCTTCAAATCCGTGATATTCTTTCTTCTGATCCTCTCTCCCCTCAGGTTCCAATGCTAAGGTTTATGGTCGTCTCCTCCAATTTCTCAGAGCGTCGACAGTGAGTTAGGGTTTCTAGCACCACCAAAGTGGTCATCTCCTCCAACTTTTCAGAGCGTCGGCAGTGACTTAGGGTTTCCAGCACCACCAAAGTGATTCTCTCTGCCTATGTGCTTGTATTGAAGAATGACGCAAGAACATGATGCAAAGGTATGTTTCGTATGTGTCTGAGGTGGTCAAAAATTTCCGCGAGTTCACTTTGGTTGTACCTGCGACCCATGGTTCTAGTATAGGGCAAACCACACAAATTAAAGTGATTAACTTTGTTGTTGGTTTTGCCCTAACAAGAAACCCCTTGATCACTTTGGTTATCCCAAATCAGTGCTAACTTTGTTATTGTTTTTGGGGCAACCACTAACCAATGTTGGTGTTGTTCATGCAAAAATCAGCTCCAACATTTGCGCCAATTTTGGGGCTGATTGGCACAAAAATCAGCTCCAACATTGATTAGTGGTTTGGCTAAACCAACCTCAAAGTTGGAGCTAGCGGCTAGTATTGAGGGAACCACTAACCAACGTTGGAACTGATTTTTGCAAAAATGGTCCCAAAATTGGGGTTGGTTCACACAAAAATCGGTCCAACGTTGGGGTTGTGGTTCCCCTAAAAATCAGCTCCAACGTTGGTGTTAAATATAGGAAACATTAAGGGCCTAAAAGCTTAAAAATAAAAACATAAGGGTTGATTTCGAAATAGCCTTTTTGGAAGGGTTTTTTTGCAAACTTGCTTCCACTTACAAATTTCCGTTTTCTCTTCTCCTTCCTGTTTCTACACCACAACCCCTTTTTATTGCCACAACCCTATTTCTCTCATTCGACACACGATGCCACAACAACTCCTCTTCTCCTCTCCTATGGTGGCAATCCTCGTCCTTTTCTTTCTGATCCATGGTCGGCGACAACCTCAGGTAAGGCACACTTTGGATTAGGGCACAATCTATTGAAATGGGTGTTTAGCTTAGATGAATTTTGTTCAGTTTTGTGCTATAATGTTTGAATGGGTCTAATTCTTAATTTGATTTCGAATCTATGTTGAAATCACGTTTTGTTCAGGAATATGATTTGAATTGCTGTAGGTTGGAAGGAGTAGACTTGTGTGGTTTTCTTCTTCAATTTCCCTATTTTTGGATTTTGATTTGGTGCCGCAAGATGACAAGATTTGATATGAGGATTTTAGTTACGTATTGGATTAGGAATGTTTTTGGATTGAGATATCTGTTGTGACTTTGTGGGAGAGTTATGCTTGGATTTTGTGCTAGCATCTAGTTTTATTTCGAACAACTATGAGTTCTAAATTGAGGTTTGGTTTTGTATGGCAACTAATTTTATCTTGTGCAATTGTGGGTTTTGATGGCGCTGATTTTGTGTTGTATTAGATTCAGTGGGTGTGGTTTAGAATTTTCGTGAGGTGTCCATGATGCTTCACTTACTTCCAAGAGCAACAACAGCCTTATTTTGTGAGCACTGTATGGTGTCGTGAGCTCCAATTATGTTGAGGCAGCTCTCTCGTTTGGAATGTAATTGGAGTTCTCCAAATAGTTTGATAGTGAGTATTTTGATTATGAATCTAGTAATGGATTGAGTCAGATTTGGGTTGGACATGGGCTAAACCTAAATAGAACTTAAACTTAATGAGTAGGGATTAGTCATTTAATTGGGATTAATTAAATAATTTTGGTATTAGAATTAATCCTAACACGGTTTAGGAATTTGATTAGCTACTTACTATTTGTGTAAATAGCTAAATAGATTTGTCCTTTGATATAAGACATTGATTGGATATTTCATTGTAGATTTATTTGGACGAGAAGTTCTCTTTATTGTGAGCACTTACTTGGAGGTGGATACGTTTAATTTTATCTTTGTGGATACTGTCAATTTTCTATGCATGATTTATTATGAATTGTTGTAGGTTTTACCTTATATCTACCTTTGATTATCCTGCTTGAAACTAATTGTTTGAACTTTTGAGATACTAAAATTTTTATATCAATACAGTCTCAATGCTTAATATTCTTATTCTATAGAGTACACACGTGTGCACGTGTGCATATGAGTATATGTATGTCATAGGATATCTGACATTTGTTAATACCTTGCATTATTGTATACCTAGTAGTTTATTTGTAGGTCATGATTTAAGTTTTCAGACCTGTGCACACCATATTAATGTTTGATTTGTGGGTGTTACGTGTGTTAGCGTCATGTACCATCTTTGCATTATTACATAATTGACGATCTTTTGACTCCCTTATGGTTGAGATGAGTCATCAGTCATATCAGGATTTGCACACACTGTCACTCATGGATTAGTGATACTATCAGGAGGGTGTGTGTAATTGTCCTGTCAGGGCTCCGCTCGGCCACTCATGGGTAGTGATATTTGTAGCGTGGTAGTAGATAAGGATCACTCCTCTTTCCCGTGATACGAGGAGATGAGAGCAGTGCTCCCCTATATGATTTTGGATAGGATGGGTGTGTCTTCCGCCATCATCCTGTCTACTCGGTCACTTAGGAGCAGTGACGGCAGAGTTCGTACAGATGTCATAACTCTATCTACTCGACCTCACCCATGACTGGTGACAGTGGCTGACTAGGGTCAGAGGTGACCATGTCATTGCATCATATGCACGATTGCATGGATTGCATTTGTTTGTACTTGCTGGATTTGTTTAAGCCATGATTGTTGCATTTGGATGACATCCACATACAGGAGGTATTTTATTTGCATCTAGTCTGGTGACCTTTCAGGTTCGGGGGTTTATGACCTTCCTACTCCGCAGGTGAGTTTGACACTGATATGTAATTGCATGTAGTTTCTCGGTAATGTATTCTGATTATTCTTATGAGACTGTATCTGCTTAATTCTATATTGCTTTTGAATAACTTTTTTATAGTCATGCATATCTATCCGTATTTATACTCGTGGAGTCTCCTTGGACTCACCATCATTTGTTTGTTTATTCTTTTCATGATGACATCGCTAGGAGAGCACAGCAGCCAGTCCCTATCATCGTTTTAGTTTTGCTTTGCTGCACATTTTCTTTTATATACAGTGGATGTATTTTTTGTTTTTATTATGTTTTATAGACTTGAAACATGATGTGGATTTATGTACCTGTGCGTTGGTTTGCTCAGAGGGCATTTGAGATTTGATTTTGCAGTGATTGTGATAGTACATGACTTTATTAGTTGTGGTGGATATTTTCTTTCTTTTATTTTCCATATTGTTGGTGTTATTCGTCGTATAGGGGAGGTATTATTCGATTTTTGTCGAATAGGCGGCTCATCGGGGCATGACAATTGGTAAGCAGTTCCTCCATAAACCATAAACCCCACTTGTTGTTGGTTTTGCCCTAAACCAACTCCACGTTGATGGTGTTGTTCTTCCAAACCACCTCCAACGTTGGAACTGGTTTAGCCAAACCACTAACCAGAACCAACATTGGAGCTGGTTCGTTAAAACAACATGTGCATCATGCTTAACCACTACAATCATGAAAACCCAACACCTCATTCTCATGGTTGATAAAGACCTACAAGTGATGAGAGAGTATATTTAATGCAACCAAACATTATTTGTGTGTATGTGTATCTGTTTATCCATGTTAATAATGTATATTTTGAATAATTTCATATATCACTTGATGTTGGTCATAAAATTCAATGGACTAATGTTTTAGGCTACTTTAATGGGGTTTTTTGGTCGTTCAACAACGAAAGGAAGGAATCGAATTGTGGGTTTGTTCATTTACATGATCGACACATAAGGATCATTAAATAGTCCCCTTTTGCCATTTTTCCAGATATGCAAGATATTCCACAAATTCGCGGACTTTTGGTGAATATATATCAAAGTTGGCATTCAACAACTCAAACATTCAAATTCTCTAGTACGTTATAGTTTTGAAAGTTAGAAGCAAATAATATAAAATTAATAAATTTAAATTTTTAGGTGTCCCGGTTGATTTCACCAAAAGCAATGTATCTCTACTACTTGGTATTTTAGATAGAGGTGCTTCGGTGTCTATGAACTCAACAAATGCAATTGGTGACCTCTTTCTTGCTTACTTCTCCAATAAAAAAGAACCTACTAGATCAAGAATAAAGAAGCTACTTGAACTGTATTCTTATAGAGTTCAAGTAGATGATAACGTTTTAGTATTTTGTAAATTATATATTTTGTATGTATTTATTTCTGTGTTATTTTCGTCTAGTACATATAAGGTTTCATTAGGTATGATAGTTAGTGTAAATGATTTTGCAAATCTAGGTAGATTTAATTGGGTTGAAATGATTCATCAATTTATTGCTTTCCAATTAGCTACCATTGAGGAGATTTTTCCATCAAGTTAGACATCTCAAATGACCACTTTTGTTTCATACCAAAAGGGATTTGTTGATCTTTTAGTTGTATGTTTTTTAATGGTAAATTTGATATTGTAATATGGACATGATAATATTATCAAGATTCTGTATATTATTAGCTTTGCAGGGATGGTTTTTGGAGCATGTCTCAATCCAGAAACCATATCATATTGAAAGTACAAGAATTAATAAGTGGAGGTCTACTCCTTCACATATTAGTAAGGTAGAGCTTTGTTGGACCAAGTCTCACCTAATGAGGTACATACTCAAAACTATAGACTAAATTTTATTTGAACTATTTAAATATTAATCTCTAATTTGATAGATATTTAGTGAACTCGTCCTTACCCATGTCGAAAAAATATTGGTACAAACTCTCCCGGACATCGTTGATATTCAACGTCCAATAGAGACTTCCCTAGTACATAATACTGAAGGTAGAGGTCCGATTGATATTGAATGCTCTAATTGTATTATTCATCGGAACCGAATAAAGGAGCTAACAATAGAGAACATTCAATTATAGGAAAGGGTTAATGAATTAGTTGCAATAATTGAAAAACAGGGCAATTTGCCTAAATCAAGCGACTCTATAGTGGATCCTCATCCTAAATCAGTTGCTTCTAGAACAAGGGGTAAGAGAGGACATGATCGATGTCACTATGATTACAGGGATACTGTCACGCCCCCAGAGGGCCGGATTCGCTAGAAAATCGGGCAACACCTCCCTTGTACGGCGGACAATCTGAAACTTTTATACATACACCTCAACACATATATAGCTCAGTCACACTCCGCTGGCATTCACACATCCACAACCACGCAGTTAAATAAAATAGCTGACATATAATAAACATAATACATAAAACTCTATAACTAAGCGCAGCAAACCGAAATCTAGCAGAAATAAATAAATACTCGTCCAAAGGAAAGCATATACCATCCGAAACGATACTAAAACAAAAAAGATACTAATACTATAAAGCTACTACAAGTATACGAATAACCAACGAAAATAAATACTCAAACTGGGAGACTGGCAGTTGGATCCTCTCCTGACGGCACGAGACACAGCTATCGACTACCTGAAACAAAAAGGAAAATGAGGGGTGGTGAGTTCCGGGTGGAACTCTGCGGGTATAAGAACAGATAAATGCATGTTATATAAAAGGGTAAAACAAGCATAAAGATAGTCAAAGGGTATACAGTCTCCGGAATCAAGATCATAAACAAAATGCATCCATACAAATAAAACATACCTGAAAATCATGTAACAAGTAGGGGCAAGATCAGAAATCCCCCTACTAC
Source organism: Boesenbergia rotunda (assembly GCA_024364735.1). Taxonomy (NCBI): domain Eukaryota; kingdom Viridiplantae; phylum Streptophyta; class Magnoliopsida; order Zingiberales; family Zingiberaceae; genus Boesenbergia; species Boesenbergia rotunda. Next base: position 184,412 of record JAGFNQ010001559.1, read on the forward strand.
CTCAATAAACTGTTAAATCCGACACTTTTGACTAGGTCCCGATAATTTTCGGAGAGTTACCCGATAGGTTCCGGGGTTCCAAGTCCTTGAACACAAATTTAGGCACTAAAATGTTATAAAACAAATAGTCACAAGGACCAACACGTAATTAAGTTTAAAAGCAAGGGCAGCCTTGCGATTTGATAAATTGTTGGGCTAAAGTGCAAAATGACCCCTCCCTTATATGACTTGACCTAACCTCATTCGGCCCGATCACAGCAGCCGACTCCCTCGTCTCGCGAACCCTAGCCGCAGGTGATCTCCCCACACGCGCTGACGACCTTTCCCCTTATCTCGACTGGCGACCCGCGATTCACTCGGTTCCCTCCATTGCTGAGAATCCTAACTTCGCCGATCACTCCCTTCAGTTTCCTGCGGAGCATCGTTTCCTACCCTTGCGTGAGCGAGCCATCACCGGAGTTGGGGAAATCTGTTGGGAGCACAGCGAGCCAACTTTGGTGGTTGGTTGAGATTGTCACTGTGGTCGGTCGTCTATCGAAGAGGTGAGTTCGTATGCTCCTTGGATTACCCCCTGCCTCAATCGCCTCAGCCCAAGCGTAATGGCCGATTGATGATGCTTCAATTGATCCATGTTTTGCAGCTCACCATTCGATCAGATGTTGTTGTCGGCTTCTATTTCTTGCTGAGGTCCACTACCCGAGAAGGAGAATAGGGGAGTTATCCAGGTATATGAGTAATTACAAGATGATTTGTTGTAATTGATTTCAATATTGGATTGGGATGTAGAACTGTGATGTGGAACGCCCTATGCTAGGTTTTGGAATAAGTTTGAATATGTAATTACAATAGCTCAATTTGGTTGTAGCTATTTAGTCCCATTTGGAGCATGTAAAAGTGTAACCGTGGTGGCAACGATTCTGATCTATGTTGTTTAGGAATTGATCAGCGGTAGGTCTTGTGGTCGATCCTAGATTGAACCATGTGGTGAGATTGGGTTAAGTATGAAACTTAACCCTAATAACCTAAGTGTGGTGAATGCGAATTTAGGATTGAGCCTAATTTTAATTACAATGGGTAATTAGAAACCTCTCCATTTAATTAAATGAAATGGGATAACTGGGTTAACCCTAATTTGGTTTAGGGAGTAATTAGCTATTTATCTTTCAGTAAATAGCTAATTAATTATGCCCTTGATACAGGGATTTGACTTGGATTTATTGTGGATTGGCTTATTATTGACGGGTGGTTCTTTCTGCTTGATACGGACTTCACTCTTGGAGGCGGGTACTTCTTGCATGTATTCTGTAGTCCACTTTATCTTTATGCATGACTAGTTATTTATGCAGTAGACTGATATTGACCTTTATCTGCTACCGTTTTATTATCCTGCTTGATACTTATGCTTGACCTTGGATATGATCTAAATTTACTTCTATACAGTCTCGTTTATTTGTTATCTGATTCTGTATAGCATTGGTATGAGCATGAGTATGTTGATAGGGTTTAGCATACCATTGTTTGGTTGCATTAGTTGATTCTATTCATGCCTGCACTTGTGTCTGGATGTAGGATTGATTGGGTCATGATTCATACATATGACCTGTGCATGATAGGTTGAGTTATGTGTCGATGACCTGGTAGGGGTTGCATGTGTTAATCATGCACCATACCTGCACTGTTGCATGCCGTCGATCAGTGACTCCCTTGTGGTTGAGCCTAATCATCTTCCGGCACATGATATGCACACACAACTACTCATGGGTTAGTGGATACCGCTGGGTTGTGTATTTGCTCTGTACTGCTCCGCTCGTCCGCTCATGGGTAGTGGTTTCGGAGCGTGGTAGCAGGCAGGGATCCCTTCTCTTTCCATAGACCAGAGAAGATGAGAGAGATATCTCCCCTATATATATATGGGGCGGAGCGATAGTTCCACCAGCATCCTGTCCACTCGGTTACTCAGGAGCAGTGATGGCAGAGTGCTGACAGTGTCACGACTCTACCCACTCAGCCGACACAGTATCGCCTGTCTCGGTGGCTTGACTGGAGTTAGGGGGTGACCATGACATTGCATCATGTGCATATGATGCATTTGTGCATTGATTGTGTTTGCTGCATTTACTTGCTACACTTGTTTGATATGCACATACAGGAGGTACTTTTGGTATGGTTTGTTGACCCTGCACTTGCTCGTATGGTTCGAGTCCTGTTATTATCATGATAGACTGATTTCTGGTATGTACAGTCCTTTATTATTTCAGTTATGCATGCTTCTGATATTATTATGGAGACTGTATCCTGTTGTTTCTTGATAGCTGTTTTAGCTACTTTTCTGTCATGCATATCTTTCTATATACCCGCGAGTCCACTTGGACTCACCACCCGTCGTAATATTTTTGTTTTCAGGTTGATAGCTCGCCGGAGGAGCCTAGTTGCCAATCCCGGGTTCCCTCGACTCCATTTGGATGGATGCTTCCGCTGGTTTTGTTTCCTTTGATAGCGTAGTCTACGTTTTGTATTCGTTTCATATATCATGGGCTTGTATTAGATTTATTCGTACGGTATTGTATTTTTGAGTCCTCTGTTGGACTTTGTGCTTGTGGTTTTGGCTACGTACCTGCCCAGGGGCAGCTCAGGTGAGTTTATATTTCCAGTATAGTGTTTATCATCTTATGCTTTATATATATCTGTTTTGAGGCTTGAGGCCAATTTATAAACTGCGTGGGTTTGTGTAAATTGTCCGACGGACAGAGGAGATGCTGTCTGATTTTATATTGGACCAGCGGCTCTATCGGTCTCGGGGCGTGACAATTTATGCCAATACTGCTGAACAGATCCACCTCATATAATAAATGCAAATCATATACGTACATGCATGTCAGTCAAATGCAACAATCGTAGCTCAATCAAATGCAACAAACACAAGCAAATGCAAATGCATAATATGCACATGATGTCATGACCTGTACTGTACACACACCAACCACCATTAGGTTGAGTGGACAAGATACAAGCGCCAAAACCTGGGGCTATGCAAATACACCATGATAACTGTGGCCCTGATATGAAAAGTCAAAATACCTGTGGCTTAAAATCCCAAAATACCTGTGGGAACTCCAAATACCTGGGGAGTATCAACTGTTTGCACACAACTCATACCAAGCGTGGCACAACAGAAAAATATACCCAACGACCCGTCTCAACCACCAAGGAGCCCGCGATCGTCGGCCTGAATGTTATGATGCATGCCACTAATATACACCACCTCAATCAAACCCAAAACCTTGTGAAACAGAAAACACCAATAACTCCAAAATAAGGAAACATACGAAAAGCACAGTCAACACCAAAGTAAATAAACATGCACTAATCTACTGGGTAGGATTTATCTAATGTCAACCAAACCCTAGATAGGTCAAATGATTATTCTACAATACACGCGTACACACAGTAACCAAGAGATGAGACTATATAACTGAACAATTTTAATCACTACTCAAAGGTCAAGCAAAAATAAGTATCAAGCAGGAAAATAAGGCAAATCGATTTAAGATAAAGTAATCCTACTCAGAAAATAATATGACCATGCATTTAAGATAAATGAAACTACAAAAATCAAGGGAGAAGTACCCGCCTTCGAATGTGAAGTCTGTGTCCAATGAGAACTCTGCGTCCAACGTCAGTACCAAGTCAACGTCCTGTATCAAATACGATTTTAGCTACTTTAGTAAATACCAAATAGCTAAGTATAACGCCACCGGCTTAAATCATCCTAACCCTAAATATCATCCTCCAATTTAAAAGCTAAATTTGTAATTAGGTCTAATCTTTATCATTTAATCTAATGATTCACCCAAATCATCCTAGCATTAATCAACCCAAATCAATTACTAATCGCATCCAATTTTCCATCATTAACCATAGTTAAATTAAATAACCAAATGTCTTAATCTGTCAACAGTAAATTAAAATCCTTATAGAGATTAATTTCCAACTAAACTAACTCATTAGGTTTCCAAATAAATCTACATCATCGCCCAATTTAGAACTAATTCTTATAAGTCCCATTTTATTCTCTTCTCCCCTTTAAATTAAATTCAACCATAAAGGAAACCAATCCACCAGCACAAGAAAAGAAGGAAAATACCTTAAGATGGATCACCGATGGTGGAACCCAACTGGCGATGACCCGATGATGAGGAAAAGCATCCGGCAGTGGGAAGATGATCAAGGAAGATGGGTGGCGTCCATACGGCTATGTCGGCTAGGCGATCTTAGGTGAACTGAGGTGATCGCCGGGGCAATCGATCAGGTTCAGTGAGATCGCACAGCGATCCGGAACCACGACAACAACAAAATTGCTAGCATCGCGAGAGGGAGAGAAATCGGAGTGAGGTTGAGCGATGGGCTCCCCCCCCCAGGCCGTTGACGGGGATCACAGGGTCGACGGTGTTGCCGTCCTTTCTTCCCGCACCGGCACCGTTGACTCGTAGTGATCTAGAGAGCACCTCGGTGACAAGAGGTGGAAGAATCTCGCGAAAAGGGTTGCTCTTCTCGGCACCGACAGCTAAGGGAAGGAGAAGAATAGCAAGATGGGAGGGTCACCGGCGATGAGAGCTCCCAGTGGCGGAGGTCGTCCTTGGCACGATCATGTGAGGCGGGCTGCGGCGTCGGGCGAAGAGGGAAGGAAAGGAAAGGATCGGGTGTGAGGTTTATGCTCTGTTTACTTGGGAGAGCGGAAAGCAAAACTAAGGAAAAGTTTTCGCAGTGGAAAAGTTTTCATTGTTTACTTCATTAAAATTTAAGGAGGGGAAGAGAAATATAATTCATCCGCGGATAGTTTTGGAGCCAAAATCGATCAACCCAAAATCGGACGGAAAGCAGCGGATGGATAAAAAAATGACGCATGTACCCCTTTTCATTTACAAAATTACATCATAAACCAAAAAAATGACGCATGTACCCTTTTTAATTCATAAAATTACACCATATACCAAAAAATGACGTATGTACCCTTTTGCATTAATAAAATTACATCGCATGTACCCACCTTCCTCAATCATGGTAAACAAGCATGCAAAGGAAAGGATTTCTTTTCCTTTCCATTCTCTTCCCATGCCCCTAAGTTTGTTTAATCCATCCATCATCCACTCTTTCAGGTAAACATAGCATTAGGGCACGGGGAGAGAGAGGGTATTATAAATAAATAAATAAATATATATATATATATATATATATATATATATTCCAAAAATCCAACTTTCCTTTAAATAATTCCAAACCAACTATCTTGCATCCAATTAAATCCGCAATTATTTCCAAAAATTTCAGAAAATTTTCCTCTGATTGTTTCTAATTTTTAACTCTTATTTATGGTGATTTTATATAAATTTCTATATATAACCATTTATATACATATATTATTTTATTTTATATATTCTAATTTTTATTATTATTATTATTATTATTATTATTATTATTAACTGTATTTTACAGATACACCAACTGATTGTCATATATGGTTTAAGGTTTTACCTCTGTTCCGGAAAGAGTCATCAGCGATGGCCAGGCACCGAGGCTTCCCTCTTAGGATGGTGGCTGAGATGGGGAGGAACCTGGGGTCTGCGAAGTTAACACAAGCATTAGGGGACATGCTGACAGGGGCCCGACGGAGTTCACTCCGACGCTTAAGTCAGTATTTGCGGGAAGGAAAGTTTGCGGGAAGGAAGGTAAGGTGCAGAGTTAAGAGAGCGTAACTCTTTTACCAGAGAGGTTGGACTACCTTTTATACTAATGGTCACGGGCTAGATGTGCCCCTTATCTGATGTCGCATCTCCCATACTTTAAGACACGTCCTCCCTTCGTTCGGTGATCATGGGATATCCTTTGAAAATGTATGCGTCGTTATCATCCTCGGCCCGTTGCGAGACTCAGGGGTCGCGAAGACTTTTCCTGTCGAGGAGTGCTTATCCGTACCCTGAGGGGGGGGGCAGTATTCGAGGTCGGTTATTGTGGGGACTCCACCTCCCGAGGAGAGCTCGGGGCTTTCTCCTGTCATAGCTCCCGAGGTTCTCGGGACCTAACCTCCCGTTCCCGAGAGAGATCTCCCTCTGCCTTTCCTAGACATGTCAACCTCAGGAATTCCCGGGACCCAGGAAGGAGGGTTGTCTCGGCCTACCACTGGTGTACCAGGCAGCTTCTTCGTCCAAGCAGCTTCTTCATTCTTCATCATGGCCAGGGCTCATTCAACCCTATCAACCTCAGAAAAAGAGACATCACATAGAAATCTACAACCCATCTGAAAACATTACAAAACGAGGAGCAATTGTTGGTCTTGACCAGGAAAAATAAAAAATTGCTAGGTATAATACACAAATATAGGGATAAATTATCTTAATTAGAGAACCAAATTCTATAGATGAAGAAAGGGAGGCTAAAAGAATTAGGAAACTTAACAAACTGAGATTGTAAGCCATTGCGGTAACTATATATTTACACGTAAATTATGTTCAGTTTGATTTCAAATACTAAATGATATAGTTTTGTTGTTAATGGTAGTATGTCAAGAAACATTTTAAAACTCCTAAGAAAAAAGTATAAGATGAAAATGTGGCCTACTTGTTAAATATATTGAAAAAATTAAAGTATAGTAGTTTCAACTCCTCACTGTATAGTTAATTAAATTGTGTCATAAGTTTAAAAAATTACAGGTTGTATTAAAGATTAATATTTATTGAAAACCCTTGATTTTTCTTTGCAGACCTACTACAGAAATTGGCTCAAGCTTTGGGGCTAGTTTGGCCAACCACTAACCAACGTTGGAGTTGATTTTTGCACCAACTAGCCCCAACATTGGAGCACCAACATTGGTTAGTAGTTGCCCCAAAACTAGCAACAATCTTAGTGCTAGTTTGGGATAACCAAAGTGATCAAGGGGTTGCCGGTTAGGGCAAAACCAATAACAAATTTGGTCACTTTGGTTTGTGTGGTTTGCCCTAAACTAGAACCACGGGTCACATACACAACCAAAGTGAACTTGCGGAAGTTTTTAACCAACTCAGATATACATGGAACATACCTTTGCATCACGTTCTTGCGTCATTTTTCAACACAAACACATAGGTGGAAGGGATCACTTTGGTGGTGTTGGAAAATCTAACTCACTACTGACGCTCTAAGAAGTTGGAGGAGATGACTGGAAGCCCTAGAGTTGGCACCAGGGAGAAGAGAGGATCGGAAGAAGGAATATCGTGGCTTTAAAGGAGCGGGTGGCCAAATAAAACAACGCCAAATTATATGTCGTCGGAGAAAGAGAAAGAAAAAAAGAAACTTTTTAAATTTTTTTTTAATCCCAGTTAGCATGTCACGTCTGCCATCGCCCATTTAGTGGTATGTATGTGTGTGTATTGAAAATTTGTTTGAGGTAGCAAAAAGTTATTCGTTTGCCGCTAGCGCCCTTGCCAATCCGTCGCATGACTAACATGGAGGAGGTAAGTCACAGGGGCTATTAGCCCTGTTGAAGATCTGTTTGACGCCTTATATTAAGGATGATCAATGTTTTCATCAACAAGGTCTATGTTGCAGTGGGTTCTATATGTCTTTCGAATAAGTCAAAGTCAAGGACAAACTAGATAGGACTCCCAAAGGCAGGCTGGCTTGCCCAATTAGGACCAGCTCGGCTAAACAATTTGACCTGCTCGGCTAGACTCGACTCGTTCGGATTGAGCAAAGGAGTTTAAGAAAACAAATGATTCTTCTCGAGTAGGAGATTCCTCGTTGCTCGATAAAGCTGGTGGGAAATTAGAAAATAGACAAGAAATTTAAGATCGAAGTAACCATTCATAATTAGAGTTGGAATCAAGGAGAATTGAGAGGAACGATAAAGAGACTTTAATGCACAAGGTAAAAGACAGTAGCAATAATTAAATTTATCATTAAAGCACGAGATGAAAAGGTGACAACGGTCCTTAATAACCACATAACGGCCACATTAATGATTGGTAGGGCATAAATATTAATGAATACAAATAGCCAAAAAGAAAAGATAAAAGAGAGGAAGAGAGCCATTGGAAAGGTAAGTTCGAATCTTTAACAACTCTGTCTGGCTTGCTTTTTCCTCTATACTCCTAAGTTCTAATTTGAGCGTTGGAGTGACAATTGTCGTGACATTTCTGACGCCATTCTAACACTCTTGTTTGGAGTTTATAATCCTTTTTAGGCGAGCTATGATGATAAATTTTCCTCAAAAAATTCTCCATCTTCTCCCATCTGCGGAACAAGATAAAGCTTGCTCCTCATCACGAGGAGGTCGCCCATAGAGAATTTCGCTTCCGAAACAGTCTGCTAACAATAAAATAGACAAAAATCCCCAATTGAAAAGTTCGCTTTGGGTTCATTATCTTCTTGGGGTTTTATTTATGAGAGATGATAGGGAGAGTGAATGGGAGAGTGAATGACGTGGCAGTTATTGTATATACGTCCGATCGACGATCGGACACCACCGGCGGTCTTCGACCGCCGTCCCGAACCAAACTATACCCTGGAGGGCACGATGAACCCGTCGGGGATCGCCACAATTGCGATCTCGCATCATTGACCGTCGATTTCGATGGGTTCACCGTTGCCGACCATCCTGACGAGTTCACCGTCCTCCCAAGGTATAGTTTGATTCGGGACGACAATCAGAGGCCACCGGTGGTGTCCGATCGTCGATCGGACGTGTATACAATAACTGGTCGTCATTCACTCTCCCATTCACTCTCCCAAATTTACTCTATCAATCATTACTCTTTATTTATTCATTTTTAACTCTCTAACATTCCTTTTCACTCCCTAACACAAAAAGTATTGGAGATTTTTCACTTTTTGTATTAGGGAGTGAAAAGTTGTTAGGGAGTTAAAAAAGATAAAATCACAAAGAGGAATGAACCCTAAGAAAAAATTTTTATACCAAACATATTCTCATAAATTATTTTTATATTCACCAGAAAACATAAAATATAGCAGTCAATGCCAGAAAGGCGGTATGAAGTCAACTATTTTTCTTTTAAAAAAAATATTTTTCTAATTCTAAATCTGGAATGTTATTGTATAGTTGAGAATCAAGTTGACTCCGGGCTGCGTGATGGAATTTTTTATCTCACAAATTCTCTCTCTTTGTCTCAAAATGCCCATTCACCACTGGTAGAGCGGCCAATTGCATCCCGCCCACTGTTGGTGGCTGTTTATCCCGATCAAATTATAATTTTGAAGGAAAGTAAAGTAAAAAATGGAATCGTCATCTTAGCGGTCCCCTAACCTAGGCCCTATAAAAATTTAAAGGGAAGCAAATCATAGTTATCACTGGTGTAGTGAAACACCTGGGGTTGAGGAGATTAAAGCCAACAGATTAGGATTTTATCCTCGTACGTAATTTGCGACCCTCGAACCTGTGACCCTGAAACAAACAATCAAACGCTTTACCATCCGATCCAGTCCGTCGGGACATAATCTCGGAGGAAAGTGAACCAGGAGATCACGGTCAATTATGGCTGAATCGCACCCAATCGAGTCCGAAATTCAGTCATAATTAGCCATGAAAATCTTTGAGTTCACCTTATCCCAACTTATAATTTAGTCAGGACATACAATTGACGCCACCGGTGGAGAACAGACAGGCGGCAAACGAAGCACCCGGCAGATTGTGGGCGGCCGATTCGGGACAGAGGACAGGGATATTCTGAGACAGAAGATCCCGTCTCCCGGGCTCCCCCTGAGTGTTCTAAAGTCTAACCATGAAGTGAAGTCTCTGCTTTCTTCTGGCGAGAGCGCGAGAGAGGGATGGAAGGGGAGGTTGGGGTAGCGACGGAGCCGCTGGTGGTGGCGCAGCCCCTGCTGAGGAGATACTCGGTGAATTCGCTGCGTAGAGAATTTGTGGCTCGGCTACCGGCGAAGCTCCGCGACCAGATCGATCCCGAGAGTATCGCCGATGTCGATCTTTCCCGCGTCAAAGGCCTTCGCCGAGGTTCGTCGAACATCCGCCCTAGCTCGTATCCCCAACTCTGATTGCTATTATTTTCAGCGCTTGCATTTCTGCTCGATGACAAATTAATCTGATGCATTGACCTGCCTTGTTCCTTGCATAGCTTTGTTCTTATTTCTTTTGTGTATAATCTATTTTTTCTCAAATGTCTTGATGATCCGTGAAAAAAAAAAATGATTCAGTTGCTGCCATGGATGATTTATAATGGTTGTAATTTGTGCCTCAGCATGATTTGCTGCTGTTCCCTTTGAATTTAAGATCTTCTTCCTACTAATAAAGCTTAGAGTATCTGCTGAACACGTTCAAGGAGCATCTACTGAACTTTTTTTTAAGAATTGTGTAATCGTTCTTTCTCTTTGTCAGCATTAAGAATTTAAGGAAGTTGTTCTGCTTTTTTTTCCCCCTCTTTGTATGCTTAGGATTCTTCCTTATACTAAAGCATTTTCTTTATCCTCTTTTGTTTAGGGGTGAGAGAGTACTACGAAAGGCAATTCGCCACTTTGAGATCTTTTGAAGAAGTTGACTCTTTGGGTTCTGCGTTTGGAACTGCTGGCTTCCAAGATGACTTGGAGGCGAAGAATGAGTTTGCGATGAAGATATCCAATTTTGCTAATATTATTCTCTTGGTGTTCAAGGTAGTCTAGTTGCTGAGGCATCTCCCAATCACCAGAACTTGAATAAATTCCGTGGACATGTGAAAAAAACTCTTTTACTGATCCCTAAATTCATGACAGATATATGCTACACTAAGAACTGGATCCATGGCAATTGCTGCATCTACACTTGACTCGTTGCTGGATTTCATGGCAGGTGGCATTCTTTGGTTCACCCATTTGTCTATGAAGAATGTTAACATCTATAAGTATCCCATCGGCAAGTTGAGAGTGCAGCCTGTGGGGATCATTGTATTTGCTGCTATCATGGCTACTTTAGGTATGCCTCATCTCTATCTTATGTATTTTGATTATAAATTATGAACTTTAAACTGCTTTTTATTAGAGCCACTTTGCTATTCTTTTACATGCATAGTTTTGTTCCTGAGTTCACTTGTTACTGTCAATTTTATCGTTTGTTCCTTTTGAATATCAAGTCTTGGAGTTGTGCATATAGACACCCACTTGTATTGATTGTGGTCTTCTTTTTCTTTCAGGCTTTCAAGTATTAATTCAGGCACTTGAACAGCTGATAGCTGATCAGCCTCCAGAGAAAATGTCCTCAGGGCAACTTATCTGGTTGTATTCGATCATGTTGAGTGCCACTGCAGTTAAACTCGTCCTTTGGTTTTACTGCAGGAGCTCTCGCAATGAGATTGTCAGAGCCTATGCTAAGGTGAGTTCTCACACTACCTATTCGATTAATTGTCAATTATTAACTTCTTCTATGCCCATGATGTTCAGGACCATTACTTTGATGTTGTGACCAATGTCGTGGGTCTTGTTGCTGCTGTTCTTGGCGATAAATTGTACTGGTGGATCGATCCAGTTGGTGCCATTATACTGGCTGTTTATACAGTGATTAACTGGTCAGCCACAGTGTGGGAGAATGCAGGTCCAACCCTTATTGTCATTAGTACAATGACAATGTCTGATTTTCACAGACCTTTTCTATGTATTGAGAATCATATAACACTTGTATTTGCATAGTGTTTGCAAATGCTGATTTGACTTTAACCTTCATTACAGCTTCACTAGTTGGTCAGTCAGCTACGCCTGAAATGCTACAGAAATTGACATATCTCGTGACCAGGCATGATCGTCGTATTAAGCATGTCGATACGGTTCGTGCGTATACCTTTGGTTCTCTGTACTTTGTGGAGGTTGGTATCTCCATTTTTGTTCTAGCTCTTTATGAGGAGCTGTGGCATCCAATTAAAATATTTAGTGATTTCTTCTTGGCGGCATTGATGAAGGTTGACATTGTGCTGCCTGGAGAACTGCCTCTGAGCGTGGTGCACGCTGTAGCAGAATCATTGCAGGAGAAGATTGAGAAAGTCCCAGAGGTCGAGCGAGCCTTCGTGCATGCTGATTTCGAAAGCACTCATAAGCCTGAACACAGCGTTCGCACAAGTCTTCCTGAAGGCGAGCATTAGACGTCCTCATGCTTCCTCTACCCCCTACCAATCACTGATGGTGATTACGTTATTATTGTACGTGTTACTCTCGATAAAGAAGCATGCGAATCGATGGACATGAGTGTGAATTCTGTTGTTCTCAGTTTTTTTTTCTCTGAATAACTTGTGAAATTTTCATTGATTTAGGTTGTGGATAGAAGATTCCATTTTGCTGTCCAAACACCTGCTATCCACCACCTAAATCACTCCCTTAATATTAATAAAATCTTGAATGACATTTTTTAAAAATTGTTAAGCACTGAGAACATTAATTTTAAAAAGTATCTAAGAGACAATTTCAGGTTGAAAGTATACAAGAATTTTTGATGTTTATGCTTGGTGTGTGGGAAACATAAGACAAGTTTAAACATCTGAAGCTGCATTGCTCCTTCTGGGTTTGATGTCATTGTTCATAAGTTCTTACGATTTTAATATCTGAAATGACAAGCATTAATCTGAGAAACGAAGGAAACCAAAATCTTAAATATCGTCACCAGTATAAGAAAAGCTTCTTGCAACAAGTATGTCAAATTCACCTACTTGAAGTTGGCTAACAAGAAACGCCTCTTCACAGAATTTATTATTGAAGCATTGTATATACAATTAATGGAAAATTTTCTAAATTAACATAAGCACCATAGCAGATGGAGGCAACAATACGCAAGGAATCTGCAACCCCTCTATCAACATGTCCTGTGTGCTCTTTTACTCTCATTACCATGATGGTTGAAGTAGGCAACTTTCATCATATAAGTGCACCTGACTGTAGACCATGGCCAGCATCAAGTTATGATCATTTTGTCTGACTGCAGAAGGTGAGTGAGTACCTGTAAATTTAAACATAATTGCGAGACTATTTAGGAGGTTGGCAACAGCCTGCCATTATACATCTTTTCCAACAATTTTCGCGCTTCAGGTCTTCGAAGAAGCCCCTTGTTGTTGGGTAAACCCGTGCCAAGGCAAATAGGGCACACCAGTTTTCCACGACCTGCATTATACAACAACAATGACCAAACATTTATCCAAAAGGTCATGCCAATGTCCATTTGCAAACTAAATGAAGCTTCAAGAAAACGGAAACGGTTAGAAATCCAATCGAAGTTCTACATTAATCTAATTAGATCTTAAACTTATTGGATTAATAGTTAATCTAATATTTATTTGAATTTTTCAAATAAACCCAAATCAAATGAAACTTACATTATTAGATAACGTTTTAGTAGATAAGATTTGACCACATTATTAGATAACGTCTTGTTAGATAAGACTTGACCATGTTTTATTCGAATTTTAGTAGATAAGACTTGGCCATGTTTTATAAAGTCTTGTTAGATAAGACTTGGACCATACACTTTCTGGTTGTGTAACTGAATTTATTTCTCTCCATATCTGTGGGGCCGGCTCTAAGGGGCCACTGAGGCAATGAACCTACTTTTTTTATTAGATAAGACTTGGTGGTTATGAGCATGTCTTATCTGATAAAATAACCTTAAAAGTTAGGATTTTATCTAAACTTATATATACGCATGGCTATGTGCAGAGGATATCGTGATTCTCCAATTGTGCTCGTGAGAAGGGTGGCAGTTGTGCTCGTGTAGATACCGCTAGAGGCACAAATGTATTGATTGTGCTGAGATCCAGATACGCAAAAAAGTTTTACGCATCAAGAAGTATCATTCTATTCCAAATGTGTAATTAGAATTCACATGGATCTCTGCTCTGGTGAAATGGAGTTTTCATTGTATTAGTTCCATGGATCCTTGAGCATTCGCTGCTTTGTGTTTAAACTTTCGCATAGAACCCAACAGAAACAACATTTGTATATATAAGACATGATTAAATTCTAAACCTAAAATACAATATGGAATTAGATTCACTATACCTATAACCCTATTAACCTAGTATCTGTTTCTTCAAGCCTATAAATTGTGTAGCGCTTTCTGAAAGCACAAAACTCTGTAGCTCGAATACTAATCTTGCAACATAAAATTGTAATGATTACAGGTTAATTTGAAGTTCCAACTGAAAATAGTAGCAGCACATGCAAATCATGTTTCTGGATTGTGTTGGATGGGTTACGGTTCAGCTTATCTTGTTTCCTTGGAAAGGCCAAGCAATAAATGTTAGATTAGCATGGATTAATTATGATAAACTATCATGGAAAAGGCTATACTTTCTCAGTCTAGAACGGTTAAGATTTCTATCATATACAAAGAATAATCATGGGCATAAAAACACCAGTTCTTGAAATACAAGCAGATTCTAATCAAATTGCTGTGATCAACGTTTTTCATTTGTGAAACAACTTTTTTATGATTCTTAGTCAGTGAGGAGAGACGGATTACTGAATTTTATAATGAACTTGGCAGGCAATGTATAGGCGCACTCTGTAAGAATTAAATCACACTTGATGTCAATATATGATAATGCACACCTAGACGTCATTATGTTATCATGTACACTTAAATATCATCATGTGAATGCGTGACAAAATAGCAACATCCCTACCATAACAATTAGGGCACTCTGTAAACTCGTAAACATCTTTTGCCCGCTTTCTGTTGAGTGCTTTCCATTTTCCAGTGCCGCCGCACATGTCACCTAAGTCAAAGTAAAAAAGATAACATCAGAATGATCTAGAACAGTAATCTCAAAATATTTCTACCAATAAAATGGCCATTGGTATCATTTACCATATGATTTTGAATATGATATTGCCAACTGTGATTAATTCATATTTATCACGTCAGTTTCTCTTATGAATAACCTAAAATTTAGTATACAACTTTCAGTAGGACATTCTGTCAGATATAATCCATGGAAGGTTTTTCTTATATAGATTTATTTTCCAGTTTTTATATAGGAAAAATATACAATTTTGCATATGACTGATGGTTCACTATAACTTTCATGATAAATCACAAGCAATCTGTAGTTCATAGTATAACTCTAGCTGCACAATCTTCTGCCGGGTAGCTCTGACCTAAAATCCAACTTAGTTTCATGGGAGTAATGATGGAAGAAATAAACCATTTATTTCATAGCCATCCTTCCATAGGACCAGATGAAAATTTGCATGCTGATGTTTCTAATTTGACAGGGTAAGAATAACTAATTCCCAAATTTCTTCTATCTTTTGCAATAATTTCATTATTAAAACATCCTCAAATACAGAGAATTCTATATTCAGTATCTCTTGTAACTTGTTTGCAGGACTTTAAAATCATTCATAAAGCTACTAAATGAGTTGATCTAGCTCAACACCATTTGAACCACTTAATATAAACACAAGAAGAAGCGCACATAAGAAGGAAGATATCTTACATAATACAACACCACTTCCGCTACAATTTCGACACACGGATTTTAATTTACTATCCGTTGATTCTAATGCATATCCATCAGGCGCATGCAATGGTCCAGCAATATTTACTGCTGCTAGAGTTGCACATAAACATGCAACACATTTTCGTCTTGAATGAAGTGAAGCAGTCTCCTGCATGAGAAAGTAGAACTTTAACAAGGATATTACAACGCAAACAAACTAAGACCTTAAATTATAAGTTCTTTCAGAGAAATCAACTAAATCACAAGGCATAATGTAACCTACCATTTATGCATACTTTTCACATCTAATCATATATGTTGTGTTTACTTGGATGGAAATGAGAAGGAAAGGAATTTGAGAAGGAAAATGAGATCCAATGTTTACATTGTTCCCTTTGATTCCATCCAAGTTACTAAGATGGGTCGAAATAATGAGCGGAGAGTAACTAGCGTAGTTTTTTCTTTTCTTTTCTCTACTCGCATAAACTTTCTCTGAGACTCCCTCCCCTCCCCTCAAGTAAATAGAACATAATAATTTGTATATGGCTGGAACAATGATTATCAATCAAACGATATAAGATCAATCCTTCCATGGCATGCTATTCCAATATGAAGACCAACTCTGATGCTTGTTTTATTAGACTAACTTTGTCGTGGTATCTGAGATGTGCTACACCATGTCTGGTTTCTTCTTAACCTTTGTAGTCTAGATTGACACATTAGGCAATCAGTCATCCATATGTTGCCTGACCAAGTGCAGATATTGGGTAGAAGGAGTGACGATCAGCAGGAAAAAGACTGCCTGTGCAACAAGCAGATACCATCTATTGGCTTGTGACGTTCTGGAAGATAGCTAGTTCTGCTTCTGGTTAATGAGTGCTTCCGATGGGAAGAGAATTAGTTGAGATCTAAACCTGCATTATATCTACATTGACTGAGAACTATTTCCTATTTAGCATTGCCAGAGATCCTTTCTGAGATGTACAGATCTGAACTTATCTGGCAAACCATTCACCTTATTAAGCAAGTTGACAAAGTTTAGTCCAACAACGAATCTAATGTTTTTTTTCCTTTCTTCCAAACTTACACAAGCCGAGAAGACAGCAATGTATATTAAAATCAAGGATCTATTGTTAGTACAGAAATAGAAAATGTGTGGGCTGTGACTGCCATTGTGTAAGTAAACCAACAAAAAGCACAATGTTTGTAACCTTCAAGCTAAAAAAAAAGGTATTCAAAGATCTACAAGATGATGTAACCTTTAGGTTAATAGGGCTTGATGAAGGTTCACTGTCATGACGCTTTGGTTCTTCCTGCTCTTCCAAATTAGAGCTGACATAAATTTTAGCTGTCATGAATTAGTTAGCTTGGGAATCCGAAAGCATAAGACGAATAAGATATATCTACTAAGAATTATAAAGCAATAAATAAACATTAAACAATCACAATTTCATCCATTCAAGAACAACCGAAGCTTTAACTAAGAGATAAAGCCACCAAACACTCCTTGACAACAGATTAAAAAAGTTCATAATCATTTCACACTTCTGGATACGAACAAAAAAACAATAATAAAAGAGCACAGAAATCTTCATAAGAGGAAACAAAATGTGTGAGCGCGACGCATTAGGTCTCGCGACTCAATATCAGTCAAGAAGCCTAAAAAAAAAATATCGATACAAAGAGAATAAGCGGTATAGGAACCGTCTCCTCTGTCAGTCCAGTTAGAACTCACCGCCAAAACTAGCGGAGTCTCTGCTTGCGCTTCCGCTTCCGCTTCCGCTTCCGCCTCTTCTTCTGCTTGGATTCCTACTCGGCATTAAAGAGGGAGAGATAGTGGAGAAGAGGAAGACGCTACAACCGGTCGTCATCTCCGTTCTCCTCCTTCCTCTCCCCTTCCCTTCGCTTTCTCGAACAGTTCGGCGCGGAGCAGCAAAGGCCACTCGCCGAAACGGGACCGTGTTATCTTCGAGTAATGGCGCACAGGAGAGTCTATGCGAGTATCCGCAGGAATTTTGTCCATTCGCTTGTATTAGTTGCTTTATTCTTCGATTTACCCAAATAATTACTAATTAGGCCAGTTTTTAGCTTAAGAGAAAATTAGTACCATAAATCAAGGATTATATACGCCAACGGGAGTGATTACAACTCTTACAACACAGTACAGAAAGTTCCCTGTTATTAAAGAAACGCCTTCCAAACTATAAATCAATCAACAAGGAAAATAAAAAACGGTCTCACCCAGAAAAACGAAAAATAAAAGGGCAAATAAGAATAATTGCATCCCTTCTCATACTAAGGGAGTGTTTGGGAGAGCTTCTGCTTACTGCTTTTTAGCTTCTAGCCATGCAAAAGTACTTTTGAGTGTTTGGGAATGCCAGATTCTACTTTAACTTCTGCAACTTTTATTCAAAAGTTAGAAGCAACAATTTGATGCTTTTTTCTGCTTCTGTTTTTTTGCTTATGGTGTAGAATTAAAAGTTGACATTTATACCCTTAATAAATTTATTATTTTACATAATTACCATCACATTTTTAAATAAAATTTTATATTTTTATATAATTTATATTTTCAAAAAAATTTATACATATTTGTATAAATTTTATTATTTTATTATTTTTTATATTTTTATTAACTTTATATTTTTTTAAATATATATATTATTAAAAAATAATTTTGATATAATATTTAAAATATAATATTAAATATATAAAATATTATAGATCATGTATCAAAATTATATTTAGATAATTGAAAAAAATTAATTTTGATAATTTAAGGATATTATTGTCATTTAATTAAAAATTAAGCTTAAAAGTGATTATTCACCAAACACTCAAACTTTATCTTGTATCAGCTTTTGACTTCTATTTCCAAACACTGCATGCTTTAGCTTCTTACTAACTTCAAGATAATTACTACAAGAATCACTTTTCAAGAAGTAAAAGCTCTCCCAAACACTTCCTAAACACCCCTGCTTTCTGAATCTGACTTGGTCAAGCTCCGCAGTCGCCTCAAAAACCTCACTTTTTTCTCCCAACCGGCCCTCCTCCTCTTTCCCCCCGCCTTCTCCGGCGAACTCCACGGGCCGGACTCCTCCTCTTCGCTGCCTGCTCCACCCGCTACTCTCGCCCTCAGCTCAGTTACCAAGCTCCTCACCGCCTCCGCCGGCTCTTCCCTGTCCCTCAACAGTGTAAAGTATAAATAACGCAGGCACTTAAGTAGACAATAAATATTTATATGCAGGAATCTGATAAGGAAATAGCGAGTTAGAAATAGTTATCCGGTTGAAGCGTCGGCGTGCCGACTGTCCTTAGAGAATTGATTGCCGCCCTACGATGCAAAGGCTCCCGGCAAAATTCCCCCAAGATCCGACAACCTCGCGACGTTCGTAGGTGCACTCCAAGACGAACGCTGCCTTCGGACTCAACCTCAGATCGCACTAGACGAAGCCTCAAGACCAACCGACCGAAAACCGAAGAAGCCGAAGAGAAATGCTTAGAAAAAAACAGAGGATCTCGCTCAAAGAACAGAGCAGAAGAGAAGAGAGAAGTGAGTGTATTGCTCTGCCTTCTTTCTCTCCTTTTATAGATCCGAAGAGGCAATACATTGCCTCTTCGTGCTGAGGAATCGCGACCACGCGAAGCGTCGCGTCGAGCGCGATTTCTCTCCTGCGCACGCCTGTTTCGCAGCACCTGATCGGTCACCGGACCGATCAGGATACGTCCTGATCGGTCACCGTGACCGATCAGGATACTTCCTGATCGGTCCCTGTGACCGATCAGGATACTTCCTGATCGGTCACCGTGACCGATCAGGATACTTCCTGATCGGTCACCGTGACCGATCAGGATACTTCCTGATCGGTCACCGTGACCGATCAGGCTATTCTGTGGGTGCGTGGTTCTTTCCAAAAACATATATTGAAATTCAAAAATCAACAATCCCCCACAAATTTCAAAATATTTTTTGGAAAAATAAAAAAAAACAGGTCCTGAGGCTTTGTTGTAACGAGCTTTCAGTGAAAATACCTTCCGGTTTGAATTTTCACCTAAGTAAACCAATTTTATTCACACAGGTTTGAAGTGAACTAAGTCTTGAACTTAAACCTTTAATATGTGAAAATCAATTGGCAACAACTCATCACAGGCGACGGTTGAATCCTTCTGGGTTGGTGCATTACGGCCCTGCCACCGAATCTTGTTTCATAAGTGTTAAGGAGAGTTGCCCAGACCCCCCACACTGCGGCCTCACAGTTACACTTACATAGGTGAGTTCTCCAAGGATGTACTGCAAGCATCCTGTCATAAAGACCTTGAAATCATTAAGAGCCCCTAGGCTCATCCTTACTAGCAGTCAAGCATCTATCCAGGGAAGAGACTATGAGATTACATCTCAATCAGTTTGATGCTTACGGTTCACCCTTATAGCTTGTTTATACCACATTGAACCTACTTTTTGGGATCTCCAATCAGATAGGTTGGGTTGCCGCTATAGATGAAACCAAGATAGGCCTCAGTCCCATTCCCTTACTGGATCTCTTGATTTTCTCAGAATCAAGACCTTTTGTGAGTGGATCAGCAATATTGTCTTTTGAACTTACAAAGTCCAAAGACACCACTCCAAGAGACACTAGTTCACGAATAGACTTCAATCTGATTCGTACATGTCTCTTCTGTTTCTGGTTATACTTGGAGCTTCTAATCTGAGCTATTGTTGTTTGATTATCACAGTGTACTGAAATAGAAGGTATTGGCTTAATCATCAAGGGAATTTCAGACAGAAGACCCTTAAGCCAATCTGCTTCAGTTACTGTGGTATCCAAAGCACACAATTCTACCTCAAATGTAGAACGGGATATAATCGTCTGTTTAACAGACCTCCAAGCAACTGCACCGCCTCCAAGTGTAAAAACATAGCCAGTAACGCCTTTACACTCAGCGGTGTCAGCTATCCAACTGGCATCACTATATCCCTCCAGGACTGCAGGGAACCTCCCATAGCACAAGCCCAAGGATATAGTACCCTTTAGGTATCTGAGTACTCTGTCTAATGCATCCCAATGCGTTCTGTCCGGACAGCTGGTAAACCTGCTCAATTTCGTTATAGCAAAAGAAATATCAGGTCTAGAACAATTTGCCAAATACATTAGACTACCTATTATTTGGGAATATCTTAGTTGAGACACGGCCACGCCACTCTTATTCTTATGGAGAGTCTTTGAAGGATCATAGGGTGTGACAACTGATTTAACTTGGCTATAGCCATATTTCTCTAACACTCTCTCAACATAGTGTGACTGAGAAATTGCTATTCCATCAGTTGAGCGAGTCAACTTTAGCCCTAAAATCATGTCAGCACAACCCATATCCTTCATATCAAACTTCCCACTTAAGAGGGCCTTGGTCTCATTAATAATTGAAAGGTCAGATGCAAACAATAAAATATCATCTACATATAAACATAAAATAATACATCTCTCGCCTTTCAGTTTAGTATATACACATTTGTCAGAGTCATTAATTTCAAAGCCAAACGATAGCATAGCACTATCAAATTTTTCATGCCATTGCTTTGGGGCTTGTTTCAAACCATATAGAGATTTAACTAACTTACAGACTTTATTCTCACTTCCAGAAGCTACATATCCCTCTGGCTGATCCATATATATCTCTTCTTCAAGATCTCCATTAAGAAATGCTGTTTTGACATCCATTTGATGGACCTCAAGATGATATATGGATGCCAGTGCTATCAATACTCGGATTGTAGTAATTCTAGTAACAGGGGAATAAGTGTCAAAATAGTCAATCCCTTCCTTCTGTTTGAATCCCTTAGCAACCAGGCGGGCTTTGAACTTATCTACTGACCCATCAGGTTTTAACTTCCTCTTAAATACCCATTTACATCCAATGGTGGTGCAACCAGGAGGCAAATCCACTAACTCCCAAGTGGCATTAGAGATAATAGAGTCCATTTCATTTTTAATGGCTTCTTTCCAATGCTTAGCTTCAGGAGAAGCCATAGCATCTCTATATGTCACAGGGTCACCTTCTATATTATAGGTGATAAAGTCTTGGCCTAAATCTTTAGACACACGTTGCCTCTTGCCCCTTCTCAATTCTGTACACTCACTAGATTTATCTAATCTAGAGTGACTTGAGGAAGGTACACCCACTAAGGATAATGGGACCTCTATGGAGGCAGAGTCATCTCTAGTAGGAGTACTAGAAATAGACTGAGGTGTTCTAGTCTTCATAGGAAATATATCCTCAAAGAATGTAGCATCACGAAGCTCTACAATAGTGTTTGCATCTATTCCAGATATTTCTGATTTGATAATCAGAAACCTATATGCAGAACTATTCTGAGCATAACCCAAGAAGACACCATCTACAGTCTTCGGACCAAGTTTTTTTTCCTTTTATGTTCAGGTACTAGCACTTTTGCAAGGCACCCCCACACTTTTAGGTATTTCAAACTTGTCCTTCGACCTTTCCAAAGTTCATATGGGCTTTTATCCCTTGACTTCATAGGTACTCTATTTAACACATGACAGGCAGTGTATAGAGCCTCCCCCCACAAGAAGTTGGGTAACCCAGAACTTCCTAACATGGAATTAATCATATCTTCAAGGGTTCGGTTTTTGCGTTCTGCTATACCATTAGATTGAGGACTATATGGAGCAGTGACCTCATGAATTATACCTGAATCTTGACAAAATTTTTGAAACAGGTTTGAGGTGAACTCTCCACCCCTATCAGACCTTATCCTCTTAATGGTTTGGTTTGTTTGATTTTCAGCTTCAGATTTAAAAATTATAAATTTATCTAAAGCTTCATCTTTAGTTTTCAGCAAATAAACATAGCAATAACGAGAGTAATCATCAATGAAGGTAATGAAATACCTTTTATGGTCTCTCGTTATTAAACCGTTAAACTCACAACAGTCAGTATGAATTAATTCTAAAATATTAGAATTTCTATCAACTGATTTGAAGGGTTTACGGGGCTGTTTATATTGCACACAAACTTCACATTTTTTCTTATCATTTATGGCTTGCTTAGGAATCATGTCAAGATTCATCATCCTTTTTATAGTTTGAAAATTAACATGTCCTAATCTATCATGCCACACATCATAAGACTCAATGTTATAAGAACAACCAATATCATTAATTTTATTAATAATCGTATTTTCAACATTGAGTTTAAATAAACCTTCATTAAGGTAACCCTTTCCAATAAAGGTTCCTAAATGTAACAATACAACTTTATTACATTTGAAGTTTAGCTCATAACCAGCACGAACTAATTTTGACCCGCTAATCAAATTCCGTCGGACCGCTGGAACATGGTGCACCTCATGCAGTGACAGGACCTTCCCTGAGGTAAATCTCAAGTCAACTCGTCCAATCCCTAACACTCTGGCTGCAGAATGATTCCCCATGGTTACGGAAGTGCCTTCAATTACCCATTGCTGGTGCTGGTCACAACATTGACCTGTTCCTTGGTGTTTGGCACATTGCCTTGGTTCTTCTTCTTGTCCTTCCGTTCAGGACAAAATTTGGCAAAATGTCCAACTTGTCCACAAGCCCAGCACGGCCTAGTCCCATGCTTCTTTTGAACCTTTGGTTTGGGTTTCATTTTGTTTTTCATTTTTTGGTTTTTGGACTTGTTCTTGTCAGAAGAGACTACCACATTTGCCTTTGGAGCAAAATCCATAGGTATCTCCTTATCATCATTCTTATGTTGCTTCCGATGTTCTTCCTCGATATTTAAGGCAATCATTAAATCTTCAAGAGAGATTTTACCTCTCCTGTGTTTAAGTGTCATGCCAAAATCTTCCCAACTCGGAGGCAACTTTTCGATGATAGACAAGACTTGAAGTTTCTCGGGTATCGGCATTTCTCCCTCAGCAAGACCGTGAATCAAAATTTGAAATTCATGGGTCTGCTCAATGACAGATCTACCCTCAACCATTTTGAAGTTTAAGAATTTCCCCACGGTGTACTTCTCTAAACCAGAGTCCTCGGAGTTATATTTTTTATCCAAAGATTTCCATAACTCTTTGGCCGAGGTTGTAGAGCAGTACACATCAAATAGTGCGTCCGAGAGGGCGGACAGGATTCTCCCATGGCAGAGATAATCCCTCTGTTTAAACCTCTCAGTAGAAGCACTACGGGCAGGTTCTTCTTCATCAGTTGAAGGAGGGTCTGATTCTATAACAGAGAAAAGCCCCAGCGTAGTAAGCCAAAATTTCATTCGTTGTTGCCAACGTTTGAAGTTTTGCCCGGAAAACCTCTCGGGTTTGGCGCTAGCCTCATCAGACCCCGACGTTCTAATATTTAACATGTCTACTTAGGCACAACTCAATTCTCTAAGATTGTAAAGTATAAATAACGCAGGCACTTAAGTAGACAATAAATATTTATATGCAGGAATCTGATAAGGAAATAGCGAGTTAGAAATAGTTATCCGGTTGAAGCGTCGGCGTGCCGACTGTCCTTAGAGAATTGATTGCCGCCCTACGATGCAAAGGCTCCCGGCAAAATTCCCCCAAGATCCGACAACCTCGCGACGTTCGTAGGTGCACTCCAAGACGAACGCTGCCTTCGGACTCAACCTCAGATCGCACTAGACGAAGCCTCAAGACCAACCGACCGAAAACCGAAGAAGCCGAAGAGAAATGCTTAGAAAAAAACAGAGGATCTCGCTCAAAGAACAGAGCAGAAGAGAAGAGAGAAGTGAGTGTATTGCTCTGCCTTCTTTCTCTCCTTTTATAGATCCGAAGAGGCAATACATTGCCTCTTCGTGCTGAGGAATCGCGACCACGCGAAGCGTCGCGTCGAGCGCGATTTCTCTCCTGCGCACGCCTGTTTCGCAGCACCTGATCGGTCACCGGACCGATCAGGATACGTCCTGATCGGTCACCGTGACCGATCAGGATACTTCCTGATCGGTCACCGTGACCGATCAGGATACTTCCTGATCGGTCACCGTGACCGATCAGGATACTTCCTGATCGGTCACCGTGACCGATCAGGCTATTCTGTGGGTGCGTGGTTCTTTCCAAAAACATATATTGAAATTCAAAAATCAACAAACAGCACCTCCGCCACCTCCGCAGGCGTCATCTCCGCTCCCGCCCGAATGAAACCCTCCGCCACGGCCACCATCTCGTGGTCCCTCTCCCCCACGTACCTCTCCACAAGTTCCCGCATTGCGTGTGCGCCGCAGGCCCCCAGCCTCACGTGCACGTCCATCCGGCCTGGCCGCAGCAGCGCCGGGTCGAACGCCTCCACGTAGTTCGTCGTGAACACTATCACCTTCTCCTCGCCGCAGCACGACCACAGCCCGTCGATAAAGTTCAGCAGCCCCGACAGCGTCACGCGTCCGTCGCTGCCTTTGCCTCCGGCGTCGTCGTCCTCGGAGTCGGTTCCCTCGTTGTCGAGCGAAGGCTGCCGTCGACGCCTCACCGTTCTCATCCTCGCTTCTGTGGACTTTGCCGTACCACGCCGATCGCCGGTGAGATCGAGAGAGCAGTCTATGTCCTCGATTACAATTACGGAGCGGTTGTTCGTCTGGATGAGCAACGAACGTAGGTCCGAGTTGTTGGCAACTCGGGTCAACTCCAGATCGTAGACATCGTAGTGGAGGTGGTTGGCCATTGCAGCAATGAGCGAGGACTTTCCGGAACCCGGCGGGCCGTGGAGCAGGTACCCGCGCTTCCACGCGCGGCCCGTACGGCGGTAGAACTCTCGGCCATCCGCGAAGGCATCCAGGTCCGCGAGGATGCTCACCTTCAGCGCGGGCTCGAGCGCCAGCGTGGCGAATGTGGCCGGGTGGCGGAATGGCACGGAGAACCAGGAGGGTGTCACTCCGCGAGGCGAGTTGGTGAAGAGGCGACGGGGGCGTGACGAGCGCTCGAGGTGGTCGGCCGCGCCGGAGAGGTGGGCTAGGTAAGGGCCGAGGAGGGCGGCGGAAGCGCGCTTGGGGAGGCGGAGAGAGTAGGTCCGACGCTCCTCGAGCGAGTCCTGGAGCGTGTCGGCGTGGTGGGTCCAGAGGAGGCGTTGGCCGGCGAAGGAATCTTCGAGGGAATGGTTGGGGGATATCGACAGCGAAGGGGCGGCGAGAGAGCCGCAGGGGAGCGAGAGGGTGAGACGAGGCGGGGCGGAAGAGGCGGCTGCAGAGCTAATAAGCGACTGATGGAGGTAGAGGTGGACGTGGCGGTAGAGGTCGTTCGGTTCGACGGCCGAGGAGCCGAGGAACTCAGGCACGTCGTAGTAGGAGTAAGGGGTGAGGGAATCTTGAAGTGACTGCCACGTCGAGTGGAGAAGAGCCAGAAGCTGAGAAGGAAGGATGTTTTGGAGGATGGTGAGCAGCCCTAAGAGCGACCACATCTGCGATAGAAGCTCCATAATCTTTCACTACGTGCCACTGCTTCTGCTATTCTTCTTCTTCCTGCTGCAGATCAAGAACAAGAGCAAAGCACTGAGAGAGAGCTCTATGACCTATATAAACCATGAAGGGCAAGGAAAGAGTAATGTATAGTCACTGGGAAAAAGAAGACGAAACGAAGGGGAAAAGCAAAAGAAGACTTAAAGCCAAAGATGCATTGGCAGGGAACAGAGCAGGCAAGAGCTCTGCTTTGTGCTTCACTTGGCACCTCTTGTAGCAACGGAGGTGCCAAGTAAAGCAAAGAAAAAAAAGCAGGATAAAGGAAATTGTTCATAGAGGTCAGTTTATGGGAATAGAATCCAAGAAAGTGATGAGCTCCATGGAGAAAAGAAATAGAGGAATGTCAATATTCCATTGTTGAGAATCCATGTTTCTCATGTGACCTGCGAAGTTGC
The DNA here is from genome assembly GCA_024364735.1 of Boesenbergia rotunda. Taxonomy (NCBI): domain Eukaryota; kingdom Viridiplantae; phylum Streptophyta; class Magnoliopsida; order Zingiberales; family Zingiberaceae; genus Boesenbergia; species Boesenbergia rotunda. Next base: position 210,723 of record JAGFNQ010001559.1, read on the forward strand.
TGATAAAGAGATGTTAAAAGAAGATTTTGCGTAGTTCCTTCTGCTTTAGACGGCTACTTAAGGGTAGGACTTAAATTACTATAATTTCTTTCATTTCTTGACTTTTTTAACAAGTAAACTCTGATATTGTCGAAGAGCGAGGTGGGCGTCCAAAAGCGAGATAACACTGAGAATTACTTCCGCTGCGCCTCCTTACAAGACAGATGACCGTCAGCAACCCATCGGAAAAAGTCTCCGGCAAGACCCTCCGACGATCAAGTTAGTATCTGGTGGAGAAACAAAACTCGAGACGAGAACTGTAGCTAGAAAGTATATCACATACCTGTGGGTGAAGGGAGGAGATCCTTATATGGCCGAGGGGAGCCGACAGCCTCTGTCCCATGTTTGCCACATTTTGTCTCATGCGGGAACAGGATCAAGGTCACTGTCAGCTCTCCGACCGACGCCACCCATCTTGACATATGCAGCGGGTGCCGTGGTACGGGTTGTAAGAGTTTGTCATGGAAGTACTATGTCAGCGGGATATCCGCGATTCGGACACGAGTGGTGTCAAACCTGAGCCAATCTGTGCCGACTCTGGTACTACCTTTATTGGTGTTATGTCAGGGGGTAGGTACTGTCATAGATAGTGTCAACCCCCGAGTCGGAGCGCACCAAAAGGTTACGCCGACCGGCTACTCTGAGTGAAATCTTTTTATGCAGCCAATGCCATATAGATTGTGATGTGTGACATACCAAGACGTGGAATACTCGGACCTGGCCAAACCGACTCATCTTCCGGATAGGGATGGAAACAGGTCGAGCCAGGCCAGGCTTTTACCTTAACAGGCCAGGCCTATATAATAGCAAACTGGCTTGAGCCTGGCTTGTGGCCTATTATAGGCTTTGTTCTAGACCTGAGCCTGGCCTGTTCAATAGTTTGGCCTGGCCTGTGACCTGTTTACAAAGCCTATAATTTAATTCGATTTTCCAAAATACTTCTAATATATAAAATAAAACAATTCAATTCGAATATTCGATTATCCAAAATATTAATTTAGCAAATTAGCTAAAGATACCATAAATATATATGTATAATATAATGAAAATAGATTTGTGGTCTGTTGGCTAGTAGGGTGTAGATAAGTGTTTGTTCGGCGGGAGTCTAATGATCAAAACTCTGCTTTTACACTTTATTTTGACAATTTATATAATGTAATTTTAACAGACCCAGACCGGCCTGTCAGGCGTCATAGGCTTTATATTGAGCCTGGACCTGGTCTGATAAGAAAAATAGGCTTTCAAAAGGGTCTGATTATTATTTTATTTTTAAACAGGTCAGGTCAGGCCAAGCCAAATACAGGCCAGGCCACAGACCCCTGACAGGGTGCCTGGCCTATTTCCGTCCTTACTTCCGGAGAATAGGATTATAACACAGGGAAGGCATCGAGCGGGTGCTGACAGGGTGTTGCCCAATGGCGGATCCAGCCCGGGTAATCTACCCGAGCTGTGGGCTATGAACGCCAATGTCAACATCATCATTCTAAATTAACCTCTTCTTTCTGCTAGTGTCGACGTCATCACCCCGGGCTAGTCTCCTCTTTCAATATTATCGCCCAAGGCTAATCTTTTATTTTCCTCATATTTTTTCCTTTTCTCCCATATAAATACCTTCTTATTTTCATTGGGTACCCTGGCTACAGCCCGGGTACAGTTGCACTTAGTTTCGCCGTTGGAGTTGCCCGGACAACCTTGGGCCGAGCACTCAATGTCCTTTGTTGGGGTTAATTTAGATCATATTTGGTTAGCCTTCCTATTGGGCGTCCCAACTCGAGTGACCCTCGTCTAATCCCCCGCCACTCTGGGCTGTACGAGCTCTTCTGGCAATGACCTGTCTCCCTGAGGCGTCATACTGGCCGATTGGGCTACCCATAGGATAGGTCGGGATCAAACTTGATTGATTACATGCAGATATGGATACACTACAAGATCTAAACATACTAACTGAAGTGTTACATTCATGACATGGATATCCAACATCTTCATCTACGTTGCAATGCAATCTATTCATCGATCAAAGTGATAACTAACATCCAAGCGACTTGCAAACACAATTCCATCGAGCTCATCTGTTTTACCTTGGAGATGGCATCTAACTCACATGATTAGGAATACGATTAAAGTTTCTGCGCTCCTTTCGTTGTGTTACTGCAGAACCCCTTTAATTTTGATTCCTACGACTTTTTATTTTATCCTTTAATTAGTATGCTGCAAAAGGTATTTGGTGGCGCTGAGTAGATGCTAAAGCTTAAGAAAAATATAATATATGATGTCGTGGCTCAAGAATCAACCATAACCTACTAAAAGATGATGCGTTCATGATGATGTTAGTATCAGGGGACATGAAGTTACTTGGAAAAATTATCAGCTCAGGTTATTATAGTTAGGAAAGCCATGAGAAGATTGCACAAAGTGAGAGAGAAAGCTGAGTATTTAAAGAATCTATGCAGGCACGTCGAGTTGTCACCTAAAGCTTCACTTAAAAGAACACCTTTCATAGCTAGATGCCAATGCACGAGCTCAAAGCTTTTGTTTGATTGAGAAATACAATGTGCCTTTGTATTCTTGTAAAATACACATAGTACTACTCGTCTTCCTTGGATACATCGTTAAACTTGTTCGTCTCCTTCCAATCGATGCTGAGATCAGATCAACATAAGGAACACACGAACTTCATGTGTTTCTTCCTCTTTCCTCTTCCAAATTCATCTTGGAGTTGAACAAAACATGAGCTTGCAGCAAAATGAACAGCGGCTGTGGCAAAGAAAAATACTGTCACCAGATTCCCCAAACGGGCAGCAGCAGGAGCAGCCTCGCCCCTGTTCCAGGCGCCTCGCTGCAATCTTCTCTCTGTTCCCAAAGACTCAGCACTGTAGCGAATCGAGACTCGAGAAGCAGGTGTCACTAGAATTGCATCGTTTTCTGTAATTATTTAATACTGCAAATGAGAAACGATTGAGCTTGGCGAATGTTCTGAAAAGGTTGCAGAACTCCAAGAGGAAGTTGGTCGACAAAGAGAGCTGAAGGCGACCTATAAAGCCCGTCTCGAGAGGACGCAGGAGTATCTGAGGCACTGTCTGGAGATCGCCAAGGAGAATGGATTCTTGCACCTCTTATCCGGCAACAGAGAGATCTACGTTTCTGCAAAAGGGGAGAAGGATTCCAGTTTGCAGGAAATTGATCATCCAAATTTGACCGGCATAGTTGATCAAGCGAAGCTCAACAATTGGTACATAGAGCCGGATGAGGTACAGGGTTAAAATGCAATTATTGTTGCCATATAAAATGCAATTATTGTTGCCCTACCCTTTCAGATCGATGTCCACGAGCAAATCGGCAGCGGAACCACCGCCCACATCTACCGAGCGACATGGCGAGGCCTGCCCGTCGCCGTCAAGTGGATCCACCCTTCCGTACTCCAGTCCGGAGAAGGAAGCGGAGGCCTGGCCTGGTTCGTCCAGGAGATCGACCTCCTCTCGCGCCAGCGCCACCCGCACGTCCTCCGCCTGATGGGCGCTTGCTTCCGCACTCCGAGACAGGGGTGGGTGGTCACGGAGCTCCTGAGTGGAAAGACGCTCGCGGAGTGGCTTCACGGGCACAAAGGGCGGGAGAAGACGAGGCGGGCGCCGTTGCCGCCTCTGAAGGAAAGGGTGCACAAGGGACTGGAGATCGCTATGGCGATGCAGTACCTCCACCTGCAAAAGCCCAGGATCCTCCACCGGGACCTGAAGCCGAGCAACGTCCTGTTGGACGACGCGATGCGTGTGCGGGTGGCAGACTTCGGGCATGCTCGCGTGCTGAACGAGGGCGAGGAAGCGATCACCGGAGAAATGGGTAAGAATTCGATGATTCACTATGTCAGTCGAGAATAACAAAAAGGAGAGGTCAGTAATCTTGTGCATTATGGTTGGATTACGCTGGCCAGGAACTTACGTGTACATGGCGCCTGAGGTGATCCGTTGTGAACCATACACAGAGAAATGTGATGTTTACAGCTTTGCCATCGTTCTAAATGAGCTTGTAACCGGTGAACATCCATATATCGAGACCAATTTTGGTCCCGGCAAGGTACACTCATCTGATCCTTTCTCTGGTATCAAAAAAATACAAGAATCGCAATAGAATTTGATGAGCTAAGTTTGTGTGCCTCTCATGGCAGATTGCACTGGAGGTGAGTGAAGGAAGGCTTAGGCCAAATCTGAAAGAGGAGGGGCAATGCAAGGAGCTCAGAGAACTTATATCCTGTTCTTGGCATCAAGATGCTGAAAGTAGACCTGACTTCGCAGCTATCACTATGGCTCTTGGAAAGGTAGTAGATCAGTTGAAGTATAGTTGCTAGTGTTACGTGATATGGCCTAAATTTTCAGTTAAAACTTGCATGCATATCACTGTTCTTCGTTTATACCTGAAATTTTTGTTTCATTTAAGGTTGTTGTATTGTCCTCATGAATTTCTAAATTTTATGATGAAGAGAATACACTTATGAGCGAAGGATTTTGAAGTTGGCTCACATCTGGGAGATTCTATAAGTGTACAACAACAGTAGAAGTATTCTGTATAATAATCTATCTAGTTGTAGTAAAACATAGCATCCTCCGAGCCCAAAAGATCATCAAATGAGCAGATAAATGGAAGGCTCAACTCTCTCACCATCCAATTCCCTGCAGACGCCTCTATAACTAAATTGTCGTCAATGTCTGTCAATGAGTTACTCCAGTTGAAATTTTCTTCCATCTCAATCTCCATGAATGCATTTGGATCGATGTTGCAAGAGTCTGCTTCCTTGATCTCATCCAACATGGCTATATTTTCTGTGCATGGTTGTGTATTGTGGCTGTGGCAATGAGCTAAGCCTGTTGATTTCTGCATCTTCTTTTTGACAATTTTATTCCAGTAATTCTTAATCTCGTTGTCGGTACGTCCTGGTAAGCGTCCAGCTATTAGAGACCACCTATATCAATATCAGAGGTTACTCATCCAAAAATGTCAATCTATATATTCATATTCCTCACATAAGGCAACCTGAGAAGAAGTAGAAGTACCTATTTCCTAGAAGCTTATGAAGCCTGATGATGAGATCTTCCTCTTCTTCAGTTATGTTGCCTCTCTTGATATCAGGCCGAAGATAGTTAAGCCAACGAAGGCGACAACTCTTTCCACTGCGTTTGAGGCCTACTCCAATAAGTCAATCATTTATCCCTGTAATGAACAATTCTGTTGCAATATAGCATGTTTCCTTACCAGTTTTTCTTGCAATGCTTGACCATTTTTTGGCTCCATGAGCTTCGATGCAGGATATCAGGACTTGGTCTTCCTCTCTTGTCCAGGTTCCTCTGTGCCGGACTCGGATGCTATGCCTTCGATCCATTCTATCAACAATTCATTTATCCTGCGAGGCTTCTCTGCCTCTTGTTCTAGTTATATAAGTAGGACAGGTTTCTAAAAGGATGAAAGATGGAATTCATTTGGTTTATTTGCATGAAAGGTAAACTGAGTAGATTGCGTCCACGCCCATCAACTCAATCCTGACTCATTCTACTACCTTTAAATACATCCAGTTTGTGTGCAAATTATACTGCTAATTCCAGGTTTAGTTACATTTGTGAATCTTGATGACAAGGATTAAACTTATCAAGCAACAGGAAGACTGGTGAAGCTGGACATTTTCTTTTGGAGGGGAATTGAGGTTTGAAACGGCAAACAATCCTTTATTTAGGTTGCATAATTAATAAAAGCAGGAAGATAAGTGAACTGATTGACTCTGGAAGAAATTATGATTGTGTGAAGTAAGAATCATGGACTTTCCGCAACTAGAAGAAAGCCAGCATGACTTCCACATCAAGGTTAGAGGTGGGTCTGAGGTGGTGTGTTGGGAGTAGGAACCGTCGTCGTGAAGCCTGAGAATGGTCAGGGAATTATTCGCAGCCAACAGGATCGGCGGATTCAGTAGAGATGGTGGAAAAGAATGTTGGTGATCGCGCCGTCCATAAGAGGTGAAGAGGGGTGAATTGCTCTGTAACGAACATAAACCAAGAATAATGATAACTCGCTTGATGAGTTGATACAAGTTGAACTATTCATAATATTAAGAAAGATTTTTTTTACAATTAAAATATCTCATTTTTTATATTTTATTTTTCAAATCAATTAATTATACAAATGATAAATTGATAATCTAGTCTTATAAAAGTTTTTCACCAATAAAAATTCTTTATAATACTAACAAAGAATCGAATTGTCAAATTATAAAAAGACAATATCTAAGCAAACCATCCGCTACGGAATCCGCGTGTCACACTCGAGTCTTTTTATTTTATATTTTTTTTAAAACAATGAAGGTGCCTCTAATTATATTGGGCACGCCTTCACTCTGTTTTATTTTTCATTATAGTAGTTTTTTTTTTAATTTTTTATTTTTTAGATATAATATATATATTTAGAGTTTAAAATTTAGAAATTTAATTATAGTGAGTTTAAGATTTTACTTTTAGGATTCAATTTTTCCTCTTGAAAAATTTAAATAATCACGAAGTATATTATAAGTATTTAAGATTTAAGGTTTTAAGCAGAGCCGGCCCCAGGGTGGTCAACCTGGGGCTGGTGCACAAGGCCCCACCTGAGGTGGGGCCCCTTCTTTTAAATTTATATATATATAAAAGATTATATCAAAAATTAATTAAAAAAATATAAATATAAATTTTAAAACAATATGTATTTTTTAAAAATTTTATCCAAAAAATACTCAAGAAGATATTTTTTTCCTCCTTCACCAACTTATGTTAATGAAATTTTTTATAACATCATTTTATTTATTATACAAATATAAAGATTTTTTTTTTGACCGGGCCCTTTAAAATCTAGGACTGGCCCTGGATTTAAGAGTTCGATTATAGTTAATTTAAGCTAATAAATTTGTTCCTAAAGGGTTCAGTTTTCTATACTATTCAAGATAAAAAATTTAGATGTTAACAGGATATATTATATGTATTTAGGATTTATTAGAGGAAATATTGATATTTTTTAAAAATAAATAGCAAACTGAGGCGCCTCTCATATTTAATTTTTTTTTTAAAAAAAACCGACTCGAGGCTCCTCCAATTCCATTGGAGGCACCTCAAGTAGCATTGCGCACAATGAAGAATCTGCAATAGAATAGCTCTGATATAAAGATTTTCTTTGTTGTGAACCATCCGTTGTAGACCCATACGTGCTAGACTCGAGGCGTCTTCCGTTACATGAGAGGTGCCTCGAGTTTTTTTATTTTTTATTTTTTCAAGCACGAAAGTGCCTCCAATATAATTAGAGGCACCTTCACCTAGGGTGAGCAAAAATTCGGAAAAACCGAATTAACCGAACCGAACCGACCGAATTTTGAAATTCGGTTCGGTTAATTCAGTTTTCGATTTTTTTTAAATTTCGGTTCGGTTTTTCGGTTAAATCGGTTCGGTTTCGGTTTTGATTTTTGTAATTCGGTTAAACCGAATAAACCGAATAAATATATTAATTTAATTATTTTTTATTTGAAAATATAATTAATTAAATAAAATCTGGTAATTTTAATTAAAAATCAAATTAAATTTAAAATTTCGGTTAATTTGGTCAAAAACCGAATTAACCGAAAAAAAATCGGTTCGGTAAGTTCGGTTTTGGTAGAAAATTCGTTCGGTTGGTTCAAAAAAAATCGGTTAATTCGATTTTCGATTTATTCGATTGGTCGGTTCGATTTTGACCGAATGCACGCCCCTACCTTCACCTTGTATAATTGAAGGCGCCTTCACTCTGTAGTATTTTTTTGTTTTTTATTTTTTTTCGGAGTATATTATATATATTTAAGATTTGAAATTTTAAGATTTAAAATTTTAAGATTTAATAATTAAATTATAGTAGATTTAAGCTAATAAGATTTTTTTCTTTAGGGTTCAATCTCTCTTAGGTTATAATATTCAAAATAAAAATATTTAGATACTCACAGGTTATATTATAAGTATTTAGCGTTTAAAATTTTAGAATTTAGAAATTCGGTTATAGTGAGTTTAAGTTAATAAGTTTTTCCTTCTAGGATTTAGTCTTTCCTCTTGGGTTAAAGTGTTTAAAATAAAAAAAAATTTAGATGCTGACTGGGTATATTATATGTATTTAAAATTTATAGGAAGAAATATTAATTTTTTTAAAAAATAATAATTACTAACTAACTAAGATGTATGGGATGAGTCTCAATTTGTTTTTTTAAAAAAAAAATCGACGTGAGGCGCCTCTAATTGTATTGGGGGTGCCTCGAGTCACGTTGCACATAGGAGTGCGGCGAAAATTCTGCAACAGAGCGACTTTGATATAAAGATTTTCTCTGTTGCAGACCGCCCACTATGGACCTGCACGAACTAGACTGAGGTGCCTTTCATCACCTCGAGTCTTTTTATTTTTTATTTTTTTAAGCGATGAAGGCGCTTGCACTTCGTTGTATTTTTATCATAGTAATTTCTTTTTATTTTTTGTTTTTTTGAGTATATTATATGTATTTAAAGTTTAAAATTTAGGAGTTGAGTTATAGTAAATTTAAGCTAATAAGATTTTTTACTTTAGGATTCAGTATTACCTCTTGAATTATAGTGTTTAAAACAAAAAAATTTAGATATTCACAGGATATTTTATAAGTATTTAGTGTTTAAGACATTGGTATTTAGGAATTGAGTTATAATAGGTTTAAGTTAATAAGTTTTTTCTTTTAAAGTTCAATCTTCTCTGTTGGGTTATAATGTTCAAGATAAAAAAATTAAATTCTAGCCGACTATATTATTTATATTTAATTTATGAGAATCAATTTTATTTTATTTTTTTTAAAAATAACAAACTTTCTCATGCATCGACATCTCATTTTATTTTTCTTAAAAAAATCGACTCGAGACACCTCTAATTACAGATGCCTAGAGTCATGTCGTGCACGAGCATATGACAAATAGTCCACAACAAAGCGGACAAAAGATGCGCGTCCATGCGCGACAAGCTTCCTGATCGATCTGGTGACCGATCAGGCACTCTCCGAGGGCGCGCGAGGAGGGTGCGATAAGCCCGACGGGTTCACGTGTCCCTCTTGGTTATAGTATAGTGTTCGGGGCAGCGACCGGAGGCCGGCGTTGGTCAGCAAGCCCCGACAGATTCACGTGTCCCTCTTGGTTATAGTATGGTGTTCGGGGCGGCAGCCAGAGGCCGCCGTTGGTCAGCAAGCCCCGACGGGTTCACGTGTTCCTCTTGGTTATAATATGGTGTTCGGAGCGACGACCGGAGGCTGCCGTTGGTCGGCAAGCCCCGATGGGTTCACGTGTCCCTCTTGGTAATAATATAGAGTTCGGGGTGGCGGCCGGAGGCTGCCGTTGGTCAGCAAGCCCCGACGGGTTCACGTGTCTCTCTTGGTTATGGTATGGTGTTCGGGGCGGCGGCCGGAGGCCGCCGTTGGTCAGCAAGCCCCGACGGATTCACGTGTCCCTCTTGGTTATAGTACGGTGTTCGAGGCGACGGCTGGAGGCACTTACCGCCCTAGGAGAGTGCCTAATTGGTCACGAGACCGATCAGGAAGCTTGTCGCGCATGGGTGCGCAGATTTTGTCGCTCAGGAGATCACTCCTCTATATATATATATATATATATATATATACGATTTTCATATGTTGCAGACCGCCTGCTGCGGACCGCGTACTATGGCACCTACCTGATCAGTCAGGGACTTCCCTGACTGATCAGGAAGTTGTCTGATCGATCAACCTGACCGATCCGCCATTACCCAGTGCTGACGGGTTCAGCACTATCCGACGGTTTCACTGTTCCCGACGGGTTCACCGCTATCCCTAGAGTTCATCGCTCACCCTCTGGGTTATAGTTTTGTTCGGGGGCGGCGGCCGAAGGCCGCCGATGGTGTCCGATCGACGATCGGCCACCATCGGAGCAGCGAGTTGCCAGACCGATCAGGCAGTTGCCTGATCGGTCTGGCACTTGGTCCGCACGCGGTCCGTAGCAGATCATTTCTCATATATATATATATACACACACACACACGATTTTGATCTACTGCGGACCGCTTCGTGTGGACCGCGTACGTGGCACTGCCTGATCGGTCAGGGACATCCCTGACCGATCAGGAAGTGTCTGATTGGTCACCGTGACCAATCAGCCGTTACCTAGTGCCGACGGGTTCACCGCTACCCCTAGGGATCACCACACCCCCCTGGGGTATAGTTTTGTTCGAGGGAGGTGGCCAAAGTCGGCGGTGGACTCGCAGGCGAGTTGGGACACTGGAGCGCCCACCTCATCCGTGACCGATCAGGGAACTCCCTGATCGGTCTGGCGCCGTGGTCCGCACGGGGTCTGCACTGCGCGGTCCGCAGGGGATCATTTCTCTCTCTCTATATATAATTTAATTTAGTTTGTGCTTTATGATTTTTTTAAAAAAATATATAATTTTTTATTATTCATATAAATTTTTGATAGACAAATTAGAGAACTGATTAATTATGATCGTTTTAATTTGATAAAAGATTTTTCTTCTATTAATAACGGGATAAAATCTGAAAACACAAGTGATGAACAATTCAATATATCAAAATTTTACTATGGTTGAAAATTAAATTGTAAATATTTCGGAGACCATAGTTATGCTGCTAATCTTGCATCACACGTCACATCACGTACACATTTAAAATATTCTTTTAGATTGAATTTTTTTATGTTTAATATTATAATCAACTTCTAAATTTTAAAAGTAAAAAAATTAAAACAAACGCGTCCATAGCCTATAAATTATATATATAAATAAAGAATTTAACTAAGGTGGTACTTTATGAAATTATTTTTAAAAATATATAATTATTTTTATTATTTCAGATAAGCTTCTGTTATTGATTGACAAATTAGAAACGACTCGATGGTCAACCCTTGCGTATTCCCTTCTATAATTTCGGCGAGACGACAACTCGCTCGCGTACTTATTCCCTTGTAGTTTGCGCGGGAACCCACTTCGTCGGAGGTCGTGAGTCGGGAACTATCCCGCCGCCGTTCACCGTAGCTTGGCCTCTCCGCCTGCTACTGTGGTATTTCTCCGTTCTTCCCTCCGCACTCGGAAGTCGCATCTGCTACGCCGATGCCGATCCTTAGGTCTCTTGCCGCTTCTTTGGGTTCTCCTCCCGAAACCCTAGAAACCACTCCGCCGTCTTCCGTAGAAGCTTCCGCCGATGAGACAATCCACTCTTCCAGGCCCACTCCTGCAACGTCCTCCTTGGTCCATCAATCGAGCACTGAGATGGATCACTCTGGATCGACGCCTCCCCTAAGGCGGAGCCTCCGCCTCGCATCGATGTCCAATGCTTCCCTCGTGACCGACGCACCTGCTGTGACCAAACGTGGTGGCTTGAAGAACTCCCTTTCTAGCGTCTCAAAAACTACGGTTGAAGAGGAGGCTTCGGCGACCGTTTGCAAGGCAGACGCGGAAGAGGTTAAGGTGTTGGAGGTTCCTGAGGGGTCTCCTTCTTTACTTAACAATAAGAGAAAATATTTTGATGATTCTGTTGGGGGAAAGTACATGTGCCTCAGGTCTGGGTCTAAACTTTTTCGAATAGGATTTGATCAAATGTCGGGAGATACAAATGAAGCTCAAAGTGAGATGTCGACATCAGTTCCTCAGCGTGTTCATGAAGGCTTTTCAAATGGAATTGATGTCAACATGGTTGCAGAGAATTCAGAGAAGAAAATTGGGGAAGAAAGGTTCTCCTCTCAATTAAAAGGGAAGGGAATATTGATAGAGGCTGTTTCAGAGGAACAGCAAGCTGGAAAAGTGAATCAAACAATAGAAAATGCTGAGCATGAAAATAAGGGGAAGGGAAAGTTGGTCGAGGAAGAAGACTTACTGTCAGTTAGTGCGTCTGAGGTTGACATGGATGCTGATGCAGCTGTTGCAAAGAATGTTGCTACATACTTGGGATATGCTAACACAAGTACTAGAAAATCGAAAACACAAAATGAATATAGAAAAGAAGTTGTCAGGTCAAGAGCTATAGAGTTGGCTCCCAAATTTGCCATCTTTAAACCAGAAGATGATAAGCAAGAGGAAGAAGGAGAAGAGGATCCTGAGGACTTACCTCCAGATGCTAACAATGAGGACTGGCCAGGGCCATTTTCTACTGCCCTGAAGATCATTGAAGACAGGCACCAAAAGCTGAGAACCCGAGAATCAAATAATTATTTTAAGAAAGGTCAGAATGCCAAATCAAGGATTTCATGGGTACCCACAAAAAACCGCAAGCCCATGGCAAGGGTACCTCCAACCCTGCAAGACTTGTGTGTTAACATTCTCTTAGAAAATGCTGAAGAAATTGAGTCACTTGATGGCATTCCTGACTTGCTAAAGCATTGGTTAATATTAAAGTTGTGCCATTCTAGGAAAATGAATCTGCATCTTCTTAGTCATCTTGTGAGTGCTACGCCCACGGAGATATGCCTTGGTGACTGTTCATGGCTAACAGAAGTCCAGTTTGAGAATATTTTTTCTCAATGTGATGTGAAATGCTTAAAGGTACTAGGTTCATTTACTTGGTGACTCATTTCAGGTTATTATAGTTACTTGCAAATGATTATTTTTTTGAATCATCATTTTGGTAGGTTTCTTTCTTATTGCATTAGCAGTTATATGTTTAATCTGGTTGATCATGGAAGGCCTTGCATATTATCCTGTGAAACTCTTCATATGTTATGTCAAGTTTCCTACATAGATAAGAGAGGGAAATTGGTTTTCTCACGTTTTTCATGTTGGCCCCTTGGAGATATTTCTACAATGGTATTTGCTATCTCTAATCTTTTTTTTTTTCCTTTTCATGTGTTTTTATTTATGGTGTCCAGGTGTTGCAACTAGACATGTGTGGAAGATGTTTGCCTGACTATGTATTGCGTTCTACCTTGGCCCATTACCCTAATGGTTTGCCTTCATTAACTAGATTAAATCTCAAGGGTGCTTATCGGCTTTCAGATGATGGCTTAAATGCAGTTGTTGCTTCAGCACCTTCCTTAAGTTCTATAAATTTGTCAGAGTGCCCCCTTCTTACCTCAATGGGAATCATAAATTTAGCTGACAAGTTGGACACTGTTTTGAAGGAACTATATATAGATGGTTGCCAAAATGTTGATGCTATGGCTATTCTACCTGCACTTAAGAAAGTAAATCATTTAGAAGTTCTGTCACTAGGCGGGCTTCATTCTGTTTGTGATAAGTTTGTACACCAGCTTATTCCTATTTGTGGTTCACACTTGAGGGAATTAGTCTTGGCGGGATGCGAGTAAGTATCTTCATTTAATTGCAGATTAAAATACAGTCATTTCTCACTACTTGTCTACTTGTGAAAGACTACGTGATTATACTGCCTAACCTCTTTATGGTGTCGTATAACACTTATGATTCTTGTGTCTTCACTTGATACAGGAAACTGTCTACTGCCTCCATTAGAACTATTGGTGCACATTGTTCTAGACTATCTGCTCTTGATCTTCAGAATTTGAAAAGATTGAATGATTCTTCTATAGGATATCTTGCCAATGGTTGTAGATCACTTCAAAAACTTAAGCTTCGGCGTAATGCATTCAGGTTTTTCTTAATTTTTTTTTTTTTGCAAATTTTATTTGATTCAATCGGTCATTTGCATGATTCTCTAAAGGATGCTAGCTAAATGTCCCCTGTTAGGAGAAACAGGCCAAAATAATATTGACATGTTTATGTTGGTGGTTTTATGAGTTGACTTTGTGCCTTCACATTAAGGACTAGAAGGAACCTAAAAAACTTAAAAGAATAGAAAGAGAGAATGACAGAACAAATCCAATCTATTGCATAAAGTATATAGTGATTTAAGTTGAGAACTTGCATGTGTAGTGTATCTTGTTACTGATTTAGCATATAACCCTCTTATAAAGAAATCTGAGTTTTGTGGAAAAAAAATTGTGACTTCAACAATTAAAGGATTCTATAAAAAGGCAAGAGCTAGATTGTTTGATAGTCTTATTGATACAAATAATAAGCAAAATGATAAATAGGTCTCTGTTGCACGTTTTTCCTTGTTAGTGCACTATTAATAAGTCTGTTGGCTGTCTTCCATTCATCTTCATAATAGCTTATTTTATCACATACAGCGATGAGGCTATTGCGGCATTCTTGGAAGCATCTGGAGGTTCATTGGCTGAACTTTCCCTAAATAATGTTGCAAAGGTATACCAGACTTTATACATAGGATAGTTTGTTTCAATTGTATCTTTTCTGATTGGTTGATATGTGGAATAGCTGCAATTAAATGGTTACTGTGCAAGTTGACTAAAATCATAAGCTAGAACGATCTTTAGTTAATTGTTATTTGACCTCCATGCTTGCTTTGTTCAAGGGTTTTGTAATGCATCATTGACTAGGTTGACTTTTCATGGTTTTTAACATAGAGCTCTTCAAGTACAATAGGATAATTCTGCGTGGATTAGTTAGATATCCTGTAAAACACTCTCTAGACTTTGTATATGTAGAAGTAACCTTTATAGTTATCAGTTTTTAATCTATGTATGTTGTGTTGCTATGCTGTCAAGAGCAAATTTTGTTGGCTGTTTCACTAATATATTACCAACATAGCATATCAGGACAGCCAATGATGCCTTATACTTGGAAATAGTTGTGCATTTATTGCTTTGTATCATATGCATTCTAATAGTTTAGTCATTGCTTCGCACCATATACATTATATTGGTGCATTCTAGGAAAACAGATACACAAACCATTAACATGTGATCTGAGGGATGTTTCTCGACGAGGAATCATTCGTGATTTAATGAGATGTTAACAACAATTTGAGCTATCATTTTTCAAACATCGGATATCATTTTACATGCAACATTTCAGAACCCAGGAAAACTTGCATGTTGACTGACAAAAATGAAGTCATCCTCAAGGAAATCATCTAAGCCAGTCAGAAGTTACAAGTTGTGAATGAAAAATCAGCAGGATTATTAATTGACAATTTGACATTCCCTAGAATTGAATTCTTATATTGGTTCTAGCTATATGGCCTATGATTAATTTACCAGATTAGTTTTCACCTATTTCTTGACAATTGAGTTGACATGCACTAATGGAAATTGGAGAATACACCAAGCGAGGATAAAACTAAGAGAAAATGCAAGATCACAACAAGAAATAGATTTGTGTGGGTCAGCCAGAGTGTCTAGTCAAGACATATTACTCCAACCTAAGATCTTCATGTATGCCTTTAGAAATTAGGATTTAGGATGATCAGCTCAACTAGATCTGTTCAGATCTGTGCTTTTGTAGTTGCTTGTTTGCCAGCATATCCACTGTCATTGTTCCAGATTATCAGTTGATTGGTTCAACAAATCAACCAACGGGTTTGGCAAGTCAGTGCATCTAAATCATGCGTAAGTCTTTTAGTTGAAATGGTCTACCTTCAGGGCATTGTTACCACCCCCAGAAAGGCTGTGGCATTCCTTGCTTACTCCAATGAGCTCCACCTCTGAAACTGCATTGCCAACAAATCAGACTTCAATCATTTCAACATTTGGATGCATTACTGCTGTTTTAGTTTATGTTGGAGTTTTGTTTTTTTTCCTAGTAGATTTGTAATTTTTTCATGGTGTTTTTTCATGCCACCATTAGATTATTTTTTACACAAAAAAGTAGAACCCATTTATTAGTCTGTGTCTGTAACACAGGTTTGTTCATTCTAGCACAATGTGGTAATACTGAATATGTTTCAGATATATTCCACCCTCGCTATTTTTATATGACTTTTTTAGTGAGTTACTTCAACTCTTACTGCAGGTTGCAGAACAAACTGCTCTAGCCATTTCTCGCCGGTGTTGCTCCGCCTTGTACAGTCTAGATTTGTCCTTTTGTCGAGAAATGACAGACGAAACACTTGGTTTGATTGTTGATAATTGTTCATCATTGAGGTTTCTGAAACTATTTGGATGCACCCAGGTAGGTGTTGTTTTCATTCACTTAGAACAAGAGTCGTTCCATTATCCTATATACCTGGCAAACTACAGTTGTTCCTTTGGAAGATTTTTTACAAGTTTTTTTTTTCTTTTTCATTTTAATAAAATCTCTAGCTCTTATTATATTGCTCCATGGAGAGAGTATACATTTCTTATTTCAACAAATTCCATAGCCCATTTTAATGGTCTCCATATATTGATTCTGAAAGACCCATTTTCTCAAATTCTTAGTATAGAAAAAAAAGGTTTCTGGGACTTGTGTTGTCGGTAGAATCCTGAATGCTAACACAAACTAGGAAAGCTTTCAAGTTTTGCTCGAGTACTACACCAGTGTATTAATAACTATTTCTCTGCAGGTCACTGAAGTGTTCTTCAATGGTCACTCAAACTCGTCTCTTAAACTGATTGGACCTAATGGGCAGCTGCTGGATGACATCGATATGTCTTTATTTTGATCAGAAATGAAAGCTTTTCTCTGTTGTCAATTGTGAAGATGATGCGTATCTTTCCTCTTCTATGAAAACCTTGTTTTGTTTACCGATGTGGTCAACTGATACTTGTCACCTGTAATCAAGTTTTAATTCCACCAATGTATCTCATTGGTTTTCTTATCTGAGTTATGAGATGTTTTTAAATCATGTTGTTCCATATTCTTTATCAAATTTTTAGAAATGAATTTCCCTCAACAATATTTCCTTGCTGTCTCAATATATATTTTTAATGTTGAAGAAATGTCGAGTCTGAAATTTTACTGAGGCATTTAGCTCATGCACTATATGCATTTGCATTGCCGTGTTTCCTGCGACGGAAATAACCCATGAATTGTTACGCCACGATTTTGTCTAGAACACCACATTATAATACCACTTGAAACTTCATCACCCAAATAAATCAAACAAATATGCCAATTATAATTTTCCCAATTGAGTCGATCAAAATATTGTTCAACCATGAAATGCCCCTGCCCCAGGACATGCCTTGTTAGAAGGCTTCGAGAGCTAGGGGATGAATAGACATGCCTTGTAAAAACACTTCCAAACTAGGTGATGAATAGACATGTCTTATTAAAACATTTCGAAGTTAGGGGATGAATAACTCACTTTACTTTTTGAAAATCCTTTGCAGTAGAAACTTAAAGTAATCGTTAACATCTTCTTTTTTATTTGGTATCTATCTTTCTGAGATGACTAATCTAAAGGCCTATTCTCCTCGCTCATATATGCACTATGAAAACTTCTTTTCTGGAGGTGGTAAAACCTCGTACAAGCAAATACGAGAAATAAAACAAAAATCACTTAAGCAAATACAAAAGAAATCGAAAACAATTTATAATACTTAGAATCTTACTTAGCTTACATTCTTCTTACTTTGATCAACCTTTTGGTACTTAGAAATACAACAACACTTTACTCTAAACACTCATAAGAACTGGCAAACAATGGTGGAGAAGTTGTCTTTTGAATCTTTGCGAAACCCTTGATATCCCACTATTAGGGTTCCCAATCGATTCCCAGGCAGATCCGATCAAATTCAACCGTTCCATCCTCACAATGACTCATTTATGTTTTTCCCAATCGGTTAAGCCCTGCCTAAATCAATTAAGAATCCTTTTGTTCGCAAAGAAAACATGCTTAATCGATTGCCTAATTTATTTGGAAGTCCATTGCTTGCTCACGAACTTCTCCCAATTGATTGGCTTGGGTTAAATCGATTAGCTGATCAACTCCCCAACTCATTGTTTATTCGCGACAAACAACACCCAATTGATTAACCAACCCTTAATTGATTGCCCAATCGATTAAGACCTCAACTATTTGTGAGGAAAAGTTCTCAATCAATTACCTGATTGATTGGTCGATGTGCCAATCGAGGTTGTCTTCTAAGACTTGTTAGGACTTCTTGTTGCCTAACATATAGTCAACCTTAACCTGCTAGGACTTTTTCACCAAGTGTCTGGTCAATCCTTGACTAACTTGGATTTTCCCTTGCTCAGTTCCCAATTAGAATTTCTCTCGTGCTAAGTGTTTAGCTCCGGGCTAATCCATCTTAGTTCCCAATTAGGTTTGCCTAATCTCACTAGGATTTCCCTTCGTACCAAACCTCCCATTAGGACTTCTCATTTGTTTAACTTCTAATTAGGATTTCGTCAATTAATTCTCTAATCAATCTTGACCTACTTGACTAATATCCGGTTAACCTTGACCTTTTTAACCTCTGTTTGCATGTTGTGTAAACATCGAAACTCAAACTCGAGCAATCTCGAGCTTAGTCAAACTATTGACTTTGACCCAAAGAAGATTGCACCACCATGCCTAAGTGTTGATCACTACATAGTAAATTTGTTAAATCGAGTAATTATCGATTTCCGGCGAAGTCGAAAGAAATGCCCTCTCATATAGTGACTTGCTCAATTTTTTGATTTACCTCTTTATAGATGGTTGTGAGATTGACTGTGTGGGGCATGCAGGGTCAACGTATGACCTTTTACCAAATCAATAAATATTCCTATGATTTACTTACTTATATCTTACCGTGGGACTGATGATATTGGGTCGTTTGGGGCGAACGATATCACATTTTGCTCCAATCAAGAAATATATTACTAGGCATTTAAGGATTGAACCCCTACTTAGATGAATTAGTGGATGAATTTCTTTTAATGGGCAATTGACCTAAGAATACTTGATTGATGAACAAATGTTAAGAGAGAGGGTGTATTTCCAAGTAAGGGTTTAATTCCCATGCAGAGTATATCTATGACGATCGAACTACTAGTGTAGTTGGAACACTACATCAAGAGTTAGTGCGCTTCTTGGATTTACTTAGTGGGTCAAATATAGGACCAGACCATCTATCTTAATATTAGTCAGATTGTGAGATTTGGAGACTTGGTAAAAAAAATCAAGAAATATGTTAAGCCTTAGGCCACAATGCGATGGTAAGATGTTGGACTGGACAAATTCTCATTCAATGAGGATTCGAATCTCTCACATCATATGTCTGTGGTGTTTGAACCACTCATGATGCTGGCCGTTCCTAGCCATCTTCTTGTTAGTAGAAGCCCTAGAGCCAATTATGTGATAATTGACTAGGGACTTTTTGTATCATATTCTATCATTAATAAAGACATGTTTGATTATTATACTTAATTTATTTTGTGTCAAATAACTAAGTATAATAATGTCCTTGTGTAGTAGGTTCTTATCTACATTATATCGATTGGTTGAATCGATAGTGAGATAATGTAGAGAACACTACACTAAATTATTCTTAGTCAAACATTAACATTCAGGGACAATATTAATGTATGGAGACTAGCATGTAGGTCAATTGATGACTTGAGGTCACAAGTCATGGATATGTGATATCAAGTTGACACATAGGTATACATTAGAGAATGTGTACTGAATTGACCCGCCATGAGAAAATTTCATAGATTGTCATATGAGTGTCATAAACTTTCTCATGTGACTATTAGTATGAATAGTCCTTAGACTTGAAGTCACTACGGTTCCCTACATAAGGAGTTATGCACTTTAGTATCGTCAAACGTCACCTGTAACAGGGTGGACTATAAAGGCGATCACTGGGTATGTAATGAATTATGCGGAGAGATGTGAGTGATGTACTCGGGATCTATCCCTCCCATATGACGGGAGCGATATCTGTGGGCCTCTTGATTGAGTAGGACTACTAAAACGCATGACCATGCTCAAATGAGTCAATATGAGATATTGAGCTCATTTATTTGAGTGAGTCTAC
Source organism: Boesenbergia rotunda (assembly GCA_024364735.1). NCBI lineage: Eukaryota > Viridiplantae > Streptophyta > Magnoliopsida > Zingiberales > Zingiberaceae > Boesenbergia > Boesenbergia rotunda. The sequence continues at coordinate 230,540 of JAGFNQ010001559.1, forward strand.
TCGGGGATCAAGAAACACATAGATTGATCGAGGATGACACGGTCTATGCCTCATTGGTCAATCTAGATATCAAGGATAGAAAGACAAGATCATACATTATCATAGTCACGGATGTTTAGTTGGATCTCGACTTTTCTTGTTACTTGGGTAGCAATGATGCATTGCTAGATACCGCTCATTACTTATGTGTCTAAAGCGTTTAGACGCATTGCCAACATCACAAGAACCTATTGGGTCACACACTTAGGACATGATGCTTCGGGACATCTGATCGGGAGCTCGAGTTGGGAACTCGGGAGACTAGTTCGGGAGCTCGGGAGACTTGGGTCGGGAGCTCAGGTCAGGAGCTCAGGGACTTGGTCGGGAGCTCGGCGCTCGACAGACTGGGTCGGGAGCTCGGCGCTCGGCAGACTGGGTCGGGAGCTCGGTGACTTGCTCGGCAGACTTGGTCGGGAGACTTGGTCGGAAGCCTGAGAGGCCCGGTCGAAATTGCAGGGGAAATTCATTAAAGTGTTTAACGAAGGAAAAAGAAAAATCTCTCTTCATTGGATGAAGAGAAGGTGAAGAGTCACATGAAAAGATGTGCTCTTTATTGGCTTTAATGAAGGGAAGTCAAAGAGACAAAAGACTCTTCATATTCATGGGATGAGTATAAAAGAGTGTTTAGTCATTTTGAATGACAAGTGAGAGCTGTCCCTTCTTCCCTTCCTCTCTTCTTCCTCTTCTCCCTCTTGGCCGAAACCCTTTTGGGTTCTTGGTTGTCTTGTGAACTACCTCAAGTTGCTAGTACAACTAAGGTAGTTCTTCCCGAAGTTGAGAGATTGTGTCCGTGTGGATACGAATAGAGGCACGGACACTTGAACGTGCAAGAGATCCGGCGCATCTTGGACGAGCGGGATACGCGAAAGGGCACGCTCCAAAGGTATACACTTTAGATAGATCTATTAGATAGATGAACTTTGTACAAGTTTATCTTTCGCATGAATCGTTCGAGGGATCTTGTTTCTGCTGCGTTTTGTGTTTTGGTGTCGAGAGATCCCAACACTTCTAGGACCCATTTGTGCTTCTTGAATTTATCATAGTAGCCGTTGGAAAATTTTCATATGGTTGGGTCAGTCATCTCCAAAATTAATCGATTCGAAAAATTAGATACATGAATTGAAAAAAAATAAAGGAATATGTTAAGGGTGTGATGGTAAACAATAGGACAGTATACCCATGCAACAAGGATTCAATTTAGGATATATCAAATGCCCGTGGTGTTCTAAATTTACTAATCGATTTGTGGTCGGGCCATCTTAGCCAGATGACAAGAGTGTGCTATCGAATTAATCCAAAAATAAAAAATAATTATAGTAAACTAATATTATTATCTTCCTAGATATTCCCTCACAATCCATCCTATTACCTCACAATCCATTTTATTTTATAGAAAGAAAAATAAATTATAAAATTAATTTATAGCCGGACTGCGAATCCGACTACCTTTGAGTTAGGGTACAGATTTAAATCAATCTAATAAACAATGAAATTAGTCATCTCAACGTCTCCTACTATGGAATGGATTCCACGACCGTATATGAAAAATGTTGAATTAGATAGTGAATAAATTTAAGATGATCGATTCGGCTTCGTATAAGTTTTTTATCGATCATCAGAATAATACGGAAAATATTCACCGTGGACGATCTAGAAATTTAACTTTTCAGGGTTCGCGTCCTATTTGAAAGGAAATTTTTTATAAAATATGTTATAGTTAGGGATGAAACCGCACTATATCCATGAGGGTACCCGGCCGTATACGAGGAGGGAAGGGTTGTATGTTAAAGTGATAAAATGACGAACGACTATGTACGGATTCGCTTGGCTTATTCGTCCCACCGCACCAGAAATGGAAGAACGGATTCGGATTTAGATGCGGGCCACTTCTTGGGTTCCTTTAATTTATTCGGGTCTCTTTTTGAGTTGTCTGTTGCTCAGAGTTCCGCAACGTCCACCGTCTACTTTCCTTTTTCTTTTTCTTTTTCATTTATTATATTTTTCCCGAGATAGGTAGAAAAAGAACAAGGCGCTTGCCTTCTCTGTTCCTTCCCTTCCTTGGAAAGGCAACGTTTCCCTTCTTCCTTTGCGTTTGTGTGTCTTCCACAGCTTAAGCTAGGGTTTGAGAGAAGCACGGAGAGAGAGAGAGAGCAATGGAGCCCTTCGCTTCCACCCCCGCCACTCCTCCCTCTTCGGTCGGCCTCGTCTCCCATCTCTTATCCACCATCTTACTACATTCAGGTAGGTGAACTACAGTTAGCAATCTCCATCCGTTCCTGTAATTCTACTTTCAAACTGATGGCCATCGCGTGCTCCTTCCTTCCCCAGACGGCGTCGCGATCCACCGCGCCATAGAGTCCTTCCCTTGGCACCGGACCGGTGCGCTGTCGGTCTCGATCGGGGACGCCTGGCGGGAGGTGCGGTCGTGGGCCATCGCGCCGGTTCTGCGGGTTGCGATCGTGGTTTGCTTGGTGATGTCGGTGATGCTGCTGGTCGAGGTGGTCTCTATGGCCGTCGTCAGTCTCGCGATCAAGATCCTACGCTGCCGGCCAGAGTCGCGCTACTGCTGGGAGCCGATCAATGCCGGGGCTGATCCGGAGTCCGGTAATCTGGCTTTTCCAATGGTGCTCGTTCAGATTCCGATGTACAACGAGAGAGAGGTGATAAGACGATAATTGGCTGATTTACTCTAATTTTAATTAATTCTTTTATTGGTTAACAAAATCGATGGCACTGGTCGGTGGGTGCAATGAAATTGGTCGCAGGTATACAAGCTTTCCATTGGGGCCGCTTGCAGTCTATCCTGGCCGTCCGATCGGATCATAATCCAAATTCTGGATGATTCCACGGATCCTACGGTTAAGGTATCGCTACTCCCTGTCGCCTTTAATCAGTTATCAGTACCAGCCGATAAAATCTAGGTTTGGTTATTAAGCAAGCAGCAGGTGAAAAAGACGAGTTGGTTGGTTCTGAATCTTTGCTTTTGAATTATTTGCTTGCTCACATATGCTACTGTATACGACTGTTCTCTAAGGACAGAAAGCGGACATAAAATTTAGACTTTAGAAGTCGTACGCTCATCACAAAAATGAAACTTGTCTTTTTTCTAGAAATGCTAGGTTAGCATCTCGTAATGAATGCTCACATGGAGAATGTTCTTCGAATATCCTGTTAGGCTCAGATGTTCGATCTTCCATAATTTGTGGTGGACGACGTAGCAATTGCAGTTTAGGAAATTCTTTGTTAAAAACCACTCTGGTGTATGTAAAAAAAATAAACGGACAGCAAGAATTACTGCAACTTCCACCCTAGCTCCAAAATATTTTTTTTTTGTTAAGTTGTCAACAGGTCATCTTTTGTTATTTCCTCATACATTCTCCCATCTTTCAGGGCAAATTACTAAATTACTCATGTGCATTCTTTGATTACATATTGTTTATTGAATTAATTATTATAGAATAAACTGGGCACTTTTATTTTGTTCTGTTGTTTTTATATATCATATATACTGTAAATTATGTGGAGACGATAGTGAGGTGGCCACAAGGAGAGCAATGTGAAATAGGACTACAATGTAATTGCATACTTCGTTCATTTGAGTATATTGCAGCTGTTGATGAAATGTGTGCTCGAAATAATATTATCTTCCTGTCTATCTACATAGAATATATTAGTATATACTGGATTTTTATTGGGATACTTGCCTAGGCCTATGTATAATTAGAGAAGACAGCATTTTCATTGGGATCTTGTCTTTTAATGAATTCAACTAATTGCTGTATCAAAATTTTCTTGCTGTAAAATTACACTTTTGGAGACTACTAACTTGGTTGTGTAAGGCTGTCCAAGTCTGTTCAACTAGTAGATGAACTAGTCAGGTTGAGCAAACAAATTGGGCCGGGTGGATGAGATAAACAAGATGGGCTGCTTGGATAGTGTGCCCCAGTTCGCCTGTCTTGATGGGCCAAGCAGATTGCTCTATGGGGCGGTCAAGCAGGACGCACTAATTAGATTGATTGTTCTAGGTAGGCTAGTATGATTGGATCAGTAATTGGACAGAGCAAACAGACTCTACATATTAGGCATGCCATATTGGTTGAAAGAATTAGATAGACTTAAATAGATTAAATTATTCAACTAACGTTGTTGAATTGAAATGAACTATTCCCTTATTCGGAAATCTATTCTCACGCAGATTTTGTCCATTCTATTCTATTGTACCAAGGCAGCCTAACAAAATGGACCACTAAATATATTGATATATTTCAGTTAAATGTTTTACATGGGTTGGTACTGCTACACCCATCTAGTATTTTTATGATATTCAACATACGGAATATTGTATTTTATTGCAATAGTGAGATCTTGGGTATGGCTAAAAGCTCTGCCACTAGTCTCTTTTCCTTATCAAGGCTTAACATATTAATGACAGACTACTCATATCTTGCCATGCTGCCATTTGTTTTGACTAAAGCTACTGCATTTATTATAGATAGATTTTCATTTCAGGGCATGGTGGAAATTGAATGCAGGCATTGGGCAAGCAAAGGCATTAATATACACTACGAAGTTAGGAATAACAGGAAAGGGTACAAAGCTGGTGCATTGAAACTGGGAATGGAACATAGCTATGCCAAAGAATGTGAATTCGTTGCCATTTTTGATTCTGATTTCCAACCAGAAGCTAATTTTCTCAAAAAAACCATTCCTTTTCTTGTTCATAATCCAAGGATCGCACTTGTTCAAACACGATGGCAATTTGGTAAGTCTGTGATTTATTTCCAGCTTAGTTTGTTTTCAACTGCAATTATTTATGGTTTGTTTTGCATATACAATAAATCAGCTGTAATGCCTTAATAATCAAGGTAAGGTATAGTGGAATGACACTCTATATTAGTCATTTCTAGGTTTCTATTTACCTTCTTATGTATGTAATACTAATAAGAAATCAGATAATTATCAGATGTTGGTCTGGATTGATATGAAAATATTATTACAGAATTCTTATCAAGTCAAGGAACCAGATGTTGGTCTGAATTGATATGAAAATATTATCACTAATTTCTTATCAAGTCAAGGAACCTGATGCTGGACTTTATCTTTTTTTAAGTGTCTACTAGTCATCAATAAGCATATCCCCATTTCATATCAAATCGTATGCAATTGACAATCAACACTGAATCATTGAGCACACTAATTCATCACTGAAATTTGAGATATGGAATCATGAATCAGTAACTTTTTTTTGTCAAATCACAGAAACTTCTAGCAGTGTATGTATCTATACATATTAAAATCAATGATAACGAGTAGTAGAACTTGCAAGTCCCAGAATGAAGAAGGGAGCTTTCACAATGTTTTTGTGTGAAGGCCTCTTTCACAGTCATTAGATTAGAATAAATTTGATCTCAATCACTAATTGATCAATGATTTAGATTAATTACTCCAAATTTACTTGAATCCAATGGTTTTGAAAGAGACCTTCAGAAAAGACTCTGAAGGTCCCTTTATATTAGTTTGTCCCAGCTATCCCCCTGCAGTATTTCTTTGGAGTATCGCCGAGTGCTTTAACAGATCTACTTACAGTTGGTTTAAGCTAATATAAAATAACATCATTCAACTAGTGTTTATGAAGGAGTTATCTTTAACTCCACAAGAGATGGTATCTACGCTATAAGTTGGTTACTTAGTTTGTAAGTGTTAGGATGTATACTAAAAGTCTTGCTTTCTGTATGGATATCTACATTTTGAAAGAGAATTACAAGATCACTCTTTGCATGTTTATATTAGTATGTGCATATTGTCTAATACTTTACACTGTAGATAACATGGTGTATGGTGTCGCACAGAAGATCATGTTATCAGTTCCTTGTAGAGTATAAGTAGAGACTCACAACCGAGACAGATTTGGATAAACCATCGGGATGGTTGTAGTGTAATTTGGTGATGGTTTGTCTTGACCATAAAATTACACTAGCGCACTTTGTGTGCATTGAGCAGGACCAACATAGAGGTGATTCAATTTATACTGACTTGATAATTGAATCAGACCTCAGTTTATTATGAAGTACATGCTCTTAATCCCGATATAATAACGGACACATGTACTTAATAGTTATTTCTTTGATTTACCAATGAGTGAGATTTATTCTGTTAAATCGATAGGCCCGGTAAGTTGGGAAATAATATTATTTACGTGGTGTGCCGTTGATTATAGACTGAAACTGTGTCCTGGTGAGTCGGGATGATGATGCCCCATTGATGAGCTCATAAAGTTCATCATGTTAAATCCTGCAGGTGGACTTGGTCCGACATGATAATAAGGATGAGTGATACTAATCAAGGAGTTAGATGTTGATTAATTAAAATGGTCAGTAATTTAAATTAATCAACGGACATTCGATATCTTAAACACGGGGAGATAATTGTACTCATAATAGGTGGAGCTCATATGTAAATATGGGGTTGGTGAGGTAGTTCAATGAAGACCCTTTAGTGGAATGAATCTTCATTAATGTATCGGCCTTGATCCATTAGGTGGCCAAGACCCAACTCCTCCTCATGGTCCCTATTGTAGCCCTATAAATACCCCATGGAGTCATGAAACCAAGGCATCCAATTGATCATCCAAACCTAATTCTCTCCTCTCCTCTCTCTCTCTTCTTTTCTCTCTCCCCTAGGGTTAGGGTTGGCCGGTGGTGAGGAAGAAGGAGAAGAAGTTGTTTTCTTCTCCTCTCTTTTATTCTCTCTTCTTGAGGTTCAGCGCAAGTGAGCAAGGAGTTCTTCTCTTCTTCTCTTGGCCGGAGAAGCTTGAGTGGCTGAGAGAGTTGGCCGGCGGCAACCAATCTAACCGGACCTAGGGCACGCCGGCGGGTGGAAAAGAAGAAGAAACTTCTCTTCTTCTTTTTATTCCTTCTTCTAGAGACCTTGTTGGGCCGGCGATCACAAGGACAAGGAGGAGATTCTCTCCTCCTTTTGTGGCGCACGACAGCTTGAGGAGAAGGGAGGTGGCCGGCGGTGAGAACTCCTCTTGGTGGCGCCGGTGCCGCAAGCAAGAGGAAGTGGAGAGGACTTGGCCAGTTAAGGTTGGTAAAGGAGAGCTCTTTTCTTCTCCATCTTCTTCCTTAGCTTCCTCTCCGGTGCTTCCTTGTGGTCGACGCGCTTTGGAAGCCTTGTGTGGCTGGCGGCGCAAGGAGTGGAAGAAGGTGACCAGCGGCAACCCTAGTGGCTAGGGTTTTGGTTGGGCAAGAAGAAGGCGATATTGGAAGGCCTTGGTGACTACGGTTCTTGGTAGATCGTCACCACACAACGTCCAAGAGGGAGGGTCATACAATAGAAGATCGCGAGGTAAAAGAAAGGTATAACTTCTCTTTGGCTCCTTGTTTTCTATCATTTCATGTGGTTTAATTAATTATCGTTGTTATTAATTATTTGTTAATTAATCATGATAATTAATTATGTTGGACCCCGATGATAAACACAAAAATCGGTGATCCACTTGTCGTCTATTCCGGCTAATCGGTTGGACGAATTGATCGCTAGAACAACTTGGTTGTTCAAGCGATCGCTCGAATGATTAGCACAATGACGAGACATGTTTTGGGAAATAGGTCTCCATTCGGATTGAAAATTTTTGATCTGTGGATATGGAGAGGTTTCCCATGAGCGACCTGGTATTCGCTTAGGAAACCGCAACCAACAGTAAGTCTATATCTACTTAGTTTGTAAGTCTACTGTATGTAAATTGCACAAAAAAGTATGGTTGTTTTGGTGAACTTGGCTTAAGTTCTAGTGTTCTACCATATGCTTTTGCACGAGTTATTTTAAAATGTCTTAAAACTTGTAAAAATTATTTTCCTAGCTGTTTAACGCCGATCCTACACAGGATTACTGCTATATGATTGAATACCCTGCATTCTTTCTGCACTGATGTCTATTTGCAGGGAGCGACTTGTGGAAGGGAATTGTCACCCATGTTTAGTCCCAAGTCGGAGAACAGATAGGGCGTATAACTAAATTGTCTATGTGCTTTTCATACAAGAGCTACTTTAAAGAATCTAATACATAATGAAAGAGAAAAGGATGCATGTTATTGAAATCACGTCTAGGTTCTTATACTTATTGAGATCGCTGTTAGAAAACAAGTCTTTTGTTCTGATGTGTTTCTTCCTTAATGACAGGAAGATGCTGACGTGGCATTTCATGGACGATTTTGCAGTGAACTTCAGTGATTGCCTCATGACAAGGATACAAAAGATGACATTGGATTACCACTTTAAAGTGGAGCAAGAAGTAGGTTCATTCACCTTTGCATTTTTTGGCTTCAATGGTAAATCCCGGTCAGTTACCCATTGCATATACAGAAGAATATAGCATCAAGATTATATAGCACATTATCCTGCAATTGGATTCTTTTAAGACCATGTCATTACGAGTGACAGTCTACTCTTACAATAACATCAGGTTTACTATATTTTGACAATTTTATGCTGCCCATGAGGCCTAATACAATTGTCCAAATTTTTCTTGGACTTGGAAAAAACATTCTTGTATGTGGATTTGTAATGTGGCAGGTTAACCATTTCAGGACTGTCTTTCTGTCTATTTGAAAACTTGAAGTTTGATCTACAATTCATTTGCAATTGTGGGGAGTGATTGATTTTTAACAAATGGTTCCAGACTTTTAGTCGTTAGTTACTGTCGACCTTTCTAAAAGAAAAGCCTTTATAGCTTTTCTTGATTTTTAATAAATTGTTCCAGACTTTTAATAATAGTTCGCTTGATTCATTTTCAGTTCCATTGATTTTTAATATATAGTTCCAGACTTTTAGTAGTAGGTCACTTGATTCATTTTTAGTTCGTATTGATTTTTAGTAAATAGTTCCAGATTTTTAGTAGTTAGTTAGTGCCGACCTTTCTAAAAGAAAAGCACCATTAGCTCACCTTGATTCATTTTCAGTGTTTTCAGTAACTTCGTTCATTGTCACTAAATGTGTTTACAGGGACTGCTGGTGTGTGGCGTATATCCGCAATTAATGAAATTGGAGGCTGGAAGGATAGAACCACTGTTGAGGATATGGACTTGGCTGTACGAGCAACTCTCAGAGACTGGAAACTTTTATATGTGGGTGATGTAAAGGTAGATGTTTAATGTGATTTAAAATTTGCATCATCTGGCATACAAATGAGATAAAATTTCCCAATCATACATTGGCGTAATTAGTTGTAGGTTCTTGCTATTTAAATGGTGCATATAAGATGACTGATAATTTCTATTTTTTACGATTTGAATTAAGTTTGAGATATGAAAAATAAACGGTGACTTGGATGTACTCACTCATTATAGTTGATTGTTAAATGGCTAGTATTTTATCAGCAATGAAGTACCCTCACATAGGTCTCGTTTGGCAGTTTGACAGGATAAGCTCTAGGTAGCCAACCCAAAAAGCTATCTGGGATACAGCTTGTTTTGGTTTTACAATGGAATAATTGATACTTGGTTTAATGTACTTTGCACTAGTTCGTTATGCTCCACAAATTCATCTATGATCGCCCACACAGACTGGCACAATTGGTTCATGCAAGAGTGTTGTTGTCAATAGGCTTGATTTCCAACTTGTGCCGAATGCTCCGCTGGTTGCCCCAAACCCCCTTGCATGTGTTGCTGTTGTTGTGGGTGAAGCCCCCAATGATTTATCTCCCTTCTAGACGGGGGGCCACCCTGGAGGAGCCTCCGAGTGACAGTTTCACCTTTGCCGCCAACAAATTTATCTATGATCAGACAATTGTGATCCATAAAAAACTTTATTTTGTATGCCTATCGATACTGTTCTAAACAATTTGTGTGAATACTCTCAAGCATCCGTCCATCTTATAAAATTCTGATTATTATGCAAAAGCTTATGGTCGGTACAATCTAGGTTAAAAGTGAATTGCCCAGTACTTTCAAGGCATACCGGCGCCAGCAGCATCGCTGGACTTGTGGAGCTGCACACTTGTTCCGGAAAATGGGCATTGAGATATTAAAGGCCAAGGTATGCCTTGTGTTGATATAGGACTTTCAGCTACTTCTTCCTTTGCTCTAACACTGTTTGTTTCATGTCACGCAGGAAGTATCAACATGGAAGAAATTCCATCTAACCTACAGTTTTTTCTTCGTAAGGAAGATTGTAGCCCACTTAGTCACATTCTTTCTATATTGTGTCGTGATCCCAACATCTGTTTTGGTTCCTGAAGTCACCATTCCAGCATGGGGAGTAGTGTATATTCCTTCTACAATTACCATTTTGAACGCCACAAGAAATCCTGGGTCGGTGACATTTTGATTTTCTTATAACCTAGCCTTCAGTCATTAATTAAAATATCCAAAATATAGATTCTCTTGAACCCATTACTTAAGATTCACTCCTTGTCTATTTTTGTTCCTGTTACAATTTTTTGGGAGATATTTTGCAATTCTCTTATTTCTGTGGCAGTTCCCTACATCTTATGCCATTTTGGATCTTGTTTGAGAATGTGATGGCCATGCACCGGATGAAAGCAACTATAATTGGTCTATTGGAGGCTGGTACTTTTGATGAATGGATCGTCACAGATAAGCTGGGAGATACCCTCCAGGATAAAACTAGAATCCCATTACTAGAACAGGCTTCAACCAGTCTAAGGGACAGGTAACCAATTTGAAATTGTCATTTATTTACTTCCTGGACACTATGATTTACAGTCTTTTTGTTCAATTTTCACCCAGATTGAACTTACCAGAACTTGGATTTGCTGCATTCCTCTTTCTTTGTGCCTGCTACAATCTTGCCTATGGTCAAAACTACTACTATGTTTATATCTATGTTCAAGCTGTTGCATTCTTGGTTGTTGGCTGTGGTTATGTTGGAACCTTTATCACAAACCCGTAGCTATGCTGATGCAGTTTTATCTTGACAAAACTCTGAGGAATAATATTACAGACTGGAAACCATTTATCCAGTCATGATTAACATTGTTAATGGAAGAAGCTCAGGAGAGTGTCGACCACTACAGAATGTCTTTGTACGAGAGGCAAAGTTTTTGGAAGCTTCATTGTTTCAATTTTGTTCAACACTTGAATTGCTATGGTTCCAGAGAGTCATAAGATTCTGTTGTCGGGATTAAGCAGCAGAAATTGTTTAGACACATCAAACTTCAGCCGTTTGCTTGGAAAAAAAAAACTTTTTAACTGAGTGCGTTATGTTCGTTTTACTGTCTTGAAGCATTTTAACAATTTGTTCTGGTAGGCATTCTGTCCTGAATCATCCATGAAATCTACCCGATTTGAATCGACAAGTAGTTGGATCCTTTAATTTTTCTTACCTCTTGATTTTTTTTCCCTTAGTGGGCAGATAGATGTTTTTGTCCTTTTTATTGGCCTAAAATTGGTTGGTCTTGGTCTTCAACAATTCATGCAAATATTTTGATCTGAATCTGACTGATCCGGTTAGTTTTGAGTCACAGGGTACACACCTGATAGATTGGCAAAGAAGACATAAAATAGGAGAATATATCAGGTGTGTACCCTGTAAAACAAGATATATAATGACTCTTCAATGAGTGCGGCGGTCTTTTGATCTGAATCTGACTGATCCTGTAAAACAAGTCATTGAAGAGATGTGTAATTGCTATGGTCAATAGATAAATAATATTTTAAATTCGTGTGTACACATCTTATAAATTTAATGTACTTAACTACCTCAAATTTTAGAATATAGGATTTTCTAGTTCTTCGTCTTGGCTTAAATCTTGGTTTGAAAAAAAGGATGTTTGGAAGCTTTAGTGTAAGAGAGGGTTCTCAATTATCATTAAAAGGAATTGACTATTTTATATTTTTTATGAAACATAAGAGTATCAAAACTGTTTGGTGTTAAAAAAGTAAAAGATGTTGGTAAGACAATATCAAAATGGTTCATATATAATGTTATTTCATTTAATGCAGCAGATAGTTGTTCATACCATCAATCCATCATAAACACCATTACTAAGGCTGGAACAGGAATAAAAGGGTCTCATAGGATGTCGAATTGGTGATGTTTATTTACTAGAGGTGGTAGATGAGATAAATGGATATTTGAGCACTTTAAAATTAAAATGACCATAGTATGGATGTATAATAATGTGCAATGGTTGGAGCACGCGCAACAAGCATCCAACCATAAATTTTGTGATAGACTTTGATCGCAATATGGTATTTTATAGTTCTGCTGATTTCACTAACAAAGCAAAGATAATCTGGTTTTATTTTATCTTTGTTAAATAAAATTATTGACGAAAATCGGGGAGTAAATTGTTGTGCATGTGGTTATAGACGAAGATGCAAATAAGGCCATTGGTGCCAAATTGATGATAGAAACATCACATTTGTTTTGGTCTTCCTTGTGCAACACATTGTATCGATCTCATGCTAGAAGATATTGGCAAAATGATGAAAGTAAAATAAGTGTGTTGAGAAATCCAAACAAACAATGAGCTTTATATATATATATATATATATATATAGTGATAAAGTTGTTAATTTGATGAAAATATTTACAAATGATCGTGAATTATTGAGACCAACTGACCAAGAATAACTCGATTTGTGATAGAATTTATTTAAATTGAAAGTTTTGTTCGACATTTTTCATATTTAAAAAGTATGGACACTTCTGGTGATTGGGAAGCATACAATAACATAAGAAAAAGAAGGAAAGAAGCAAAAAAAAAAATTACAAACATCATAATGAATGGAAGATTTTGGAAGAGAGCTTGTGATATATGTGTTGCAATTGAACCATTAGTAAAAGTTTTGAAATTAGTGGTCAAGATCAAAAACCAGCAAGTCAATTATCTACGAAACAATGGATAGAGCGAAAATGACATTAAAGATAGTATCGGAAATTGGCAATCATATTGGGATATTATTGATAATTGATAGGTACAATCAATTATACCAACATCTAAACCATATAATTTATTCCTTTAAATTGCAGAGTACAAAGTATCTCATCAAAATCATTTACAAATTTCTCATTTCTAATTTCTTATTATGTTATTGATATTTCAGCATATTTCCTAAACTCATTACTTCAATATTCTGAAACTTGTATTTATAATGAAGTTAAACGAGGATTAATGGTTGTAATCAAGAGATTAAAGCTAGACTTAAATGCACAAGCGTCAGTAGTAATTTTTTTTATATTCCTATATTTTTTTTCAAAAATAAACAATTAGGGCTAAGCAATTAGTTCAAAACCAAACCGCTCACACCAATTAAATCGAAATCGAACAAATCGATTTTTTTTTGAACTAATCGAATCGATGGAACAAAAACCGAACCAACTTTCCAACAAAAATCGAACCGATAAAATATCGATTAATTAAGTTGAAAATCGTATTAACCAAATTAATTCGAAGAGTCCAACACCCATCACTGTGGTACTTGATTTGAAAGAACAACCACTGTGGTGCTACATTTTTGAAAATCAACACCACGTGTTGTTCTTTGAAAATCAACATCGCAGTGGTGTTAAATTTCAATTTATTCAGTTTAACCAAATTAGGAGTTTTAAAAAATTAGAAATGAGGAATTTGTAAATAATTTTAATGGCATACTTTGTACTCTACAATTAAACAAATAAATTATGGTTACCTGCAGCATGTAGATGTTGGTATAATTGATTGTACTCATAATATACCAATATGATTGCTAATCTCTCGTAGTATCTTTTATTGTCATATTTGCTCTATCCATTGCTTTGTAGATAATTGACATTATTGGTTTTATATCTTGGTCAACTAATTTCAAAACTTTTACTAATGATTTAATTGCAGCACAAATATCACAAGCCATCTTCCAAAATCTTTCATCCATTATGATGTTTGCAATTTTTTTTGCTTCTTTCCTTATTTTTGATTGTGTTATTGTATGCTTCCCAATCACCAAAAGTGCACATTCTTTTTAAATTTGAAAAATATCGAACAAGTCCTTCAATTGAAATAAATTCTTTGCAAATCAGATTATTCCTGGTCTCAATAATTCACGATCATTTGTAAATGTTTTCATCAAATTCACAACTTTATCACTATTATATATAAAGCTCATTATTTGCTTGGCTTTCTCAACATACTATTTTACTTTCGTTGTCTTGGCAATATCTTTTAGCATGAGACGATACAATGTGTTGCACATGGAGACCAAACAAATGTGATTTTTCTATCGTCAATTTGACACCGACCTTATTTGCACCTTCGTTGTCTAGGACTATATGCACAACATTTTCCTTGATTTTTTCAATAATTTTATTTAACAAAGATAAAATAAAATCAATTATCTTTGTCATGACCCCAGAGGCACATGCTTCCTCAAAAATCGGACAGCATCTCCCCTGTACGGTGGACAATTTGAGGCAATTATATACATACACTCTCACTCATATAGCTTAGCCACATGCGGCTAGCATCACAATAAATAGAAGTTAACACAACCACGCAGTTCTTATATCAACAAAAAAAATAATGGGTGACTCAGCCACCTTAAGCATAAAAGAAACCAAAATCAACGAGAACTCAAAATGTCTCTTTTAATAACGACATAACCTGTCCGATACTGATAAACAAATAAAATGCGAAAACTGAACTTCATACTGAAATAAACAACTAAACCAAATTGCGGAAAATAACTCAACTCAATACTGGGGATTGGCAACTGGATCCTCTCCTGGCTCCAAGAAATACGTCTACCTGCTATCTGAAACAAAAAGAGAAAGCAGGGGTGGTGAGTCCAGACGGACTCTGCGGGTATATGAGTAGACAATAAGCATGACATAATAAAAAGATATAACAAGTAGAGAATCCAACAGGGTACAGTCCATAAGGAATATAGGAACCTAAACATACATAACATATATCGAACAACAGGTTATAAAACCGAATAACATCTAAACAGGTATAATACAACATAACAACAGTAAAACCAAGATATTCATGCATGTCAATCAAGTGCAACAACCATAGCTCATATAAATGCAACAATCACAGGAAAAATGCATAAACGAAATACGTATGCACATGATGCAATGACATGTGTCACCCCTGATGCTAGTCAAGCCGCCAACACATCACATCTGTGTGACCGAGTGGGTAGGGTTGTGACAACTGTACGCACTCCAACAACAAATACCACAAAGGTATGGTTGAGTGGACAGGATGCTAGGGAGTCTACACTCCAAACCCCGGTACATAGGGGGAGCTATCAACAGCTACAATATCCCTCTAAAAACAACGGTGAGGATGAGCCACCAACGACTCTAATATCCCTCTAAAACAACGGTAAGGGTGTCACTGTTTGGCATAACAGGACAGATGCTCGCACTCTAATAACTACCACGACAACAAGTGGTTGAGTGAATCGAGCAACAATATGACTAACGACGACTTAACCAAATGTAAGCCCAACAGTCGTTAGTATGCAACTTGCAAGTATGATGCATGCTATACGATGCACAAACAACCGGAGAAACAACGATGCAATAAAATCCAATGAGTATACGATGCATCAATACAACCAACCAGAAATCGCAAACCAACGATTATGCACCTACACTAATATGTAGGATATTTCTAATGCCAAGTGAACCTAATTGTGGTTAATGGACTTCTAAGTACTCGCGTACAAGCGGTACTTTACAGAACAGAAAACCAACAGAGGACTGTACAGATACGAATTGGGAATACTCGAAGATCAACGAAGAATAAGTATCAACGGCGATGTTAAAACAACAAACGACAAAGAACAAGGTCAAGCAACCTACTAGACATAAGATAGTCATGCTTTAAGGTAAACGGAACTACTCGAGTACAAAGGAGAAATACCCGCCTTTATTATAGAAGTTTGTGAACGAAGATGACCTTCCGCAATCAACCAAACGAATCCAAATCAAGGTCCTGTATAAATGATAAAATTTAGCTAATTATAAAATTAAATTAGCTAAATAAAATACTAATATGATTAAGATAGATCCTCATTACAACATATATTTAATTAAATTCTCAAATAACAACCATGTCCTTTTTAACCTAATTAATTAAAATTAGATTATAAGGTTAGACGTCCAATTTTAATCCCAAGAAACAAATTTCAAATCCAATCCAAATCCTCGGATCTAACACCTACACACATCTAAGCCAATATTTAATCAAAACAGAACAAATAACATAATCCCCTTATCATCACTACTTAGTTTCACCCTAATCCGTTAATGAGATCACCACTTACGTCAATTTTCATTCATTCATTCACTAATGGAGACAGCACAGTAAAATTAAGGACGAGGTAAATGGAAGATTGCAAATTTGCAGCCGAAAGAAACAGAAATTAACTAATTATTTCCATGTTTCTTGGTGCTATTCCAAATTAGCAAGGATGAGTTGTAGAAGCAAACAAGTTCTCTGACCACTAAAAACAAATCCAACCCTTACCAGTGCACACGAAGCTCTTAGATGAAATTTGGAGCACTACGTTGTTCACCAGTTGGAGCAAGAACAATTGCTTAAACCAACCTGATCAGTTTCCTACATTACAACCCAACAACTCATCCTTGTAAGCCAATTTCGAAACTCATAATCAAAAATCCAATTAAAACCTATCAAGAATAGCACACAGTCTTACCTTGACTTTGGCCGGAGAGAGTCCGCCTGGACTCATGACAATGCCCAAACTATGTGTCACGAATGTGGGCCTCAAATTTAGAATTTATAAATGAAAGCTGGAAACCCTTTTACAATCAAAATCTGAAAATGTAATATAGGGGCCACATGCCGTATTTTTCTCGGGGCTAGTTGTTGTGTTTGATTCGCGCTTGTATTTAGGTGTCGTTTGTGTTTTCGGGTTTCAAATAAAACTTGGGTTTTGGGTTGCTATTAGAAACGAAAATGCAATGAAATGAAATGACAATTAAAATGGAGGAAACCAAACTAGTGATAGCAAAGGATAACTCAATCAATGGAAAACTCAATCAAAGCACTCAAACAGTTTTGGGACACAAATCTGATTTCAATTGCAAAATGCCACTATAATTAGATTGAGCTTCAGGATCTACAACATTGAAACCGACATATCCATTTGATACAAAAACATAACCAACACTTGGACGCAAAAAGAATGTTTATGTACCAAAATAAAATTCCAATTCAGCAACAAGTTAAAGGCAATTGAAACTGATTTACAGCATAACCCAAACTCTAAAAGATAAGTTTACTCTTGGTACAAATGAATGCAGAAATTTAATCATGCCAAATTAAGCAAGCTAGATAAGCAGCCAAAAGAAGCTGCTGTGCTAAGGGCTGCTGCTGAATACCGAGATGATAAACTGCCACTTCAGAACTTCACACTGACCAAATCAGTTTGGTAATTCAAACCAACCATGGATCACTCAAATACAAGCTAAGCCTGAGGTGAACTTGCAATGAACATATGCAGAAATGCAGAAATGCAGGGATACATGCAAAATTTCAGCAACTGAATTTGATGCTAAAGTCAAACAACACTGAAATCTATTGCTCCATGCTAATATTCACATACGACTCCTATGAACTCAATTCAATTGATTGTAAATGCAGGGATTGAGGCTGAAACACAACTAAACTGCTGACTATGCAGAAATTGATGCAGAATTGATGAAAGTGCAGAAACGGATGCAGAAATTCAGCACTTATTTGAATTACGAACAAGCAAACCAACCAATTGAAATCAATGCCCTCATCTACCATTCGAAAAGGACTGAGAAGAACCAAACATTACTCGACATAACTCAGAATTCGAAACTGTAAATGGATTGCAGATTTGAAACTGCAATCTTTTGCAGAAGCAGAATATTTGGCACGCAGCTGGAAAACACACTGAAATTTGGAATTACCAAGCTAAACAAGATTCAGAATTTAAGCTAAGATCTAAACAAACTTAAACTAACTAATTTAGCTCACTAAAAGTGAAACAAATCGAAAATTTCTGAAACTGAATTGCAAATTCAGAAATGAACTGATGCGCACGGTTTCAAAATGGCACGCAGGAAATAAATTGCAAACTGACTGAAATTTGATCTAATTGTCACCTACACAAGCTCATAAACTACTAAACTTAAAGATTAACAACCTAATTAAGCTCAACTATTCAGAAAACTAAATCTAAGCAACTGAAAACTGAAATTTGTAGGAAACAAAACAGAATTCGGCAGAGTAAGAAATTACAGCTAAACAAACGAAATTAAACTATGAAATCTAAACCCCAATCCTTTCCTAGCTCAAAGTCTTCTTGGTTGTCAGTCAAGAGCTGGCTTCGAACCCCTAGGCTCAGCAAATCGGTGGAAAACAACTCCAATCCATCAATTTTGCTCAAACTGCTCCAAATGGGAAAATTCTAATCTGAGCCCTTTAATCTCAACTTGCCGAGCTGTGATGAAGATTTGGAGACGACCTGAGCTCACTTGAGAACCCCTACAAGTGGCTTAGGTGATCTGAATTTGCATGTAGCTGAGATTCAAGCTCCCGGACCACAGAGAATGCGAAACCCTCAACAAGCTCTGTCCGGATGAAGTTGAGTTGAATTTCGGATCGAGATTGCCTCCCAAGGATTCAGACGATGAATTTCGGTTGGAATCGAGGTGGTCGCGCCTCGGATTGAAGAAAAATTGAAGAAATGCGAAGAACACGAAGAACAGTGAAGAATTGCGGCGAAGACGCGACGCTGAGAACTGCTGCGTGTTTTTGATTAAATAGTAACAAATGGACGGCTCAGATTGATCGGAGGAGATCCAACGGTAGATCTTGGTCTGATTTGAGCCAAACTTTTATGATGATGATCTGGGGTCAGGATCTGCCTTGTGGTAGCTCGGATCCTCCAGATGTGCAACGGATGGTCCAGATCAACTCTATCTGTGAATGGACGCTCTAGAGCCCTCCTTGCTTGATCCAACGGTTGATTTAGCTCTGATTGGGATGAAACCTTCAGATCTTGATCATAGAGCTTGATCAACCCTAATCCTAGCTCGGATTGCTTCAGATCGTCCCGGATGGCTCAGATCTAGCCGCTCTTGAATCGGACGGCCCGGATTAATCGTAGGCTTGATAATTCGATCCGGTTCACATCCGACTCAAGTTTGACCCAGTATGCCCTAGGTCCAGGATCCTTTCATGCCTACAAAAATATATCAGAAAATTAGTGGCCAAATAACCCAAAAATTGTGTAATTTTGCAATTAAGTCCAAAATAAGATAAAGTTCCAAAACCTAGGGTAAAATCATAATTAAGCAATAAAAACATGGGTCAAACATGGATTTTAGCAATTAAAATAATCAATAAAATGGTGCTTATCAACTCCCCCACACTTAACCTTGAGCGTCTCGCGAAACAACTAAATAAGTATCCCTTAGGCTCTCTTAAGCATAATTAGAAACAAATGAAAAGAAATTACCTAAGATTGTCAATTCTCATAAATCTAAGCTCTATGGATTAGTATCTTGTCCTTAAATCAACAACTTAGCTTTTTCATCTATCATGAGTCATTGAGATGAATCTAAATCACTAGCCTTTCAAGGGTAGTTTTGGTGGCTCTCTCCTAAGTTCTAATTTGGTGATGGAAGTGGAGCTCACTCTTACACACATGTTTCTTGCACTACCATAGGCTTGCTTATTATCTAATCTCCACCATTAATCATGAGTAGGATCAACATTACAAAAACAAAGGAAAACATGAAAAATGGTGAGAAATAGAATAAAAATCAAGGAAATGGAAATATTGCTAAAGTGGGAGACTTGGTTGCTCAAGTATGTTTCCAATGTGCTTTGCCCCATCTTTCAGTCCTCTAGTGAAATACAAAGTGTGATGGAGTGAAACTTGAATAATTCCTTTGATTTGGATGAAAAACAACTCCATTTGATCTCAATGTGCCAAGTTTCAATTTTTGTGCCAACCTTGCTTCTTTCTTCTCTTTTCTGATTTTTCTCTTCTTCTTTTATCCTCTAGCAAGGTCAGATTTGTAGTGGAGCAAAGCTTTTAATTCGGATCAGAGAACTTCAATGATTTTCAATGCCAACTCAATTGTGTCCACTTTGTTTCTTTTCATTTTTTTCAAACTGCTTTCTTTTTTTTTTATTTTCTTTTCTCTGCTCTGAATTGAAACATCCCAGCAGCTACATTCTTTTGTTCTGATCAGCAGTGGATAACCTTGATACAAATTTGATGCACTTATATACTAAGTTCCTTGATTCACAACCCTTTAAAACCAATTTCAGCTTCATCTTGATACTATCTCTGCACAAAAACTGCTTTCATGGAACATACCTTCTGAATTTTCTTTTCTTTTTCAGCTGCAGATCAGATGCTAGCATTTGGCAGCAACCTTGCATTAAATGGTAGTGGAAACCTCAAGTATTCCTCTCACAAATTCAAATCAGAACATGGAATTTCAGCCACTTGCATTCTTCTTTTTATTCTGATCAGCAGCTCTAGCATAATGTATCCTGATTTCTATAGCAAAGACAGCTTCAATCAGCTGCAATCAGGGTGGCCGAACAGCTCATTTTGGTTTTTGGCACAGAAATTCTGCAATGATTCAATTAATTCCAGCTTCAACTCTACCCTTGCCGTGTGCTTCAATTTCATACCCTAGATTGATACAAACTGCATTCTCAGCCCTTTTGACCCTGATTTTTTTCTTTTTCTTCCCTAGCTGCATTCTCAGCTTGCTGCTCTTCGAAATATCTAATGGCTGGTGAAGATGGCTCACTTAATCCTTGATTAGCAGCCCTTGAAACCCACTTTTGCAACTCAATTCAGATCAGCACTTCAATTCTGCACTGCACAGAATTTGTTCAGCTTCATGTTTTCCAGCTGTGTTCAGCTTCTTCTCAGCTCTTTCTTTTTCCGTACAGCTGATTTCAGGCCTCCAACAAGGTGTGGCTGATTTCTACAACAATGATCAGCCGCAATCAGCTTCTAGAAGGGTGGCTAAACAACTTTATGGCTACTTTTTTTTCTTTTGGCACAGATTTTCCTTCCTTTCTCTGTTTTTGGCACAGATTCTCTACATTTCCTCAGATCTGTCCATCTCCAATTCAGTATTTATCAAGAGGTTTTGCTTTCTTAAGCAAAGAAAAACTGCAAGCAAAGAAAAACATTTCTGCCCAAAACATTCTGCTCACAACTTTACTTTCATTTATTGCATGCCACTTGGATTTCAAAGTATGATAAGGAATCTAGATCTCCATTTTTGCTTCCATCTCCCTTGCCCATTCTTGGTACCAAACTCACTCACTTGACACCTTTTGGCTTCAAATTGGCAAAAAAAAAAATTTTCTAGTTGAAATGCATCCAAAACTTTAGTCACTCCCCCACACTTGAATCTTTGTCCGTCTCGAGCAAAATAGCATTAGAAACATATCAAACACAAGTCCAAAGAAAAGTGAAGGTAAGAGAAGGAAATAAGTAAGGACAAATAGGATAAACATGATTATTGCTAAAAATTGATCTAGAAAGGAAAACAAATGGATTAGCCTCTATAGATGTGATCCAATCATTGAGATATGGTTTTGAAAGAACCTAAGCAAGTTCTAGAGCACAATAACATAGGTGTATCACAAAAGTAAGGCTAATTCTCACTAGGTAAAAATAATTCATCCCAAGTCTTCAATTAAGAATCTAAAGCAAAGTAGTACTCAAGCATCCAAGATTTCATCCATTAGCTCAAATCCTAAGTTTTAACAACCAAATTTAATTTATTTTCAAAAGACTCTAAAATGCAATGGAGATAACCTAGAGGGATACTTTTATTTCTACTCATGCAAGAAAAATGACAAAAGGAATAACATGCATTTATTTACAAGGACTCAGTTCAAAGGCAAATTCTAATTCTAGGAAGCATGAAAATGAAAATGAAATAAAAGAAAATACAAGAAAAAATCAAACTCCCTTTTATTCTGGTGGACGGAGTCGATCCAAAAGTAGCCTCCATCGTGGTAGTGGAGGAACATGGGTGGCTGAGTGAATTCGGGCTCCCCCACACTTAAACTTTTCAAAAATTTGCTCCGGTGGCCTAGGCGATTCAAGTTCAAGAGCCATTCAAGGGATGGAGTGCTTTTAATTAAAGTCAGATCATCTCCTCCTTCTTGATGCCCTTCAGAAGTCCTTCCAGGAGGCTGGAGTCTGTTCAGTTGGAGTACCCACTCTGGAAGTCTTCTGGACCCTGCAAAACAATGTAATACCTCTCTCAAGCGTTCAGGGTCAGAAAGAAATGAAAGAATATCAGTTTCTGCATAAAATGAATCCAAAACTGCATCATGTCCAATTAAATCAAATTCTCGTATCTCAATGAAATTTTCAAAATCATGTTCTACAAAATTTGCATCCAGGAGCTCATCACAAATAAAGAAATCAATTTCTGGCTCATCAATAGAAATTTCACAATTATTTCCTATCAAGGGTGTATCATGCAATGTGTTACAGCCAATCAAATCAATATCAGATATCTCCAAAAGTCTTTCACATTCACTCTCAGCATATGAAATAGCAAGAGATTCATCAAAATAAATAACATCAATTTCAGGCACTTCTAAAAAATTTTCACTAGCCATATCTACAAGGGATGTATCAAGTGATTCATCATAAAAAACAACATCAATTATAGGTACCTCTAAAATTATTCCGCTATCCATAGCAAGAGATGTATCAAGTAATGCAGTACGATCAATGAAATCAATGTTTAGTACCTCTATTGGATTTTCACAAACAATTTCTACACAAGGTATATCAATAAATTCATCAGAATCAATAAAGTCATCCCTAGGTACCTCACTGCATTTTTCTGAAGAAAGAGGAGAAATACTTACCTGAGCGTGCTGGATAATACCTGAAGGTTCTATAATAGTAGATGTATCTGTGGTCTCCTCCTGGTCAAGTGCATGCTCCTCTTCAGCCTCAGGCTCTGGTGGACAATCAACTGGTGATCCTTGGGTGCTTGCTTCCACCATGCAAGTCCCTACACTTTCTGGTTCATTCTCTGAGTCTTGTGGTGGTCCCTGGGGCTTAGTGCAATCCCCTACACCTATGGAATCATCTCCTCTGCATGCTTCTCCTGTAATATCTGCAACAACAGTGTCAGAAGAATTAGGACCACTAATAACACTATCATCAGAAAATAAAAATCTAGAATGGTCCTGTGGAGCTTTAGTTTCTTCTTCTGGAGCTGAAAAATTTGGAATTGGATTTTGAATAGAAGTCTCCTGAGGAATGCATGCTGTAGGTGCCCAATATTTGATGAGTACGTCATCTTCTTCTTCTTCTATCAAATGTGCAAGATTACTTGAAGAAGGACTTGGCCATGCGCTAGGGTCACCTTGAACTGATATAAAATCAACTCCGAGGGGATTGTTCTGATTTTGGGCTTTTTTGTTTCTCTTGTTGTTGATATAGTAAAACTTGTTGAACTATCTCCTCAACCTTTGTTGTTGCATATTTCCTGCACTAATTCCCATAACCTCTTGATTAGCAAAGCTCCATGATTGATTTTGAAAGGATGAAGTAGGGTTGAAATGGTTGAGCTGCTGAGATCCTTGAACTGATGCTGAAATGAACTGTTGGGGCTGATATGTGAAAGAATTTGTTAAAGTGGCTGGAATTGCTGAAAATTGTAGCCCTGAAAATTCTGATCTAGGGCTGAAAATTGTTGGTTGAAAACTGGATTGGTAGGCTGAAAATTTGATTCAGGGTGTGTGGGCTGATAAAATGGCTGGTTTTGAGCGGTTGCTGAAATGTTTGACACACTTGCTGCCCTGTTGATATGGCTGAAATTGAGGTTGAAATTGATTATTTCATGCTGAAAATTTTCAAAAGGCTGCTGGAAATTTGGTTAAAATGCTGAAATTCTTGCTGAAATTGTTGGAATTGTTGTGGTGGCTGAATTTGAGTTGCTGAATTTGGGCTCAAATTTGGGCTGATACTCTGAATTGGGGCTGCCCGTTCTGAAAATACTGATTTGGTTGAAAATTTTGAAATGATGGTTGATCTTGTGGCTGAAATTGAAAGTTTGGTTGCTGAAAATTAGGATAGGGCTGCTGGAAATCTTGATTTGGCTGCTGAAATTGCTGGAGAGGCTGAAATTGTGGCTGAGGTAGCTTCTGGTAAGTAGATGACTGAGCTTTCCATTTTTGTTGGTAGTCCAACTCCTTTAACACAGTTCTTAACTCCTCCAATGTCTTTTCTATCTCTTTTGACCCCATTTTGAATTTGCAGCCCTGTCACCAAACAAACAAGAAAAAATGGCAGCAACCGTATACAAATGATAAGCAACAAAAAATAGAACCCAATGATATATCAAAAATATACAAGCAAAAATCAAACAAATCAACTAGTTGCTTCTCCCCGGGCCAAAATAACCGGTCGGACCAAAAAATTTAAGACAATCCCAAACAAACATAGAACTGGTCGTCCCAACGAATGTGATGCATATAATTTCAGAATTTCTTATTTTTTTTTTATTGGGTTTTATTTGAAATTTATGAAAAAAATGAAAAAGGAGAAAACTAAAAAAAAAAAAAAAAAAAAAAAAAAAAAAAAAAAAAAAAAAAAAAAAAAAAAAAAAAAAAAAAAAAAAAAAAAAAAAAAAAAAAAAAAAAAAAAAAAAAAAAAAAAAAAAAAAAAAAAAAAAAAAAAAAAAAAAAAAAAAAAAAAAAAAAAAAAAAAAAAAAAAAAAAAAAAAAAAAAAAAAAAAAAAAAAAAAAAAACATGTGAAAAACAAAATAAAAAAAAAAAAAAAAAAAAAAAACTTTTACAATCAAAATCTGAAAATGTAATATAGGGGCCACAGGTCGTATTTTTCTCGGGACTAGTTGGTTGTTTGATTCGCCGTGTATTTAGGTGTCGTTTGTGTTTTCGGGTTTCAAATAAAACTTGGGTTTTGGGTTGCTATTAGAAACGAAAATGCAATGAAATGAAATGGCAATTAAAATGGAGGAAACCAAACTAGTGATAGCAAAGGATAACTCAATCAATGGAAAACTCAATCAAAGCACTCAAACAGTTTTGGGACACAAATCTGATTTCAATTGCAAAATGCCACTATAATTAGATTGAGCTTCAGGATCTACAACATTGAAACCGACATATCCATTTGATACAAAAACATAACCAACACTTGGTACGCAAAAAGAATGTTTATGTACCAAAATAAAATTCCAATTCAGCAACAAGTTAAAGGCAATTGAAACTGATTTACAGCATAACCCAAACTCTAAAAGATAAGTTTACTCTTGATACAAATGAATGCAGAAATTTAATCATGCCAAATTAAGCAAGCTAGATAAGCAGCCAAAAGAAGCTGCTGTGCTAAGGGCTGCTGCTGAATACCGAGATGATAAACTGCCACTTCAGAACTTCACACTGACCAAATCAGTTTGGTAATTCAAACCAACCATGGATCACTCAAATACAAGCTAAGCCTGAGGTGAACTTGCAATGAAATATGCAGAAATGCAGAAATGCAGGGATACATGCAAAATTTTAGCAACTGAATTTGATGCTAAAGTCAAACAACACTGAAATCTATTGCTCCATGCTAATATTCACATACGACTCCTATGAACTCAGTTCAATTGATTGTAAATGCAGGGATTGAGGCTGAAACACAACTAAACTGCTGACTATGCAGAAATTGATGCAGAATTGATGAAAGTGCAGAAACGGATGCAGAAATTCAGCACTTATTTGAATTACGAACAAGCAAACCAACCAATTGAAATCAATGCCCTCATCTACCATTCGAAAAGGATTGAGAAGAACCAAACATTACTCGACATAACTCAGAATTCGAAACTGTAAATGGATTGCAGATTTGAAACTGCAATCTTTTGCAGAAGCAGAATATTTGGCACGCAGCTGGAAAACACACTGAAATTTGGAATTACCAAGCTAAACAAGATTCAGAATTTAAGCTAAGATCTAAACAAACTTAAACTAACTAATTTAGCTCACTAAAAGTGAAACAAATCGAAAATTTCTGAAACTGAATTGCAAATTCAGAAATGAACTGATGTGCACGGTTTCAAAATGGCACGCAGGAAATAAATTGCAAACTGACTGAAATTTGATCTAATTGTCACCTACACAAGCTCATAAACTACTAAACTTAAAGATTAACAACCTAATTAAGCTCAACTATTCAGAAAACTAAATCTAAGCAACTGAAAACTGAAATTTGCAGGAAACAAAACAGAATTCGGCAGAGTAAGAAATTACAGCTAAACAAACGAAATTAAACTATGAAATCTAAACCCCAATCCTTTCCTAGCTCAAAGTCTTCTTGGTTGTCAGTCAAGAGCTGGCTTCGAACCCCTAGGCTCAGCAAATCGGTGGAAAACAACTCCAATCCATCAATTTTGCTCAAACTACTCCAAATGGGAAAATTCCAATCCGAGCCCTTTAATCTCAACTTGCCGAGCTGTGATGAAGATTTGGAGACGACCTGAGCTCACTTGAGAACCCCTACAAGTGGCTTAGGTGATCTGAATTTGCGTGTAGCTGAGATTCAAGCTCCTGGACCACAGAGAATGCGAAACCCTCAACAAGTTCTGTCCGGATGAAGTTGAGTTGAATTTCGGATCGAGATTGCCTCCCAAGGATTCAGACGATGAATTTTGGTTGGAATCGAGGTGGTCGCGCCTCGGATTGAAGAAAAATTGAAGAAATGCGAAGAACACGAAGAACAGTGAAGAATTGCGGCGAAGATGCGACGCTGAGAACTGCTGCGTGTTTTTGATTAAATAGTAACAAATGGACGGCTCAGATTGATCGGAGGAGATCCAACGGTAGATCTTGGTCTGATTTGAGCCAAACTTTTATGATGATGATCTGGGGTCAGGATCTGCCTTGTGGTAGCTCGGATCCTCCAGATGTGCAACGGATGGTCCAGATCAACTCTATCTGTGATGGACGCTCTAGAGCCCTCCTTGCTTGATCCAACGGTTGATTTAGCTCTGATTGGGATGAAACCTTCAGATCTTGATCATAGAGCTGATCAACCCTAATCCTAGCTCGGATTGCTTCAGATCGTCCCGGATGGCTCAGATCTAGCCGCTCTTGAATCGGACGGCCCGGATTAATCGTAGGCTTGATAATTCGATCCGGTTCACATCCGACTCAAGTTTGACCCAGTATGCCCTAGGTCCAGGATCCTTTCATGCCTACAAAAATATATCAGAAAATTAGTGGCCAAATAACCCAAAAATTGTGTAATTTTGCAATTAAGTCCAAAATAAGATAAAGTTCCAAAACCTAGGGTAAAATCATAATTAAGCAATAAAAACATGGGTCAAACATGGATTTTAGCAATTAAAATAATCAATAAAATGGTGCTTATCAACTCACCACCCCTGCTTTCTCTTTTTGTTTCAGATAGCAGGTAGACGTATTTCTTGGAGCCAGGAGAAGATCCAGTTGTCAATCCCCAGTATTGAGTTGAGTTATTTTCCGCAATTTGGTTTAGTTGTTTATTTTGGTATGGAGTTCAGTTTTCGCATTTTATTTGTTTATCAGTATCGGACAGGTTATGTCGTTATTAAAAGAGACATTTTGAGTTCTCGTTGATTTTGGTTTCTTTTATGCCTAAGGTGGCTGAGCCACCCATTATTTCTTTTGTTGATATAAGAACTATGTGGTTGTGTTTACTTCTATTTATTGTGATGCTAGCCGCATGTGGCTAAGCTATATGGGTGAGAGTGTATGTATATAATTGCCTCATATTGTCCGCCGTACAGGGGAGATGCTGCCCGATTTTCGAGGAAGCATGTGCCTCTGGGGTCTGTGATTGAGAATCGATAAAGGTCCCATCTTTCTTCTTATGAGTCTTCAAAAAGACCTCCATACAAGTGGGTTGGCGAACAAGATCTCGTTCCTGTATACACAAATTTATTAGAGCCTAATTATATGAGTTTAGTAATTATAAATGCAAAATTTACTTGCATAATTTTGAATTAAACTCACCAAGTCCATGGTATGCTCAACAATAGATTTAGATCCAGATGAATGTCGGACTGTTCCGGTGCTCAGGCCACCTGGCTCAGTATTTCTGTTGGCTTGAGCCTTTTCAGCATTTTCCTTCCATCTTTATTCAGCCCAAGTGGTCGTCCATACACCCTAGGTCTCGACATCAACATACGGCGGTCGCGTCTCCTTCTTTCTTAAATAATACATGTGGTCTCGGTACAACTTGACACAATAAATATTTCAGGTATTTTTAAATTCTGCCTCGTGTCTATCCTCCCATGTATATTTTTTCTGCAATGCAAATTATTAAAATGAGTTAATAAAATTTTAGAATAGTAATATATTAAATATACTTAATACAAATTCATTATAGTAAAATGTCTTGGTCTCCTCATCTACATGTCTCCATGTCAGACCAGCAGCGCATATTCTTTCTTTAAATTTTCCAGTGATATACGATGACACTCGGTGGCCATCAGGAGTGAATCTGTATAAAAATTATTAAAGGATTCAAAATATATTATAACTAAAATCAGATATGAACATAATTACTATTAATAAAAAAATACTTACGATTCTCCAACAATTTTTAGAACCTTATAGCCACGGAGTGGTGCCTGCTGCTGATCTGGCTACTGCTCTTGCTGCTGCTGTGCCATAATAATATCTACAAAAATAATTACAATAAATCATAATAAAGTGTGGAGACATGATCATATAAATAAGAAATAAAATTAATGCATAACTTATATGATAAACAAAAAATATGATATCCTGTCATAATTAAGATCAAATTAATCAATAATAGCAGCTTCTAAATCCTCATTACTAGACTCTGTTAGTTCAACAACTTCATCACTGCTGGACATATCTCCATCATCTATATTCTCGTAAGTAACGTTAATATCTACAAGTAATTGAGATGTAGATTCGAGTTATGAATCAACTGAATATCTCTCCACATAATCATTTTGAAATGCATCATGGTTAATAGCAATGAGGGTGTTCGGCATTTCTATGGTTGAGTGAGTCTTCATTCGACAAACAGACAACCATTGACTAGATCTTCGTCTCCTCGTAGGGTATTCAAGATAGAAAACTTGACCCGCTTGTACTCCGAAGATGAAAGGCTCAAACTTATTGAACATTTTGTTGGCATTAACCTCAACTAAATTATAATTTGGATGTATTCGAGTACCTGTTCTTGGGGTCGGATCATACCATGCACATTTGAACAACACACATCTTTCTAAAGGTAATCCAGGGTATTCAACCTCTATGATTTCCTCAAGTATACCATAATAATCAAACTCAATGTTACTATTCTCCATACATCCTTTGACGCATATACCAGAATTGAAGGTTAACCTGCTTGATTCTCACTGTCTAACATGGAATTTGAGGCCATTAACATAGTAACCAGAGTAAACTATTATTTTACGGAGAGGACCTGATGCAAGATTCAATATCCTATCATCTTCGACATTTGAAATTCTACGATCTTTCACCTATAAAATTAATTTTAATATAAATTAGGAGATTGAATAATATTTCTTATAACTCAAAATTTATTAAATTTAAATTGCTTTAACTTATATATATTTGGAACCATAATGCAAAGTCCGTCTCTAACTTTGCAGCTATCTCACTTGCACCAAATGATGGATTTTGTAAATATAGTTGTTCTTCGTATAGGCTGACAAAGAATTTCAAATATAATTAAAAGATTTTAAATCCTCATTGTAACATTTTAAAATGAATGATAATTTTATTAGAGAAGTAAACTTACTTTATATATGGTTTGACCTCATGACAGTTTAGAAGTATGTATGCTCTGACAGCATAGTATTCCTATTCAGTTAACCATCTAGATGAAGATGCACCAATTACCTTGCCAGGATACTTGAAAATAGAAAGCATCAATGGGTCTATCGGCCGAGCATCATCAAAATTTCTAGGACATTTGCGATGTCTGGTTCACATTATCAGCAAAATAATAAGAACAGAAAGAAGATGCTTCTTCAACCAGATAAGCATTACTTATTGACCTCTCAACTCTTGCTTTGTTACAAACATTATTCTTTAATTTCTTCAAAAACCGTTCGAATGGATACATCTATCTGTACTGAACAAGACCAGCTATTTGTGCCTCGTATGGTAAATGCACTGGTAGATATTCCATTGAATCAAAAAAACTAGGAGAAAAAATTCGTTCCAGCTTACATAATATAAGAGGAATGTCTGTTTTCAGGCGAACCATATCATCCACCATAATACACCTTGTTGTCAAATCTCTAAAAAATAGTCTCAATTCTGTGAGTGCTTCCCAGACATTTTGAGGAAGTAAGTCATGTAAATCTACTGGAATAAGTCTTTACATAAACACATGACAGTCATGACTTTTCATTCCAAACATTTTTAATCTGTTCATATCGACGCATCTAGCCATATTAGAAACATACCCATCTAGAAATTTTATTTCTTTCAACCAACTACATAAAGTTTGCTTTTCATTTTTGTCCAATGTATAACAAGCCTTTGGAAATCTATTAGATGTTTCATCCTGATGCAATTCTGGTCTATTAACTAGCTCTTTTAATTCTTCATGTGATTTTGCAGTGTCTTTAGTTTTTCCAGGCACGTTCATCACAGCGTTGAACATATTATCAAAGATATTTTTTTCAACATGCATAACATCTAAATTATGTCGAATGAGCAGATACTTCCAATAAGGTAGCTTCCAAAATATACTTCTTTTCTTCCATCCACACTTGCACATCCGAACAATGTACTTATTTATGTCATCGGAACCAGGTTGAGAAACTGGTAGAAATCCATAACTGTCAATTTGTTCAATGATATCTTCACCTGAAGCAATCACTGGAGGAGATTTTCTCACTACAACATTCTTTAGGATTTTTTTTATTTCGCCTAAAAGGGTGATCAACAGGTAAAAATTTACGGTGGTTATCGAACCAAGATACCTTCCCACTGCAAGGTAATGAAAATGCATCAGACTCCATCATGCAATGTGGGCATGCTAATTTTTCAGATGTGCTCCATCCTGACAACATCGAGTATGCTGAAAAATCACTAATTGTCCATAATAATGCAGTATGTAATGTAAAATTAGTTTTACTTGCAACATCATAAGTCAAGACCCTACATTCCATAAATCATTCAACTCAGCAATCAAAGGTTGAAGGAAAATATCTATCTTCTCTTTAGGATTGGTTGGACCAGGAATCAATACAGTAAGGAACATAAATTCATCTTTCATGTACATTCATAGCGGTAAATTATACGGTGTTAATATCACTGGCCAAGAAGAATATTGTTGTCCTGATTGATCAAATGGTTGAAATCCATCTGTAGAAAATCTCAATCTCACATTACGTGGTTCCATATGAAATGAAGAAAACACACTATCAAGATGTTTCCATGCAGGGGAATCACAAGGATGCCACATTACACCTCCTTCATGCGCATGCTCATGATGTCATATCATGTGCCTAGTTGTAGCAATGGATGCATATAAACATTGAAGTCTAGCAGTTAATGGAAAATAATACATAACATTCCAAGCGATCTTTTTCTTCTTCTTCCCTGGTATGCGAGTAAGAGGCTTATAACGAGGGTAACTACATATTTTGCATTCACTCAGTTCATTGTCTTCGTTCCAAAAGATTATGCAGTTATTTATACAACAATCAATCTTCTCAACCGGCAAACCTAAACCATTGACCAATTTTTTATATTATAAAAGCTATCAGTCATTATATTATCAGCATGAAGCAACTTTGACATCAATTGACATATGTCATCGTAACATCTTTATGAAAAATGATGTTCTGCTTTCAAATTTAATAATCTTGCAGTAGTTGATAGTTGGAAATGACTTGAAGGAATGCCTTCCCACACTTCTCTTTCACTGACCTTTAACATTTCATATAATTTTGATATTCATGTGTTGTTATTTCATCTACTTGAGAATACTAAACAATATTCATCAAATCCTGAACCATTGTTTGCATTTCAATATTAGTTGTTGAATCAGGCACAACAACATGTCTATCAGAAGATGAACCAGCAAAAGGTCCAATTGGTTCATACACATAGGGTTTTCCGTGACAATACCAATTATAGTAATTTGGCACAAACCCATTTCTACATATATAAACTCTCACAGTATCCTCATCACGAAAGACTCTATTTCTGTATTTTTTGTGATTACACGGACACCTTAATTCGGCACCATTCATACATTCTGGATGACTCTTAGCAAAGTTGACAAATGTTTAAGTTCAGAAACAAAATCATCTCTGATAAATCCATTTTCTAATCGATTGTACATCCAAGCTTTGTTCATATACATTGTTGATCTAATAATAAGTAATTCAAGTTTAGGATAATAATATAAATAAATAAAATTAAACATAAATTATTATTAATTACATGTTTAAAACAAACAATCATCATGCTGAGTAAGATAAATCTATATAATTAATTGTAAATACTGACGCTTACAATTCTAAACATATATTAATTAAATAAAATCTCTCATTTCCTAATTCCTACCTATTATAATAAATTATCAATTTACATCCTAAATTAATAACAAAATTAATTGTTCTAACATTTATTGTAAATATGTAAAACGATTATAAAATAGAAATATATACCTGAAATGAAATATATGTCTTGGAGAAAAACAGCAACTGTAGTAACCTACAAGAATAAAAAATAAATCTAATTAATAACAAATGATTACAAAATTAGATAAATTATTCGAGTGATTACAAAATAAATCTAATTAATTACAAAATTAGACATGATTACAAAAGCAGCGTGCCTGTGCCCACTGGCCCGCGACCGTGCCGGTGGCCCGCGGCTGTGCCGATGGGTCGTCGACGTGCATGGCTTGGCCGGTTGCGGCCTCGGCTGCGGTCGCTAGCTTGGCTGGTATGCCGCCTGCGGCCTCGGTTACGACCGCCTGCCGCGTGCCTCGG
Source organism: Boesenbergia rotunda (assembly GCA_024364735.1). Lineage (NCBI taxonomy): Eukaryota > Viridiplantae > Streptophyta > Magnoliopsida > Zingiberales > Zingiberaceae > Boesenbergia > Boesenbergia rotunda. The sequence goes on from JAGFNQ010001559.1 coordinate 263,621, forward strand.
CCGCCAGCCGCCTGGCGTGTGTCGCAGCCGGCTGCCGCCTGCCACCTACCGAGGACAAGAAGACAAGAAGAAGAGAGGCGTACCGTCGACAAGGAGAGATCACGTGTGAAGGAGATTCATGCTGTCGCTCGAAGGAGGGATTGCGTGCGAGAGAAAGGAAGGGCGTGTCCTAATTTAATTAGGGCTACCGACGGAATTCCGTCAGAAATTTCTGACGAAATCGTGATTCCGTCGGTAAATTAGCCATGTGGCAAAAGAAACCGGCCAACCCTAAATAAATCGGCGCCAACGCAAAAACTGGGACTTCGCCCGTCGGTAATTACTGACAGAACCCGCTGTTCCGTCGGGAAGGTTCCGTTGGTAATTACCGATCATTTCGCGAAAACACTCAACATGCGGCCGCACATCTAATTTTTCGACGGAAAATATTTTTCAGTCGGTAAATACCGACGGAATTACAATTCCAGCGGTAAGTTCCTTAGACCACGTGTCCGCACATCTAATTGCCGATGGAAAATGCAACGGTATACTTAAATATACCAACGGAATTATAATTTCATCGAAAACTACCGACGGAATCTACCATTACTGAGGCTAGAATAGAGGGTCTCATAGGACGCTAAATTACTACAAGAAATACACGTATTATTGACGGATTTACCGATGGAATATAGATTAATGGCATGGGCAACTATCTACTTCATTAAATGGAATAGCATTATATATGAACCATTTTGATATTGTCTTGTCAACATCTTTTACTTTTTTTTCAGCACCAAATTAGTTTTGGTTACTCTTATATTTCATAAAAAAACATAAAAAAATTAATTCCTTTTGTTGATAATCAAGAATCCTCTCTTACATTATAGCTTCGAAACATCCTTTTTTTTTTAAACTAGAATCTAAGCTAGATGAAGAATAAAAAATCCTACGATTATAAAATTTAAGGTAGCTAAGTATATTAAATTAATAAGATATGTACACACGAATTTAAATATTATTCATATATTATTTACCTTTACACATTTCCTTTTCAATGACTATTGTTTTACGATTTTCTTTGATGACTTTTTTAATCTCGATTTTTTATATCTTCGATGTCATCTTCAGTTCTTCACTATTTCTATCACTTTCTAATACACATATTTTTTGATACATGTATGTTTTGTCTAATTGACATTAAAGCTATTTGTTTTTCTTTGTATTAAATTTCTACTTGTTTTAGAGTCTTGTGAAGATGTTTCGTAACATTGATGATATTTTCTTTGGTGTTTTGTGACATGTCTTGACATTTCTAATAACCTGTATAATATGCTATTTTAATCTCGTACTTCCTTTGGATTTAACTTTTTCATAAAATTTATATTGTATTATCACCGTTTGATATCATTCTAAATAAATAAATAATAATACATAATTTTGACATGATAATGATAAAAATCATGATAACTAAAATATATATTGAACCTCATAAAAAAGAATTATTAATAACTTAATAAATTAAATCAAAAAAATTAGAAAACTTACCTTTAAAGGTGATTGCTTGCCTAATATGATGGAAATGATGATAGAAGAACTTAATTAATCAAATCAAGGAGCTTTATTGATTGGTGAGACCGCTAGAATGTATTTTATAGAAATTTTTCTTCTAAATAAGGTGTGAATCTTGGGACAGTGAGCTTCTAAATCGTTCATCGCGAGCGCTTCCCGATTTACTTAGTGACCGGTGAAAAATTCCCATGTGTTACGAGATTAGAACGGAAAAACGACAACAGGGATAATAGAGAACACACCAGATTTACGTGGAAAACCCTTGACAAGAAAAATCATGGGTAGAGGAGGAAAAATCAATATGAACGGCGGAATACAAAGTCGGCAACTCTCATATCATAATAAAGTAAAGAGAAGTAGAGAAAAAGAGAGGTAGAGAAAAGAAAGAAGAGATACCCAAATAACTTTCTTGATTGATTTATTCAACTTGTCTATGAGATACACAATTTATAGGGACCTTAGAATACTTAATCAAATAAAAAATTAATAACAAAACTGTTAATTAACAGATTTATAAAGAATATGTTAATTAACATATTAATAAGAAAATATCTAATAAATATTAATCGATTAAACAGAATTCGGGTCACCAAATTCTAACAATCTCCACCTTGACGCGAATTCCACAAATCTTCAAATGAACATTCTCCACCTTTTTCACAAAAGTCTCACAGGCAAATCTCAGCATCTAGCATCAACCAAGTCCAAGTAATGCTTTGTCCTCTCATGAAACAACTGATCCTTCGTGAGGAAAATAACACTCTGACTATCACAAAAGACTGTAGTAATCTGTAAGTCTTCGCTAAGCTCACTGAAGAGTCCTTTCGGCCAAATAGCTTCCTTACAAGCTTTCCGTAAGTGATCTTCTTTTATCCATATCACCTTGTGACAGCAACATCACTTATTACTATGGATCCCTGCAGAACATATAAATTGGCGGTTCTCCTTAGTCCCTTCATCACAACAAGAGACCCTTTATTGACCTTCACAGCTCCACCTTCACCAGTGTATTTGTATCCTTTAGAATCAAGAACACTCAAAGAGATCATATTTCTCTTCAAATCAGGAACGTGCCTCACATTACCAAGTGTCCGAATGGCACCATCAAACATCTTAATTTTGATCGTACCAATACCAGCAATTCTGCAAGATGTATTATTGCCTATCAAAACGGCACCACTCGAAACCGTTTCATATGTTGAAAATCAGTCCCGATTGGGACACATATGAAACGTACAACCAGAATCAAGAATCCATTCCTCACTCTTCTTCAAATCAGCATCAGAGGCAACGAGAAGTTCACCATCACTGTAATTTTCGGCAACATCAGCCTCACCAGACTTCTCTGATTGTTTTTTTTCGAATTTTCACCTGCCCTTTTATTCTTATTCTGCAGCTTATAACATTCAGATTTGATGTGACCCTTCTTCTTGCAATAATTACATATCTTATCGCTATTTTTGGATTTCGATTTGCCCCTGATATTACCATTAGAGTCTTCCTCCTGAGTCTTTCCTCGAATAATAAGACCCTTACTCTGAGTCTCAGATTCTTCGACAAGCTGTTTCATTTTCTCTTTTGAGAATAATGAATCATAAACTTCATTCAAAGTAAGAGTATCACGACTATATAAAATAGTATCTCTAAAAGTCGTATATGACGAGGGTAAAGAACACAGTAAGATTAATGCTAAATTTTCATCGTCATATTTGACCTCCAAAGCCTCTAAGTCAGAGACAATTTCCTTAAACACGGTCAAGTGATCTCTTAATGACGTACCTTCTGCCATGCGATGAGAATACAAACGTTGTTTCAGACCCAGTTTGCTCGTAAGACTTTTTCTCATGCACAACTGCTCTAGTTTTAGCCATAGTGCAGCAGCGGATTTCTCCTTCAAAACACCCTGTAAAATCTCATTCGATAGGTGAAGGTAGATCTGAGATAGAGCTTTTCGATTCTTACGTTCTTTTTCCTCCTTTGTCCATGTCGAGGGCATGTTGTCTATCCCGAACAGTGCGTCGTCCAAATCCAAATGCGCTAGCACTGCTCGCATCTTTACTTGCCACAGCGTAAACCTGATGTTGCGATCCAAAAGCGGAATATCATACTTCATGCTTGTCGTTGTCATTAATCCCGGTTGAAATCCTCAAAAACCAACCTTGCTCTGATACCACTTGTTACGAGATTAGAACGGAAAAACGATAACAGGAATAATAGAGAACACGCCAGATTTACGTGGAAAACCCTTGACAAAAAAAACCACGGGCAGAGGAGGAAAAATCAATAAGAACGGCGGAATACAAAGTCGGCAACTCTCATATCATAATAAAGTAAAGAGAAGTAGAGAAAAAATAGGTAGAGAAAAGAAAGAAGAGATACCCAAATAACTTTCTTGATTGATTTATTCAACTTGTCTATGAGATACTCAATTTATAGGGACCTTAAAATACTTAATCAAATAAAAAATTAATAACAAAACTATTAATTAACAGATTTATAAAGAATCTGTTAATTAACATATTAATAAGAAAATATCTAATAAATATTAATGGATTAAATAGAATTCGGGTCACCAAATTCTAACACTATGAGATCGGATTCGTCATTCTAAATTTGCCTGTTACCTGATTCAACAGCAGTTGACCGTGAGCTTTGATGAATATGCTCAAATTTATGGTAGATGGATACTCATGCATTATTAGCAAAAGGCTAAAAAAAAAAATGTGATGCGATAGTGATGTTATTTTTTTCTTTCAATACAAACAAAACATTGAAAGATTAAATCAAACGCACAGTCAAATCAAACAAAATGATAGAAAATGGAATTCAAAGTCTTCTTGATCAACTAATCAAGACGTCTGTTCCGTTCTTTTGTCATTATAATGCCCAAGAATGTCGTTCCATAGCAAGCAACGTTATTTACTAGAACTTTGGTACGGCATGAAGCGTTCCCGTGTCGGAATGTCCGTTCGTGTCCATCAATATCCGTTCCGTCCATTCCACGTCTGTTCCGATGAACCCTACTTTGAATGTACCAAGCTAGAAGAATTTGGTAGGTGGGAATGTCATGTACTACTGAAGGATAAGATGTGGATTCTACTGCACAAGTCTTTTTTATGGAATGCACAGTCTGAGATTTGAGAATATTTTTGAGTTTGTTTAAATGATTTTAGAATATTTATAATTGTATTAGTTATTTTAAATTTATTTATTTTTATTATTTAGAAAAGTTAATGATAAATTTATTAGCGATTTGTGTAGGCCATTAGTGAAACATTAGTTTGATATGAAACAACTTAGAGAAAGATACATTCTATAATACTTTATCAATCTAACTCTAATAAATTTATAAGGTTAAATAATCATACTTATGTGTAATAAAATGCCCATCACAATTTGAAAATTTAGACATGCATTGTGACATTTGCAAAGAACCCAGGTTTACCTTTTTAAGACACTCAGACAAAGAGCCATAAACAGAGATAGGCAAGACTTCGAACACATATATAATTTTTATTGCTTGGCCAACTACACATCAAGCTGATGATATCCTAGTATTATCTGTGAATTTCTGTATATATAACAGAGGCCTTAATTTTTGCAAAGGATCTACAATTTTTATTTAAAGGTGGATTTCTTGGACCATGTCAATTTTGACTTGTCAAGTTGTTGAAGAAGAAGAATGGTTTTTTATGCTTCGTTTCACTTTGCAAATGAGCCAAATCTTAGTCTAGATCAGTTCAACTTCAGTCGTTTTCTGTTATGCTTTTCTTGTCACGCTCAATTCAGCTATTTTCCAAAGTCCAATTTTAACTATATCCATTGAAGGTTGAAATATAAATTCTTCAAATGTAACCTTCTTGTCAGATTCAGCACTACTTTCCTTCTAGCAAAAATTGAATGTTTGCTCAAAGAACTATTTTGCTTTGAATATTCGAAAATTATGAAGTTTAAGGCCATCTGAACTTCTTCAGGGGGATGCTGTTAACAGGATGAAATATGACAATGTGAAAGTTTGGATTGGGTGAATAAAATGAACAATGAGGGGTGGTTATGGAATGTAAATTGCTTTTGGATATCGCAGAACCGAGTTGCAGCTTTACATAATTCTGTGTCTGTTAAATGCTAATCTTGTTTCGATACAACTTTTGTTGATAGGTTCCTGAAGAAGAAAATTGAAGAACTCTATTTTCAATACAGACCTACAAGAACCTCACAAGTCATAAGGCTACTCCCAAGGTTATTCATGAGACCTTGAGGAATCTCATTGAGGTGGGCGTGTTATGATGGAGTTTTTACACAGGATGCCTTCTTATTGAAGTTTTCAATATCATGAAATGGATATATGTTATAATTTTTTTTTTGTATGTTTTATATAGTGGGTTGGTTAGTAATAATAATATAATAGAGGATAGAGTCTAATGACGTAGAAAAATTTATATAATCAATTTCACTTAGTAGAATAAAGATTTGATTATTGTTGTAATAGGCATTGTATCAAGTTGCTTTTGTCATGGAAGCTTTTCTGAAGGCATTTAAATATGCTCTCAACAGCTTCCTCCAGGTAAAACACATGAAAACGCTTATTTATCTGAATACTAAAAATGCTTTGGCTAATTGTTTTGCGATAGAGTTTAAATTAATTATAACGTTTGTTTGACTAATCATCTTGATCAGTATTTTGAAATCGGACCGGATCGGTCGGTCGGATCGATTGAATCGGGAACCAACTAGATTTTCGATCAAGTTTACTCTGAAAATTGATTACTCAAAAATCGGGTGTGAACCGTTTTGAACCGGACGAGAACCGGTGAACCGGATAAATCGGAAAAATTGAGCAAACCGACTTGGTTTATTTTATTTATTATTTTTTGATTTTGCTCCTTTTTATAATTTTATTTTCTTACTGAAAAATAAAAATAAAAAAAATAAAATATCCAAAACTTAGTTTGTTTCCATCCAAAATCCCCAACGAATAAACTTGTTATTTGTTTAAACTCAATAGTTTTAAACATGAATTTTTCTTTGAAATTAACTCTTTTTTCTAGAATATTGTGTTGAGTTATTAAAAAAATATATTATATGTTTGACCTAGTTGATCTAACCTTGAAGAAAATAATTTGATAAATTATTAGTTTCATATATTTATATAAATGTATATTTTATTATATATCGATTATATCTCAGTTAGACTCCTGATTAAATCGATTGAACCTTTAAATTTTTATCCTAACCAATTCAATATTGTCGGTCTGATTTTCAGAACCTTAATCCAGAGATTTTGAGCCATCTTGTTTCCGGCTTCACTTGGCATCAAAAGGACAAAAGGTTAGTTGGTTTGCTTACGACTCTTAACCGTCCTGTCTGTTTGGTTTCCTAATCTAAATACGAAGTTTGCAAATAATTCTTTCTATTACTTTAATCTCTACCGTCATCAGGTGCCCAATCAATGCGTCATAAACATGATAACGAAGCTTAGGGTCGGGACAATGCTGTCTTCTCACATATTTAAAGATTTAAGATTGAATTTTAATTTCGATGAATTAAGATCTATGTCAACCGTTAACAAAGAAGCTTAGCCGTGTCATGCACGTTAACTGCTCCCCTGAGGCCCGGAATTTAATGATTCCACGTCTGACATATTCATGTCTGAGTCGATCGTTTGACTATTATGATGCAGCCATATCTGCTTCCATGTGGTGTTCGATGGCGATTACGAAGCTTCCCATCTACTCATCTTTAAATGCTCCGGTGACGGGGAACCAAATCCCCTATAAAAAATTCGAGCAGAATGCAACAATAGTCATTCAAACTCATCAAGCAATTGACCTTCTGGAAATTTGTTAAGTTAAATTGGAGCTCGAATTGCTTGTCTAACATGAAAAAATAAAAAATCATAAAAAAAATCAGTTAGGTATCGAATATGAGACAATCGATCCGGTCTTATAGAGATATATTCTGACAATTAATATTTTCAAGTCCGTTACATATTAAGAATAAGAAAAAAAGAGAAAATTTTTGCTACGGTTGGAGAATTAGAAATTGAGTTAGGATTATAAAAGGGCTCCGGGTCCACACGCGGCGCCCTCAGTAGAATCGATCTTAGGTCGGCTTGACTGATTGGAACGAGACCGCTCCACCTTCGCCGAATCAGACACCGTCCTGGATCATCAGACCTTTTCCCATCCCATCTGCCCTTCCTTTCAGCTCCTCCTTCATCGTCCCTTTTCCATTTCCACCGTGGAAAAGACTCCCTCCTAGACGGCTTGTTTGCGACGCCAACGACGCGGGGATAGAGAGGGGAGAGAGAGGATTTGGGAAGTAGAGGGATTCGATTTTGGTTCCTCGACGAGCGGAAGGGAGATTTTTTGGTGTTGCAGATCGGATCCGATCGCCGGTGCAGATTCGTTCTGTTGCTGTAGGGTCGAGGCTGGTCGATAAGACCTGAGCGGAAGGAGGAGAAAGTGGAGAGGAGACAGTGCGGAGGGGACGGCGGAGATGGTAAAGGAGACCGATTACTATGACGTGCTTGGTGTCAGCCCGTCGGCCACGGAGGCTGAGATCAAGAAGGCCTACTACATGAAGGTCAGTTCCTCTTCCTTGCCAGTATTAGGCTTTTCATTCTACTCGGTCATTCTCGCTCAATTTTCTATCTGCCTCCGTTTGCGCTTGTCCATCATCCTCGCATCTAGTTTGGCTCGTACTATAAGGTAGTCGTTGGATTGTTGGATTCCACAGTTGTTCTAACTCCTCTTTCCGGCGGAATCCCCCTTGTAATATTTGTGGATCTGAGGTCCTTAGATGTCCTATTTTTGCATTTTGCAATCGGAATATATTAGGAGGTTTTTTGCAATCCCTGATTGTAATCCAGCTTGTGAGTTGCTGACGTATCACAAGAATTTTCAGGCTTGGGTTAACCTTTACTTCACAAAGTACCACTTTTTGTGCGCCTTCTCTTTGTCCCTTACCCTACCTTTTCAAACTATTGTAGTGCTTTTTTTTTCGCATTTTGGACTAAAGACCTGTTAATGTTATGACATTAGATTGCTTATGAAGTTGGACATTGTTATTTCGTTATAAGTGTTAAAAGAGTGTATGGTTATCTGTTCTAATAGTGCGCGCCTCTGGAGGAGCACCATAATGCACGAGTCAAACTGTTTCTAGGCTACCTAGCCTTTCATAAAAATGAAAATGAAAATGAAAAAATCGATTATGCTAGCACACGGCCTTACTTTTTGCTGGTTCTTTAGCTATTATTATTATTTTTTCATTTCTTTCCTTGTTTTTACATATTGTGGGCTCCTATGCTATGGAATACTATGGATTCTTAGAAAGGATCTTCAGAATAGCTTACAAAAATATTGAAAAAATGAGATCAAATTTCAAAATTTTAGTTTGGTATTTGATTGCTAATAGCAATTAACTAAGGCCTATCTCCTCGCAAAAGAATTGCTTATTGGAGGTTTTCACAGTTATCACATACACAAATGATGAAGGGAAACTAAATGAAAGTGCTGAAAGCCTTAAATTATAACTTCTCTGCTGAAATATTTTCCTTCCCAATTGTTGTACTTTATAACTGTAGAATATTTCTTGGCATTCTTCATCTAATAATCTTAATTTTATTGTCACTCTGCTATTGGCAGGCAAGGCAGGTGCATCCTGATAAAAACCCAAATGATCCTCTTGCAGCTCAAAATTTTCAGGCAAGTGATATGTTTCTTTTTTTCTTTACAGAAGTGACTATTGTTGAAATTGCTTAAGCCAATAAATATACCAGTTAGATTTTATTAGTTTTGTTTTAGTAGTAACATTTGATATCCTTTTTTTCAGTCTTCTGTAATCTTTGACTTACATCTCAATATATCCTACTGATGATTGGTGTAGCTCTTGCTTTTTCATACTATTAAAAGCGAAGAGGAGTGCATGCCTTATCAGAATGCTTAACCGCTTTTGAGAGGAATTCCACTCAATATATCCACAACTTATGCCACCACACATATCCCCATGAGATGATAAGCATGGAGCACTGGGCTTCAACAAACCCGGCACAATCACCATAACTGTTAAATATGTTCCTGGCTCTGATAACATGTAAGCGGGGAAGAACCCATTTTATTTTAAAATGACTAGCCACTTAGAGGGCTAATACAACTTGGGCTATCACAGTATAAGCCCTATTTGGACTGTCACACTTTTCCATGTGACCATGTAAGATCATTGGCATGCAACACACTGGCTTGAACACATATATTGGCATACTTTGCAGATGATTAATAAAATTCATACTTGTGCTGGGACTCTGAATTCTTAAACGGCATTCTCAAACAAACATTCTAATGGACATCTTGACTAGCCTCCTTGCTGTTTCCCAATCTTTTAAACAACATGAATGATTGCAGGTGTTGAAGATGAGTAAGTATGATTTTATCAAAATTCCAATTGTTGTGTATTGGCATTGGCAGGCATGGGAAAGGAATCATTCATGCTGAGATGGAATCTTGTCCCGACACCAAGACTTCAAACCTCAGCTTTACCAATTCATTCTATGTGTTTTTGTATTTGTTTGTTTTTGTGCGCACGTGTAAATGATGGTATATTGACGTTGTACATTTGATTAGTGGACAAATTGATTAGAGCAGAAGATTACCAACCTGCCAACGATTTTTGCAAATTTGCACATTATTGTTGTCTTGAGCTTGTTGTTTATTCGACTCTCAAGCTTTACTAACTCCTAATCTTATTCAGGCTTTAGGAGAGGCATACCAAGTGTTAAGTGATACAACACAACGTCAAGCTTATGACGCATATGGAAAATCAGGCATTTCCACGTAAGCTACCTTTTGATAATAATTTTCAATATACCACAAATAACAAAATGCTACTATTACGTGTACAAATGGTTGCATCAGATCATCATCTTGTTTCAAAAGGAAAAGTTTTTATTTGTAATTCATTCAAAATCAATGACCAGTAATATTGAATGGGCTGATTTTTTGCATACTTGCGTACTTACAGGGAGGCAATTATTGACCCTGCAGCAATTTTCGCAATGCTTTTTGGGAGCGAGCTATTTGAGGACTATATTGGTCAGCTTGCCATGGCATCAATGGCTTCACTTGATATTTTCACTGAAGGGGAACAAATTGATGCCAAAAAATTGCAAGAAAAAATGAGGGTATCTATATGTGATTGCCTACTAATATGTTTCTGCATGGACTTATTATGTGTATCTATTCTGTCTCGAGGAATTGAAGAATGCTCAAAAGAGAATAAGATGAATTACTTGGAAAAACTTTCATTGCATTCACTTTGGCTTAACTCTAGCAACCTCTGTTTGTGCATAAATTCACATTCTCTCTCACACGCACACACATGTTATGTAAGATTTGGGTTAATGCTGATGCCAATCAAGTCATGAAAAAGAAGACAATTAGTTGTACCTTAAAATTTCTAGTAAATTATTTCTGCTTGGGTGACAAAAGAGTTTTCGTTAGTGTGCAATTTTACAATCTCAAACTTGTCTATTGATAAATTCCTTTATTGTAAGCACATTAACATGTGAGCTGATCCTGAAGTTTTTACCTAGGCCATTCAGAAAGAAAGAGAGGAGAAACTTGCAGACACGCTGAAAAACCGACTCCACCAGTATGTTCAAGGAAACATAGACGAATTTGTTAGTCATGCTGAAGCTGAGGTCACGAGGCTTTCTAATGCAGGTGTCCATCACTTTATCTCTTTAGTTGTTTCTGACTTGTTAAGTGTCAGGAATCTGAAGGTCGTGTCTGTTTGAACAATTACAACTTGTAGAACTTATCAGATCTGCAAATGTTGTTTCTTTGTTAAGCATCAAGAATCTGATGATAGTCATATAGAACAATTACAACTTCTAGCATTAATCAAATCTGCCAATAGTTTATGGAGTTAAGTTGTTTTCTATTCTGCACTTGGTAGGCAGAAGGTGTTTGATTCCTAGAAGTGGGAAAATTGTTTTCTATTCTGCAGTTGGAGGCTGAAGGTGTTCAATTTGTAGAAGAGGCAATATGGTTGCATCATAAGAAAAATAATCTGAAATATTTGAAGATTTTGCAACGTGGATTTTGATACTATAATCAAAGATCAAGCATATCATTTTATGGGATTATCTAAACATCTTAAAATCCTATCCAATGATTTTCATATTAGCTATTTCAAGTCTATTTATTAATGAAGATCTTTGGCATAATGCTGTGAAAGTTCAAATCTTCTGCTTGTTCTAGATAGTTAAATTTAAGCATATAAATGTAATTTCTCAGGTTCAGGATTATGTCAACATCCAAACGTCATATCCTATGATTTGCATTTCAGATCCATTAAGGACTCTCTTTGCCTTAATTCTATGAATGATCTAGATGACGTTTTCTGTTTTCAATGCCTTCAACTTTTCTTAGATTACATCTTATGCTCAGACATGTTCACTATTTCCCCATAAGGCCATCTGATTAATCAAACCATTTTCTAGACAGCTTATGTATCTCACTTAAAAGCACTTTTCGTGCTTTCTATTTTGCCATGAGGCCATATCAAGTGACTACCTGATTAATCTAATTATTATTATTCCTTTTCCTTATACAGCTTATGGAGTAGATATGTTGAATACTATAGGCTACATCTATGTGAGACAGGCTGCAAAAGAGCTTGGGAAAAAGGCCATGTACTTGGGTGTGCCATTTGTTGCTGAATGGTTTAGAAACAAAGGCCACTTCATAAAGTCACAAGTTACTGCTGCAACAGGTTTGCATTATATGGTCATGCATACATGGGCTTCACAACAAATGAACAAGCTATGCCTATCCTTGTGATTTTCAACCTAATACATAGACATAGCTCATACTATCTTTCCACTAATGATGTTTTCAAGAAAAAGAATCATAGTACATGACTTCCATAGATATTACGTAGTTCCTTACATTTTTCTATATATGTAGGTGCCATTGCACTAATGCAGCTACAGGAAGATCTTAAAAAGCATCTTAGTGCAGAAGGTAATTATACAGAGGAAGAACTTGAAGAATATATGCAGAATCATAAAAAAGTGATGATCGATTCCTTGTGGAAGCTTAATGTTGCTGATATTGAAGCCACCTTGTCCCGTGTTTGTCTGATGGTCTCTCCTTCTCAACCTGTGTTTTCTGAGATGATATTATTTGCTTTGTCATCCTAATTACCTTATTCACTAATCATGCTAATTTGAATTTAGGTGCTTCAAGAAAACAATGTCAAGAAGGAGGAGCTCCGTGCCCGAGCCAAAGGTTTGAAAGTTCTGGGGAAAATATTTCAGGTATAAACATCTTTAACGTCCTTGATGTGTACTCTTTATTTAATGCTTTTCTTTACAACCATGGTGCAAAAGAGACTTCAAACCCACAACACCTCAGAAAATATTGCAATGAGAGTTAATTTCATTTAAATTCTGTCTGCATTGTTCTGCAACCTCCACACTGTTGATATCAACTGTTCAATCATTTCTTCTGGCTGTTGTATGTCCCGGCATGGCCTATTGTTCACTTAAATGAAACTCCCATATTCACTCCTAATTCTCCACATGCTTTTGTATCAAATAGTTCTTTAAAATAGCTGTTATAAGCTTGCACACTATTTGCAGATATATTTAATTCTATATGTCAAGATATTCAGTGGGTAAGTTGTAGTGAGCGTCTTGAAAAGCGGAAACTAAAGTTATTGTTTTCAATAGAGGGTTAAACTTAATAATGGAAGTGAATCATCATTGACCGGCGGCGCAGCTCATAACAAATTAGGCGGAACTGATAGATCCAACGATGGCAGTTCTCCGGACACATCTCCAAAATCCACTACTGAGCAAACATCATATGCTAGCTCTGCAGCTACCCAGGTATTGTTGCTTTCGCATAATCAGGCATCGCAATCTAAACTAATTAGTCTGGCAATGCCAATCTTCCATCTGTTATACTAGTTTGACTAAATTTGGCACCGTGAAGCCTCTGTATGGTTTCTTACCATTTTCATTTCTGTTTTTGGAGAACAGATATAACGGATTAGTTTATTACGAAGTAAAATCTAATTTTGTTTCTCGGTGGCAGAGTCCATACGTGGTGGAAGCTCCTCAATTTACGGGCGCTAACTACAATTTCCCCATGCCTACTGCACCACCCGGTGCTCAAAGACATGCTTGATCATCAGAGTTTGGAGCAACAAATTCTTATCTCGTACCACTCATGGACGTTGCTGCTTGCATTATTTGTAGTTTCTGGAACCGGTTTGTCAGTTTTCTTGCATAATCAAAATGCAATTTAATGTATTAAGGAGTGGGCCTTGATGGTGTCATTAGGTCATTCTCACCCAGCCGGTGTTTCATAATTTAGGCCGGCAGCTGCCAGTTTGACCTTGTATATGCTAAAGTTGTGTTTGTATCAATTATTTGGGCCGGCATTTTACATCCGAGTTGCTATTTCATGCGTGGCTTGTTATTACTTTGGTCCGAGTTGCAAGAAAGATGATGAATGTACATATAATATAGATGTTATGGAATTCCAGCGCACGGATGAACTTGCATTTACAAGTAAGATTTTTATTTCTGGAATTATAGTAAAAAAAATTGATTATGCACTTGTTAGACGTTTTTTCACTTTCTGTTTTGAAATTACGTGAAGGAAGATTCTTATTTTATTATAATAAATCTGTCACTCCGTGCAAACTAAAGAAACAAAGATTTTTATTTCTGGAAGAACCTTATTCGTGTGTTTCTATTGGGTAAGAAAATACATTGTTAAACAAATTAAAAAATTTGTAGATAAACCTTATAAATTAATTTTATAGCATTTTATACCTGATAAGAACCAGAATCTCCTGAGTCTAACTCCCATGGGTCCTACCTACTAAAGGCACTTGCCCGTCGAGTCGACAAACCCTGAACGCGAGGTGGTGGAGCAAGTATGATACGATTGGTAATGACTCACTTGGGTGATCTTTTATTTTTCGAGTTCGATTTCTCTCTCGTAAAGCGCGCAGTATGTTGACGGAAGAAATCGTCACAGACTGCTACATGGTCGGGCCATCGGATACCGACATCATCAGTGGTAAAGTCGTCACGTGTTTCCGTCCTATAATTTACTCTCATTGACCGATGAAAACTCTCGTTGAAAATTATGAAATAAGTCAATCAGCTAAGCGAATTAATCAGATGTAAATCTGAATATCCCTTGTTTAAAAAAAAAAACGAAAAAGTGGCGGAGCGGTGTGTGTTTGAATGGCCGTTCCCTCGAGGGTTGTTGTTGTTTAGTAGGTGGGAGAGTAACACGCGTAGTCACCGCCCCTGGCATAAGTCACAGCCTTTGTAGCGGCTCCGACTCACAACGCCTGGCCGCGAGCACAGGCCCGTGACATTTGCTTCCGCCATGGCCGAATGGAAAAGGTCCAGCCGCTGCCCCAAACCCCCGACCACCACCGAAGTCGGCGGCGGTCGCCTCAGCGGTCCTCGCTTGACACTCCCCTCCAGCCGTCGCGCCACGTTCCGGAGGCCGACCCGGGTCCTACCCCGTTCCTCCTCACAGCCCCTGCTTCGGACCGTCGGATCCCTCCTCGATCCCACCCTCCAATGCGGGATCGAGCGCCGGTCGGCCTTAATCCTCCCCGGCCTCCAAGCTTCCTTCCACTCGCCGCCTAGAGATTCATTTTCGTTTGATGTAACAGTGATCGGCAGTTTAATAATAATAATATAACAAACTGTATCTGCTGGTTCTTAATTAGGGCAGTGGTTTTGCAGGAGGGGGCAAAGGTGATTGTGAGCGTGACGGTAGAAGGGAGCCCAGGCCCGGTCAGGGCGATGGTGAGGATGGGGGCCAGCGTGGAGGAAGCGATCGCAGCAGTGGTGGACATGTACAGCAGGGAGGGAAGGAGTCCCCATCTTGACCGGCAAGCCGCTGATTCTTTCCAGCTCCACCATTCCCACTTCAGTCTCCAGGGTATGCATCTATCATTTGTCCCCTCATCCGTCGTAGGAATTTTCCATATTTGCGCTAGCTGCATGGTAATTAAGCTCCTTGAGTCATGTTAAACACGATTTCTCTTGGCATCTAAGATGCAGTGCGGCGCATAACTTTTTACGGGGAGCGTACTTAACCTAGGTCACCCAATAGATCGCCAAACTTGACAAGATCAGAGTCACAAAACTAATTTTCTTCTTTAACAAATAAATCCTATAAATTATTTCAAGTCCACTTGGATAAACGTGTGCCATCCCAAATTGACGCCGAATAGGATAGCAATTATCCTACGGGCCGTCATCTCAAATTGACACCGGGCAGGATAGCGAGTATTCTACGTGCCGACGAAAAAAAGGAATTGAGAAGAAGTTAAGAATAGAAACCACCAATAGAGAAGCTTTTATTATCAATATAGGATTCATTCTCTTGTAGTTAAAGGCATATTTTTATAGACTCTAGACCCTAAAGACTAAGAAAGGAAATAAATTCTAAAATATAGACCTCAATTCCAATCTTGCTGAGAAAGAAAAAAAATCTTTCTAGAAAAGAAAATTTCTTGATAGAACAAAACAAAATGTTAATTTAGACAAACTATGACCCACGAATACCATAAATACTAAGATTATCCTAAATAACATAAGAACGGAAATTACCAAAAAAAATATAGTAATAAAATCTTCGGAGGCTCGGATGAGAGCCTCAACATCGCTTCTAGGGCCTAAAACTTGGCAGTTATAGGTTCTCTGGTAATAAATGTAGATCTCTGAATTCTATACATGTGAACGTTCATAGAATCTGATTCTGAATCTGGAGTAAAAAATTATGACCCTTTCAAGTTCAATAAGTCATGTTGGTCCCGCATCACAAATCCTCCAAATACTAGAATTACCTACTCAGCTGCATGGTCATTAAGTTGTTGTGGTATGTTAGGAAAGAGCTCGATTACATTTTCTTTTTCTATGTTCTTATTCAAACTTAAACAGAACACCTTAGGAAGAGCTTTGTGTAGAGCCTAGAAACGTACCAATCCATGTGCTATGCTCCAGCAAATCTTGAGTAGTTCATCTACCACCAAGTGAGAGTGACTAGAATAGAGAAGTACAGATTGAGCACTTTATCAACTTAAAAAATGATTAACGAAGTTTTTCCAACCTCGGGCAACTAGTCCGGTCCCACGAAATTTTCCGACCGGTCGCCAAGGTAAATTGGGAAGTGCTCACGGCAGGCGGTCCAGAAGCCTAGCGTCCCAGGGTTCGTGCCCCATTTGGAGGAAAAACTCTTGCAAAATACGTCATAGGTGGTGATCAAACTGCGGATGCTTGGGATGACAACTAGTCGTCTTTCCGCTGTACCATAACCCGGAGGCGCACTTTATCAACTTAACTACTTAAGCACATGTGGACTCATGAAACTTGATGACCAAAAAGGTTGTCTTATTTTAGGATTTCATATTGCACCTAATAATTAACAAAGATAGATGATATTTATCATGAAACTTGCTTTTTGTTTATTCTAGTGTTCATTTTAGTGGGATTCTAAGAAAACCATATTGTTTCTGGTTTTGCAGCATATGCATATCTGGGTATTAGGTGCTAGCTATTTAAGTGAACAAGACAATTCCCTTGTGGTTTTTTGGGTGCCGTTTTAATCGTTGGCATTCCCTTAAATTTCTATTAATTTAAACTGTCTTCACACATTGTTTTATTTTGTAGTACTGAAGAAGGAAACGGGGTAACCTCATTCTTTAAGGTTCTTGGCCTTGCCTTTTATTAATATACATTCCAAACTTATTCTAAGTTGTGATTGTTGTTGTTTGGTGAGAATGAGAGTTGAAATTAGTTACCACATAATTTGTTATTTTTCCCCTCAATATGTAGTCTTTACTAAATTTACTCTGCCAAGTTGTAGACCTGAATAAAATACACCCTTCGCAAGACTATTATATTAGCCCGGTATTGTTTCTCTTTAGTACGAGATAAATGGAGTGCATAATTCCTATAACTTTAATAGCTTGCTTCTTATATAATTATCTCAATGCATCACTTGAGAGTGTTTCAAAGAAATATCATTCCTTATTTCATTGATTTAAACAATTTTATTGTCATCCAGTCGATAATGATTAAAATTGGCAACCTTAGTAGTTAATTTCTTGACATGCCCTTCTAAACATAACGGCTTTCTCTATGATTAGGTACCATGTGTATTGTGCATTCAGTTGTTCATATATTTAAGGCAAGTTCATATCACATGCATTAACAGCATGACTTTTTTTTTTAAAAAAAAATTTTTTTGAAATAACGAAGCTCCATGAGATATGCCAAGCAACTTCTCTAACAAATAACAAACTAATACTAGCCAGCTTGACCAGAAAAAAAAAAGGATAACACCAGCGATGACTTTTGAGAGATATGCAAATGACAAATTTGATCAGCTAATTTAACATTATATACTTTTCCTTCACGTTTGGTAAAAATTTTGCATTTGTTGTTCTTGCAGTGTGTGATTAGAAAATTTCTGGATTGCAGTATTAAAAACTCTTAGGATTGAGGATTTTTTATTTTAAAAAGGAAACATTTCAACAGGTCTAAGCAAAAGTGACAAGATTAGAGAAGTTGGTGGCCGGAGTTTTTATCTTCAGACAAACAGAATAAGCAACACCTTCCACCCTGAAAATGCAGGCAGTGACCTGACATCACAAAGTAGCAACAGAGAACTTGGGAATGAAGACTCTCACACAAGTTTTCCAGATAACTTTTTCCTTGCATTTATTGCTAACCGATTGCAGAAGATTAGCAGGCGAACGAGAAAAATATGGAGATTGGTGTCTAGTATTGCATGTATATGATTGGCAAATATCTGCTATAGTTATAATTATACTCATTACTGATTACATATCCAGATATACAGGTAGATAGAGATGTTTAGATATTTGATAATGGCTATATGAGATGTATGTTAGCTAAAATTTACATTATCAAACAATGTTGTTCTGTAATCTTCAATTGATAGTTTAGGTGGCCTTATACAATGCTGTTGTTCATTTTACATTTGAGTTGATAACAGGTTAATAGATATCAACTCAGTTTTGTAAAATATAAAAACATATTCCTAATTAAATTGCTCATATCACCCAGCAGTTAAATTACAGGTCAACTCAGTGAGATCTTCTTTTGCGCATCATCCAGACTACGTGTTCATAAATCAGCCCCTCTGCCCTTGCTCTCCGGATCTCTAGTAGAAAAAAAGGAATCAATTAGTGGTCGTTAACTATAGAGGATAAAATCTGACTGGATCTAAAGCCATATCTATATAATCTATTTCACCAGAATTCCTTACCAATTCATATTTTTCCAAGCACAAAGTGGAAAAATTATGGAAGATTCAGGTCTTCGATCATCTGAAAGATCTTCTGTAGTGGTTCAAGCAAAGGCCACCAGTTTGCCTGCTCCAGGGGAATCCCTCCTCTGCCGGCTCGACCAATTTGACCTCCGGGTACGTTTTTAGCATATTTAACTGGTCATTTATTGGAAGTGATCATATGCACGGATAACGTGGGGATCGGTGCAGCTGAGGCAGCTGGAGGAGACGCACAGACGGCTGCTCCCAGCAGCGGATTGCTACTTCACCGCCGACTTGCATCTCCTGTCGGCGGGGCGCGCCGGCGGCAAACACCGCCGATCGACTTCGCTGTCCACCATGCACGATTTGGAACTCAAGGACGCTCTTTTGGATCGTCTCCACTCGCTGGAGACTCGAATCCATCAGGTAATTTAAGATCGGGCGGCGTTAATTGTTTGATCGCTGATTCATGTTTCTAATTGCCGTCCGTAGCTGAGTTTGGAGCTGGACAAGGACATAGGCGTCGGCGGCGCGAGCAAAACACCGTCGGTTGGCAGCGCCATCAACGGCGGCGCCGCCCCTGTGAAGACAGTAGCGCGCGCGGAGAAGAACGAGAGACGCGGAGTCTGGTCGTGGAGGACAGGCGTGTTGCTCAAGAGCGGCGCTCGCGAGCTTCCCGGTCAGAAGCCGACCATAAAGGTGAAAGAGCTGGAGAAGGCAGTGGGCGCGGCGGAGAAGGCGGTGGGCGCCACTTGCCGGATCGAGAGGAGGCGGACGGAGCGCGCCCGACTTTATCGGAGATGGCTCACGGTTGGATGCTGAAAGTTTCATCGGCGGCCGGCCGAGATCAATTTGCACCGGCACCTTGAAGTTCTCTGTGTTGGAATTAATATCCTTCGAGGCCGAATAAATGTCTAAAAAAAGATTGGATTTCATCGCCTCAGTAGAAATTTCTTGGAGATGTGATTATCACACTTAAATTCCTCAGAGGTATTATCTTACATAGTTTCATAATAATAACAATAATAAACAGACGTCTACTGTATCATTATGCGGAATTCATCGAAAGTGATGACTCCATCGCCGTTTATATCGTACTGCCGGATCATGATCCTGCACTCCTCCAGGCTCTTCGTCTCCCCGAGCTTCCCCAGCGCACGGCGCAGACTCCTCGGCGTGATGCAATACCCGTCGCCGGTCTCCTGGTACACCGCGAACGCTTCCCTCAAATTCTTCTCCTTCTCCTCGCCCTCACCCCCTTCCACCAGCCTCGCGAAGTCGTCGAACCCCAGCAAGCCGTCGCCGTCGCTGTCGCTCGATTCCACCACCGACACCGCGTCCTCGTGCGACAGCTCCTCCCCCATCGACCGCATGCAGCTCTGCAGCTCCGTCGCCGAGATCTTCCCGTCGTCGTTCTCGTCGAAGTAGCAGAAAAGCTGCCGCAACGACGACGACGACTTGGAAACGCTCCGCGCCTCCTCTGTTTTCTTCCCCTGTCGCTCGGGCGGCGATTTCGCGACGCAAAACATAGTGATCAGTTTTGAATTCGATAAATGATGATGCATGATTGGTGAAACCGCTGGTTGGCCCGTCATATATATCGCAAGAAGCGATAATTTCCAGGCAATTTCTCGATAGCTTTCTTTTGCTGATCACGAATAACACTTTATTCTAGAGGAAGAGGAGGAAGTTTGCCTGCCGCACAATACACGGAAAGTACCGATTCATCTTTGGTTTATGCCTGATGATCTTCGTGTTTGAATCGTTCATCTTTGCTGCATGTCGCTATTCGATAAATGGCATTGATTCGTTAAACGCAACCAGATATCCATCCATCTGGAGTTATCCATTCGTCTATTGCAGGTATCTTCCTGTGACTTGCATATATTAATCTCGAAACTTCGAGGAAGATGTGAGATGAGATCAAAATCCTATCGGCATATGAACATCACCTTCGCAATCGAAATCACAACTTAATATAGAGAGTCTAATTCCAGTCCCAATGATATACAGACTAACCGAGAGAGCTGACCAAATTTGTTTAACTCGATTCACTTGGCTGAAATGTTCATGGCCTAATTGCTGGCATTACACATCTCTAGACTTCTTCATGAATATCTAGCTCCCCAATTTTGTATGGGACAACAACCTCAATCACATTACACTGAAACAGAGAGAAGATCTTTAAGTAGAAGTTGGTTCAATTGCTTCCGCATACATTTAAGTGAATGGTTAGTTTAAGCCTCGTTTATTTATATATTAATAAAATGGTTCCATACAAGTAAAATGTTTATGTATTTATTCGGATCTGTATTTTATTTTTATTCATTTTTCATTTGAAACTTCACTTTACATCTAACGGCAACCTCAAAAACGGTGATACCTCAAGATGGATATTCATCATCTTCCACATACCTTGCTCCCATTGTACACACGAGGACAACTTCTTCCCTATAAAAAAGGGGAGGCAAAAACATCCGTTCGCCTTCTGGCATCATCGACTAGCAATATTTGTGGGCTTCGATCTCGTCTTCTCTTTCTAAGGATTCTTCCCTACGCGTAAGTCTTCTCTTCACTTTCGCCTCCTTCCTTAAAAGTCATGGGTAAGGAGAGCAAAAAGGATCAAGATAGGAAGGGGACCCCGGAGAAGGAATACCAACTAGAGTGGGATGTGTTCACTTCTTTTAGGGTTAAACCGGAAACCCTCCGAGCTGCCTGCGAGGCCTATGACATTCCGGCCAAAATGGAGGTAGAAGTCCCTAGGATGGATCAATCACCCGTAGAACTCTCCGAGAATTCTTCACTTTCTTCCTAGGGCAGGTAAAATTAGGGGTTCGTTTCCCTCTCTCCCCTTTCTTCATGAACATTTCTTCATACTTTGACATTCCCCTCCATCAGATGACCCCCAACTCCTTCGCCCAGATGGGTGGGGCGTTTATCATTTTCAAACTCTTTGACATTCCTCTAACCTCACCCTTCATTCATTTTTTCTTTCTTCCCACCATGGCGTCCAAGGGGGGCTTTAGCTTCATGGCCCGCCCCAGCCATAGGTTTTTAGGCGGTTTTCCTTTCTCCCACAAGGGATGGAAGGAACACTTTTTCTTTATTCGCCTATTCCAGCGTCCCTTCAACCCCATTCGCTGGAGGGAAAGCCTACCAGCCCCCCCGGAGCTAGGAGACTTTCAACAAGACTCGGGCTATCAACGTGCTAGGAGCCTCCTGTCCGGCATGGAATTTAGCGACCCCGGGCTAGTACAGAGTGATGAACTCATGTACCAAGCAGGGGTCAACCCTAAAGTCGCCAACATGAGCTCCTGCCTTGGTAAGTTTATCCTTTTACAAATGCCTATTAATTCTAGCTGATCCAGGGGTCAGCCCTAAAGTCGCCCTAAAGTCGCCAACATGAGCACAGCTCGTCCTCATGGATCTGCATCTGGTCCAGGGTCACCTCGTACAGGATGTTTACAGAACTACCTATATTCACGAACACACGCTTAATTTCATAATTAGCTATGCGTGCAACAATTACCAGGGCATCCTCATCAAGGGTCTCGACGTCTTCTATGTCATCCGGGCCGAATGAGATGACGGGGCCTCTGCGCTAGCTACTGCATGTTCCGATGGTGTAGTTCTCCAGTAGTCGAGTGTGAGCCTTCCTTGCCCGGTTAGAGTCTCCTCCAGTAGGGCCTTCGGAGATCACTCCCACGTGGCCCGAAGGGGGACCTCGCGCAGGAGCCTTGCCTTTCTTGGGGTCTCATTCAGGGGAGAGAGATCGACGAGGCACCACCTCTCGACTCCTCCCCATGAAACGTGACCGAGATCGCCGCCGGGTTCCTTCTTCTCCTGACTGTCGCTCGCGGGGAGAAAGACTCCATCTCGGGGACCTCTGGCGATACCCCACTTTATTCCATCGCATCCAGGGCTTGTTATCCGCCTCCTCCGATAACATTTTCTTCAAGGCATGACACTCTTTTGTAGAGTACGTGGTACTGTCATAGAAATCGTAGTACTTCTTCGGCGGCTCCGGTTCTTGGTGTCAACTGTTTCCACTAGCCTTCTCTTACTAGGCCAGTGATCCTTCCCAGAACGAGTGTCTTTCGCCTGGGCCGGTGCTGGTGGTTCCCTTCTTTCTGACCGTATCGTGGTCTGTACAGGAGTTCCGACTAGTTCTTTGCGGCGAGCATGCTGCACTTCCTCGACGTTGACGTATTTGACGGAACACCCCAACAAGTCGTCGAAACTGGTTGGCGACTTCTTCACCAATGACCGGAAGAAGTCACGTTCGGAGAGACCCTGTGTGAAGGTGCTGACGAGGATCTCCGATGTTGCGGTTGACACATCTTGTGCCACCCAATTGAACCGCTGGATATAATTCTTCAGTGGTTCCTTCGCCTTCTGCTTGAGGGCGAACAGATTTAACACCGTCTTCTGATATCGATGGTTGCTGGTAAAGTGATGCAGGAACGCGGTTCTAAACTCCAAGAAGGAGTTCATAGAATCCTAGGGCAGTCTCTGGAACCATCTTTGGGCGACTCCCGACAGAGTGTTCAAGAACACTCGGCACTTAACACCATCTGTGTATTAGTGCAAGAGGGTCGCGCTCTCAAATTTGCAGGCATGGTCCTCTGGATCTGTCTTCACATCATCGGCAATTCCCGGACCATGGAACTGCTTCGGCATGGGATCTTCTACAATGTCCAATGAGAAAGGGGGTGGAGGGTGCCTTCTGGAAGGCCTTGGGCCTCTCTCTCTTCCCTAGTCCTTCTTCTTGCCTTAGGGCGCTTGAAGCGACGAAGTTGACCTTCTCCAAATCTCCCAGGGATCTAGTCGGTGTACGGGAGTTGTCCCGGCGTGTCCCACCGGTGATGAGACAGATCTTCTGTTGTGGGGATGGGAGGTGGAGATCCTGGGGATCTCACCTTGCCCTGAGGCCGCTCGCCGTGAGGCGGCTTGCTCAATTTGGTGTTGTTCGAGCGCTCCTTTGATAGCATTGGCCACAAAGTGATCCAATTCTTCTTTTGTCAAAACGATGGGGTGTCCCTCCAGATCTGCCATCACGGTGCTCCTTCTGGTGCTTTAATTTAGTTTCTCACAGACGGCGCCAAACTTGTTTCAGAAGGAATTGACGCGGATGACGAGTCACTAGAGTCCAACCCACAAGGTGTTAGTAGGAGCTCTAGAGCCAATTATGTGATAATTGACTACTACTAGTAGAAAAATGTTTATTAACCATGGGTGTTCACCGTTGTCGTAGGCTAAAAACACTGTTGTTAAAGGTCATGTTGTTAAAAGGGGTGTTCAACATCAACAGTTACAAACCGTTGTTGTTTATAATCAATAACAACAGTGTAGCAATGAGTTTTCACCGTTATCTTTTAATGTGATCGACAACAGGTTAACAATAGTATTAAACCGTTATTTGTGTGTGATTTAAACAATAATTTGACAACAAATAAAAATCGTTGTCTTTTGGTTGAGGCAGGCAACAATTTACAACAAATACCATTTAAAAATTAAATTATTTAAATAATTAAACAATATTGAGCAAACACACTTCAAACTATCATATATACATCAAAATATCATCAAATATTATACATCATACTCCGCAAATAGCATACATCAAGATATCTCCAATATTAGTCCAAATTGAGATAACATTATCAAAATATCATATACATCAAGAACCAGAAACTAAGATAAACATCATCAAAATATCCCCAGCAGCTAGCTTCATCCAAGTGCAGTCAACCAGATGAAGACAGCCGCGCCCCTTAGTTTTACACCATAAGCTGATTCCTTCTCTTGGATATGAATTGTCACAACAAATAGAAATATAAAATGAGCATTCACAACTAAAAATAGTAGAACAAAACATTCTAGAAGATAATTATGATACAACTATATTATAGTACGACAGAGATGCAATGTTGTCATCTGAAATTGGTCTGAAACAAAACAAGCAACCAGCTGAGTTCTTTTTTATATCAAAATGATACATTCATGATAGGCAACATACATTCATGATAGGGAAAAAATGATTTCCTTAGTAACAATAGCTTATCACTAAGGAAAAAAATCTCAATGTATTCTAGCTTGCACAACTATTGTTACATTTCCTTAGTGATTGCAATATTAGAAAAAAGTTTAAGCTTCATATGAATTAGTTGAAGACATCAATATAAATAGTTTGCAAATATCATGCCTCCAAACATTATCAACCATACATGCAACAAAATCCAAAGACTAACCTTTAGGATGTAGGTTGGATTCTGGAAGCCTGTAAATGGATTGAACTTGTTGGAGATTTTTATATGTGCTGTTTGCAAATCTGGTTCAATAAATGCCTTGTACATTGGATAAACCTGCATAATATAGAGAAGTCAATATAAATGATCAGGGCTCAGGAGATTCAAGTAAATGAACTTATTAATGCCAGTTAATTTAAAGTTTAGTTAGCAGAAGCATAAAGAAGTTTTCTCAAGGAGAAAAGCTAAAGTAGATAACTATTTCTGAAATTTGAAGAATAATCTCTTCAGGTTCTTGTCCAGCACGCTGTATGTCCCTCAAAACCCTTTTAACAAGGTCAAAATGTACACCACCAGTCACAGAAACACGCAGATCAAGTAGAGGACGCAACTTCTCACTTAAAGCATAAATCCCTTCAAGCCAAAAAAGTGTCATGTAATGAGATGGCCAAAAAGAAACTCCAGGGGAATTGAATAGACCACAAACAAATCTAATCCAACATATTTGATGGTTCTTTTGTCCTATCATACACATTTATGTTCCATTAAGAGAACAACAATAATGAATTCCTGTGTTTTCTCTGAGTTATTTAAAGGTGAAAAACTCTGAAAGGCGTGAGAAGACAATTGTTCAAGTCTTCAAGCACACAAGTGAACAAAAACAATAATCTTGCAAGACTAACTAGTCTGTATATATGTTTTAAAATTAAAATAAAATTTCCTAGTTATAAGCAAGTTCAACAAAAAAGACACATTAATAACTTTTGGTGATTCAATTAACAAGCAATACAACAAAACACATGCCGAAGAGTGTTTTAAAGGACAATAATAATAGAAATCAAACACACTGACAAAGGCAAGTCAGGTCAGTAGAGGCATAGTTGTATCCACCATCTTTCTTCACGACAATCAAAGGAATGTCATACCCATCAATCTCCACCACACGTGCACCTTCACTTTCCTTAATAAGATTGTTTCTATCAAACTCTTCCAAAACTCCTCTGATGTAAGGATTATAAAAGCTCTCTCCCTTGATAAAACAATATTCTTCAAATGTTAGATTAATCTACTAGACACTAAGAAAGAAATCAGAATTAAAAAAATGATTTGTTAACGACAAATTAATAGACAACATCAATTCAAAAAGACTTAATACTTAAATGGATTTGGACTAGTAAGTCAGTGGAACTCTGTTGAATTACTTCTGAACAGCTAAGTGTTGTAACCTGTAGCACCACAAGAAAGAAAAAAACTATCATGTATCTACCAAAGAGAAGAATAAATGAAAGCACCTTATAACCACTGCTTTGTCACTGTAGCCAGGTCCACGGTTATTAAATGATTTGCGCACCATACTTGTTGGCTAAATCACACAAGTTACATTTACATCAGCAAGCTAGGGAAAACCATCAAAAGCAGAGAAATGTGAAAGATGGGAGTTACAACAAGCTGTTGGTGCTTGGATGACTATAGGGGGGGTGAATATAGCCAGACACTAAAAACACTTGCTCTTTGAGCTTTTCTGCGATCAGAGATTAGCAACAGCGGAAACAACACAGAAGCAGAAAGAACAAAACAAAGAAAGGAATCAAACCGACGCTAACAAAAAGATGTACAAGGTTCGGGGATAACTTGCCCCTACTCCTTGGCGTGCCCGTAAGGTGGGTGATCCCTTGATCGTTGGCAGATCAAGGCCTGGTGAACCGGATATGAGTATAACCTCCTTCTCGGTGGGGAAACCTCTCCACAAACAGTCTCCAGATGATATAAGTTAAGCTCACGAGACAATAGGAGGAATCGCTCACAAGTATGTAGCAGGAACACTTAAGCACGAAGCTATACAGAGAGCACAACTCAGCCAAACTCCTCAAGTTTTCTGTCTCGCTTGTTTTGCTCCTCTGCATCTCCGCTTCTTTTTAAGCTCCAGCTCCTGCTCACCATCGCCAGGCTCCACCAGCATCCACTGAGCCACAGCCTGACCCACTGACTCCATTGAGCACTCAATCCACTGAAGACCTCTTCAACTGAGCCTCTGTCAGTCGCCAGCCGCGCCAGAAGCCGTTGAGACCTGGAAACAGAAAATAGTCAAACCTGACTAGGAGAAACTCTCCAGTTGACCTCCTCCTTTGTTTGGGTCATCCTCCATTACCTGCACGCTTAGCAGACACTTAGCAAAGCATATCAAACAATATCAGCAAGGTAGCAGAGAAAACGCAGAGAAAAACAGACGCGATCAGAAGCCTAACAGCGGATTTGAATTAAAGTTATCAGCTACTGATCGGTACACAGACCGATCAGAGAGGACCCTGATTGGTCACCAGACCGATCAGTGAGAGCCCTGACCGATCAGGCTCCAGCCTGATCGATCCAAAGTGGGATTTGAGGGATCGCGAACTGAACCCGATCGGTCACACTGACCGATCACATATCAGGATCGGTCACTAGACCGATCCAGGAGTTGGCTTGCCACAACCCGCAGGAACCACACGCCTGATCGGTCACCTGACCGATCAGGTTGTGGCCTGATCGGTCTGGTGACCAATCAGGTCACTCCCTGATTGATCAGGAGCCATCCCGATCGGTCAGGATGAGGAATGTCGGTCATTTTGATCGGTCAGAAGGACCGATCAAGGTTTCCTCCCAAAGCTACTGACCTCGTCTGATCGTTCACCAGAACGATCAGAAGCCAAATAGAAACCTTTCTATTCTCTTCCTGATCGGTCACCAAACCGATCAGACTTCTCTGGATCGGTCACCAGACCGATCCACAACAGGGAGTTCGTGCCAACTCCCTGATCGATCTCCAGACCGATCCAGCTTCGACCAATTCAACCCTAAGTCAAGAGAACGTACTCCCTAGCCTTCTCTGACTCATTCTGGTCCCCCGGACCAAAACTCCGTGCCCAGCTTCACTCACCGGGACTTCATTCAACCTAGCTTCACTCGCTAGGACCTGGCTTCACTCACCAGGGTTTCATTCTACCTAGCTTCACTCGCTAGGACCCGGCTTCACTCACCAGGGTTTCGGTCACCCGGCTTCACTCACCGGGACCCGGCTTCACTCACCAGGATTTCATTCAACCTAGCTTCACTCGCTAGGACCTGGCTTCACTCACCAGGGTTTCGGTCACCCGGCTTCACTCACCGGGATTTCATTCAACCTAGCTTCACTCGCTAGGACTTGGCTTCACTCACCAGGGTTTCGGTCACCTGGCTTCACTCACCGGGACCCGGCTTCACTCACCGGGATTTCATTCAACCTAGCTTTACTCGCTAGGACCTGGCTTCACTCACCAGGGTTTCGGTCACCCGACTTCACTCACCGGGACCCGGCTTCACTCACCGGGATTTCAATCACTCCGTCTCCGACCAGGACTTAATCCGAATTCACTCAACCAAACTTAAATCGATGTCAATACCAAAACAACAATCGGGCAAGACTGCATCAACACAAGCATCTCACATAGTTACGCTTTTAAATAATTAAAAGTCGTGCAAGTCGCTCCATTCCAACACAAATGAAGTACCTAGTAAGGTATAAACAAATGTCAAATCTTTATTTTGTTTTAACAAAAGCAATTCAATCATGTTCAAATTTGATTCATCTCAACTCCAGATTGGATTGATATTTAATTCAATTGATACAGAAACAAGGTTCTATGAATTTCATGGGTACTTTGTTTTATCAAAAAAAAATACTAATCATGTTTAAATTAGATTGATTGCAAAGGAAGATTCAATATATATTTAATTCAATTAGTATCAAAATATGGTTCTATGAATCCCACATGTGATGATAGTTATTGCTTGTTTGTAGAAGAGAGACCACAAGGTCTCCGATAATTAGCTTTCCATTGGTAGATGAAGAGAATGCAAAAACCAGAGAGAGAGAGAGACTTTTGCGTCATTATATGGACATCAAAGTATCTATTGCTTATAATTGTGTCATGGTAAGTGAGCAAATAGTGTTCAACATTTCCAGGAAGCTAAAAGATTAATTTCTCAACCAAAAAAATGTCATTATATGGACATCAAATAAGTTTAATAATGCAAAGAGAGAATGTAGCTAGTTATTGAAATGTTCACCTACCCACCCATTTCCGTTGCCTCCTCTTTGTGGAAAACAAGCTTTTTATGGTCAGCGCCTCTCATGTGGCAGAGTTTTGACTGAAACCATTTAAAACATTGTTGAATGGCAAGAAAAAAACTAAACAATCATTATATATAGAACAAAACAAACACTTGATAGATTGAAAAGACAAGAATGCAATTAGCTAAGATCTTCATTAATGTAGTAGTCAATTTATTCATTAAAACCATAGTTAGAAACCCATATACGCAATAGTTATGGTATTATCATGAATATATATATCATTCCAATAGTTATGGAGATATGTCAAACAATTTCATGAAGCAACTTACCTTCTAACAGCGAGATTTCATAAATTATGCACAGCTGTTTCTGCCTGATTTTTATAATGCCTAAAATTAAAAAAATATCAATCTCTTAGAGTTTATTAAGGAAACTCCCATCTACCCAAGGTATCAAATGGTCTTATGGTATAATCCATCAATGGCACATCTCAACAGTAATATTTTACAACCAAGATTATTATTTCATGTCCAGTGCAGCCTATAAACATCAGAAAGCAAAACATAGCAGTTGCTTGGAATGATTCAAAACATAGAACCTCTGTGTTTTCCCTTAATGACTGGCCATTGCAACCCACTACAACAACATCCTTGCATTTTTCCTGTACTTGGAGAATGCTACTACTAAACTTTAACAACTTAAACTCTCAGTCAAGGACTTGAACAATGAGAGTTCCCCACTGAAATTTGTATTATTCGTCATTTCCCAAGTATATAACTGAATTCCCAAACACTAATCTTTATCTAAATGAATAACAGATCAAATTTCTCAGTGTTTTCTGATGATATGATGAAAATAGATTAACAATCAATGACACAGAAAATATAGTTCTATCATGATTTTTTTCATGTAGGGAAATCCATATGGACATTGAAATCTAATCCACTAAAGAGTATAGAGAAAATTTTGCAATCTTCAAATTCATTTTACAACTAATACCATTGAATCAGATAAAAAACAACAGAGAGAAAATGGAAGCACTTGATAAACAACTTATTATAATTTTAGATTTTTTCCAATCAAAATCTCGTTGATCTCCTAAATATAAATCAGAAGTATAACACTAGCCAAGTTGTCCATAAATCAATAATAAGTATACCACAGAAAACATGGATCTGGGTATAAGATCTCACCGTCTCTTCCACTCGTTCAAGGTGTTGAGGTGAATCCAGCATCAAAGAGAAAACCCCTGTACATACCTTCGGGGCACTCTGGGATACCATCAACCCAACTCCACAGGCCGCCGTCACTCTTTCCTATCCCTTCTTCCCACAGTTTCCCCTTCATTCTCTTCCCAGAAAACCATACCTTGCCATCTCCACCAAAGACCTTCACCTTGTTATTGGCGCCAACTGCAGCAGCCACAGCGGCCACCACTTCCAATGGACTGGAGAAGCCGCCTCCAAAGCACCTGTACATCTCCAGGGGCATCCTCCATGCTTCATCCCACTCCATGGTCTCCAGATCCAGCCGGAGAATCAGCACCGTCGAGCACGGCGCATCCAGCATGAAGGACGACCTCAGACCTCCGATAATCAGAAGTTGGCGGCCACCTGCTCCTGCAAGTAGCCGTGGCCGCTTGAAGATGTCGAACACGTCCCCCCACTCGTGCCGATCAATCGGAGCCCAGCCGTGGGCCTTGCCGAGGTCAGCAATGCCACATGAGAAGAGTTTCCACTGGCTTCTCCAGGGGGTGCCGACATCGCAGAGGGCAAAGACGAAACTAGCCATCATGATCGGGCTCCGCGGTTTGGAGGGAACACTCAGTGGAAACTTAAGCCATCGATCAGGGCAAGGCGCATAAGAGAGAGCTGCGAGTTCAATTATGATGACGACGGAACCGCCAGGACCAGTGATCACAGTTCCGTGGCGAGACCAGAATGAGCCAAGCGGAGGAAGGAGACGGTAGGATCCACTCAGTGGGTTGCAGACAACGAGGGACTTGCTCTGGCTCTTGGAGGCGGGATCGATGGCGTGGGGAAAAGGTACGGAGTCCACCTAGAGGTAGAGAAGAGAGGGAGAGGCGGTGACGGAACAGGCCGAGGGGAAGGGGAGGAAGGAGAGCGGGAGATGGATCCAGCGGCGGAAGGTGGGGTCAAAGGCGTGAGGGAAGGGTGCGACAGTAGAGAGGAGAGGGAGGGAGGGGAGGAGAGGGCGACAAGGAAGAGGCGAGAGATGGGTCGGCAAGCGATGGCCTGGTCGAGAGGGAGGCAGACGAGAACGTTGTGGATGACGTCCTGGGGAAGGAGCTGGATCGGGCATGCCGCCACCGCCGGATCCTCGTCGGCAGCGACCTCGTCTTCCACCGTGCGACTGATGCGCATGGTCCTCCTAGTCGTCGGCGAAGAGGAAGAAGAAGAAGAAGAAGAAGAAGAACGAGAAGAATGAAAAGATGGCAAGGAAGTTTGAGGTGTGTTAGGGTTCGGCATTGTCGCTCACTGCGGCGAATGAAGAGAATGAGCTAAGGGGAGGTTCTGATTACTCATTAAACGGAGGACGTTTTTATTTTCGCGCTCACTCGCTGTTGTGCATTACCACGTAAGCAACACAAATAGACAATGATTAATTAAAACCAGTTGTCATAACCAACCAAATAGACATCAGCTTTTAAAAAATCGTTGTCTTTGACATACATAAGACAACGGTTTTTTAAAAATTATTGTCTTTTTCCGCAAAATTTTTTTCAACATCAACGGTTTTTGTTAAATGAAAAAAGACAATGGTTTTTCAAAACACCGTTGTCTATGGGTGTTGTTGAATCCAAAAATTCTTGTAGTATACGGAATTTTTGTATCATATTCTATCATTAATAAAGACATGTTTGGTTATTATACTTACTTTATACTTGTGCCAAATAACTAAGTATAATAATGTCCTTGGATAGTAGGTTCTTATTTACATCATATCGATTGGTTGAATCGATAGTGATGTAGAGAACACTACAATAAACCATTCCTAGTCAAACATTAATATTCAAGGATAATATTAATGCATGGAGACTAGCATGTAGGTCAATTGATGACTTGAGCTCACAAGTCATGGATATGTGATATCAAGTTGACACATGAGTATACATTAGAGAATGTGTACTGAATTGATCTGCCATGAGAAAGTTCGTAGATTGTCATATGAGTATCATAAACTTTCTCATGTGACTATATATGAATAGTCCTTAGACCTGAAGTCACTACGATTCCCTATATGAGGAGTTATGTACTTTGGTATCGTCAAACGTCACCCGTATTAGGGTGGACTATAAAGGCGATCACTGGGTATATAATGAATTATGCGGAGGGATATGAGTGATGTAGATGGGATCTATCCCTCCCATATGACGGGAGTGATATCTATGGGCCCCTTGATCAAGTAGGACTACTAAAACGCATGACCATGCTCAAATGAGTCAATATGAGATATTAAGCTTATTTGTTTGAGTGAGTCTGCTTGGGGATCAAGAAACACAAAGATTGATCGAGGATGACACAGTCTATGCCTCATTGGTCAATCTAGATATCGAGGATAGAAGGACAAGGTCATACATTATCATAGTCACGGAAGTTAAGTCGGATCTCGACTTTTCTTGTTATTTGGGTAGCAATGATGCATTGCAAGATGTCGCTCATTGCTTATGTGTTTAAAGCGGTTTAGGCACGTTGCCAACATTACGAGAACCTATTGGATCACAAACTAAGGACACGATGCTTCAGAGATTGATTAATCTTAGTTTGACTAAGATTTGATCTGAATTGGATTGATTGAGTTAGACTCAAGTGAATCTAATTAGATTATGAGATTAAGATCTAATTTGAGTTAGATTCATTTAGATTAGACTAAACCATATTTGAATGAGATATTAATTCATTAAAGTGTTTAATGAATTAATAATAAAGGAAGAGGAAAAATCTCTCTTCATTGAATGGAGAGAAGTTGAAGAGCCACATGAGAAGATGTACTCTTTATTGACTTTAATGAAGGGAAGCTAAAGGGACAAAAATCTCTTAATATTCATGGGATGAGTATAAATAAAAGAGTTTCTTGTCATTTGGATGGTGACTTAGTTTTTTTCCCTTTCTCTCTTCCTCCTCTTCTCCCTCTTTGGCCGAAACCCTATTTTGGGGTTCTTGGTGTCTCTGCGAACTACCTCAAGTTGCTAGCACAACTAAGATAGTTCTTCTCCGAAGTTGAGAGATTGTGTTCGTGTAGATACGCATAGAGGCACGGACGCTTGAACGAGCAAGAGATCCGGCGTACCTTGGACGAGCAGGATAAACGAAAGGGCACGCATCAAAGGTATATTTATAAGATAAGTAGTTGTAGATCGGCTTTGTACGAGTTTTCTTTCGCATGGATCGCTCGAGGGATCTTGTTTCCGCTGTAGGTTTTTGTTTATGTCGCCGGGAGATCCCAACAAATGGATAATGACAAAAGAAAGTAGATCACTCCCTGCGAGATAAACACGAGCGTTAATGGGAAGACGCTAGAGATTTTCCGACGGAGCCCACTCCGACTCTCAAGTCAGAACTTAAGTCGCTTGTAGGAGGAAAATCAAGAAGGAAGATGTGAGTTCAGAGAGTGTAACCCCCTTACCTGGGGGAGTTGAAGTACCTTATATACCTGGGGGGCCCCCTTACCTGGGGGGGGGGGGGTTGAAGTACCTTATATACCTGAGGGGGCTTGGTCGCACGTATCTCCACGTTCTCCTCCACATTCCCTACTTGTCGGTTACATGATAACTTTTAGGTAACGACCCCAGCTATTATTCAGGCCTTAATTGTCGCATATAAAGGACAATAATTATCCGTCAACTTTCCTGAACAAGAAAGGGGAACGATTATTGGAATCGGACTATCGGGTGTATGACTTTTTGAGCTCCACTCTCTTGAGAGGGTCTCGAGGAATCTTCTCCTGGGACGGTCTCGAGTGTCTGTTCTCTCGAGGTGATCTCGGGAGCCCACTTTCTCGAGGTGATCTCGAGATCTATGGCTCGATTTAGACTCAGGGGCTTGTCCTCCTGAGTTGGTCTCGGGGATCTACTCTCCCGAGGTGGTCTCGGGAGTCTGTCTTCTCGGGGAAGTCTCGGGCATATATCCTCTCGAGTTGGTCTCGGGGATCTGCTCTCCCGAGGTGGTCTTGGGAGTCTATCTTCCCGGGGAAGTCTCGGGCATATATCCTCCCGAGTTGGTCTCGGGGATCTGCTCTCCCGAGGTGGTCTCGAGAGTCTAAGCCCCGACCTGGCCTCGGGAGTCCAAGATAGGCATTCAGACTCAGTGCCGCCTGACACATCGCTTCCCCATTCCACGTGTCAACCCTGGGATACTCAACCCCATTAGCCGACATATGTTGTAAGTGCAACCATTGTAGCAAAACAGTGTGAGCGGGGAACACTCAATAATCGAGGAAGTGGCTAAATCACGGCCGATCGGCGGATCATTCCGGATGCCTAACACAAGGCAAGTTTGATGGAGGATCGGAGGCTGACTAGAGGGGGTGAATAGCTTTACGCCCATAATGTTAGCGTTTCTTCCTATAAGATTAGTGCGCAAGCGGAAACAAAATAAACATTGAAAACAAACGCTAACACAAAATGTTTACATGGTTAGGAGATGACACTCCTACTTTATGGTTATCCGTAAGGTAGACGATCCCAATCCGTCATTGGATGCATCTCCAGAAAACCTCCGACTAGCTCACATAGCTTCTTGTGGGTGGAAAAACCTCGTCACAACCTCGCACAAGATCACTTGAGCTTGGTAGACTACTAATTAACTTTAACCAAGCTTATTTCGTCATCCTTGCTCAAGCAAACCGAGTTCTCTTAAATTGAACTCGTTTATTAATCCAGCGGTTACTAGTCGACTAGTGCTAACACTAGTCGACTGACAGCTATGGAATTCGAACGTTATAGCCCAATGTTCGAATTCAGCCAACACCAATCGACTGCATAGAAGATCAATTGACTGATCCTTCTGTGCCTCTAACCAGTCGTCTGATCCTATACCAGTCAACTGACCAAACCTTAAACCTAGGGTTTCCCTTTCCGAGTATATTTCACTCGCACTCAACCCCTCAAGACTCACTTGACTCTTCTTTGCAACCTTGACCTGTTGTCTTCAAGCTTTCTTCGCTTTGGTTCTCGTTCCTCGAATGCATGCAAGCCAGTGGATCGTCCTCATGTCATCCTTCGTGTATGCCTCGAAGTGAGCTTCCCTCCGCTCATCGTTGTTGCTTTGTTCACGGTCTCTCAGATGCACTATCCTTCACCGGACTCAAAGCCATCAAGCTGAGTTTATGTGTATCCTACAAAACCTGCATACTCAAATACATATATCAAATACAAGAAAAAACCTAACTTAAACTTTTGCCCAAACATCAAAACACATGGCCCCACGGACTATAGATTGCCTCGACAAAATTCTCCAGCCGAGCTGTCATCCACCTTAAGTAGGCAAATGACAAACCCTACCGACCTACAAGATTCTCTATCTTCTAGCTAGCCAATTGACCAACTTAGCCTCCCTCTCCAAGAGTTGTCTCACTCAACAACTATCTTCTTAATACCACAATTCTCATTGGTGACCACTAATTAACATACCTCGAGTACATCCTCGAGGGACTGAAAGAGGTCAACTACCGATCGGCTAGCCCGTGCATTAGCACTGGATCGATCGGCAGGCACACCTCACCTCTTCACCTCTCTTAGCTCCTTTGACTCTCTCAATCACTTTGATCAGGTCAAGCACCTGTTTAACACAGCCCAATGGACTATATCTTGGTTTCTTAATGGGCTAAATTGGGCTTTACGAACTTCTCATTTGAGGTTTTTTCCTACTGAGTTTCCATGTGAACACAATAAGGGTTAGTCCGCCCACAACTCTTTACTACGCTCTAACATGACTCACATGACATCATTCTGGCTTCTCTTGTGACACTGACAAGCTCAGTTACTCAGTAAGCCCCTAAGTCTCATCCTATTTGGCTAATCCTAATTGGCTCGACCACCTAATGTAGCTCAATGACCTAATCACTGAGCTTCCATTGGCCTACAAATTTCGTACAGGAAATCTATTACCGTTGCAGCTTTATCACAGCTGATGTAACACCATGACGGTGGAAGGTCACCAAAAGTGTTGGATATAAATAAGGTTCCGTCCTTTGCGGTATAGATATGAGGTCTCTCTGCTAATTCCCGATTTCCACTTCATTTTTTCCACAAATCAATGACTGACTTGTGCATCGGAATGCATGTGCTAGAGGATCCCCGCCCTTGCTTCTAACATTGCTTTTCCTCTTGGTTGCTTTATTTCAGGGAGTTGGTGACGCAATTCTAAGTCTTTCGTTAATCAACAATCGTGACGCATTGTTCTTTGTGACTACTTCGAGTCTTCTTTGAGTCAACCTTGACGACACGTTATTCTTCTCAACTTGAGAATAAGATTAGGCATATTACTAACGACCCTCCGATGGAAACACTCCGACAGAAATAGTTTTCATATATAGAAAAGTTCATTTATAGAAAAGTTTAATATTGTTAATCAATTAATCAGTCTTAGATTAAGTTTGTTTGACCAAATAAATAGTCAAAATGCTTTCAGAGATATATCTCTTCAAATTATCATGTAAATTAGATATACTCTTAAAATGTTTATAATGATAATTCAGATTTCCAATAATTACCCTTGCGTAGGGTTTGCATCTCCATTGTTTACTCATCCTCACCAAGACCTCATCAGGCCAGTGATCCCTCTTCTATATATTATCAACTTAATTACATTGAAGCTTCCCAAATACTGCAACCTCTTCTCCTCCTCCCCTCCGCTTTCGACATGGAGACCTCCAAGCCATCTACTGGGAAGTGGTCACGCTCATCCGACAGCGGCGATTGTTCTTGGCCGTCTCTCCTCATCGGCCTTTCCTCGCCGCCGGCGAAGCGCAGCCGAATCGAGTCTAGTAAGACGGAGACGATGGTAGGATCCATGGATCATGAGGTGCCGCCGGTCCTCGACCTGTCCCTTCGGGTCAGTTAAAATCTTAATCTATTCTTTTACCCTGTTTGCCTTCATTTTGTTACTGATCATTGATAAATCACTGAATTTACCTACAATTAACAGCTTGGTTTACCGAGATCGATACAAAACCAGATGATAGAGTTTCCGGCAACAGCGGACGATAAAAGCGATGAGGTTTAGATCGATTATTTCCATCGCCGTGCTTATTCTATCTATTTTATATCTTTTTTATTCATTACGAAAAAAATTAATAGATTTCGTGATGAATCCAGTTGGAAGCTCTGCGAGCAGAACTTGCACAAGCAGAGGAAGAGAATCGATCTGTGAAGAAAAGGCTTGGAGAAGCAGACATGGAGAACGTCGCCTTGCAAGATCGTTTATCGACGCTGATGCTCCAACGCACGGCTAGAGAAGACGAGCATCGAGCCGTCGTTTTGCCTTCATCGTCCGATCAAACTATCTCCGATCAGGACCGTTCCTCCTCTTCTCACGACCAACGAAACTCGCCCAAAATGAAGAAGCCCCAGGTTTCGGTTCGCCACAACCACCCACTTCCTCCTCTCGCCATCGCAATGGCCAAGATCACTAAAGAGGCCATTTCCATGCTGTTGTCGGGCTCCTTGTCCTCCACAGATCCCTCGACAATCGACTACAACAGAAGTTTGTTCGCCGGAGCGACCATCTCGGCCACCGATCCTTTTCCGGCCGTCACGCTCGATTTCACTCGCCCTCCGACCGCCGCGGCAGGGACGAGCGAGCTGATCCAGGCCATTTTCAGTGATCCCAAAGTTAACTCGGCACTCACTGCGCGATCGCCGCAGCCTTGGGCAAAAAATATATATAATATATCGATTATTATTTAGTTTTTAATTTTTTTTAGAATTTAGAATTTATTATTTAAGCTAAAAGAAATTAACATAATATAGATAAATATAAATATATAATCTCCCTCATTAGATGCAGCCATGTCCGCCTTAAATTGAACCGGGTTCGAACAATCAATTGCCGGTCCGATTTGGGAGCCTTTCTCGTACGCTGCATAGCGAGCTGAAGAATTTTCGATCGAGGGTTGGCTCACAGCTCCGAGATCCATCGTCCATGGCGAAGTATCCGATTCGTCCTCACGCCGAACTCATCGCTTGCCTGCTTGCTGGACTTCTGCTTATCTCCCTCCTCTCTTCCGTCGCTCTGGCCAAATCATCTCCTCGCCCGATCACTGTAAGTCGTTTCCGTCGTCCCTGTTTTTGATGTCAGTCTCGATCTCTTACTTTAAAGTTGTGATTCGGTTTCCGTTATTTCCAGGATAATGAGATCGGAGATAAGAAGCGAGCTTGTTATGCGGATATCGAAAGGTAGCCGCCGAGCTTCATTTTCCCTCTTCTTTCATTGTGATTGAGTATTTATATTATTCTTGTGAGAAATAAGAGAAATTGGCTTTACCTGATTCTTTGTGGGAGAAGTGGCTCGTGGGGTTGGAAGTGTAGGTCGTCGATAATCGAGAAGGAGAACTGTGCGCTTCGATGCCTTTCTTCCGTTTGCTATCAACTGATCTATGAAAGCGATCCGGTAAGATGAAAGGGGAATGTGTATTAAGAAAGTATTTTTTTTTTTAACACTGAGAAAGGACTTTCTTTTCTGTTTCTTCCTCTTGCATAATTGTCGGTGGTGAGTTCTTCCTAATTTTGTACTGCACATGTTCTGCCTAATTTTGTTCTTCCCCATTTGGCCAGCTGGAAGAAGGAGAAATTGACTTGGCTCGGGGGCAGGAATACAAGTTCTGCATGCGCAAGTATGGCCAATAATATACGCACTTTTTTTTAGTTGCAATTTATCTATACATCCTTAACTTCTTCACTAGGAACAAGGCTCTTAGTTCAAACAGTTTTATTTTGAGGGAACTATCTACGAAAGATCTTGAAACTGTGAAGCAAAACAAGTCAAATATTTGTTTACATAAGGATTATTTGGTTTGAACTACCATTCTTCATTTCAAGCGAGTGTTAAAGAGGGGAAATCTAGATGTACTGTGGGATTAGCCTTGTAAATGAAGCATGCCATGATTTACAAATTTGTTTACTGACACTTTAAACTTAACCTGATATATATTCTAGAACCATCATCATGGCGAACAAATGTTCTGAGTGATAACTTTGTATTGTTTTTGTTTCGAAAGTTTAAATGATTCCCATTCCTAATCATAATCTTTTTGATGATTCGTGTGTTGACTTATGAAATATGTTTTAATTAATTTGAGCATATAGACTATACTTTTCTTTTTGCAAGTCCAAAACTCTCATAAAAACCTAATAAGAAATTTTCTATTGTGCAAATAAGTTCAATCTGATGCCCATAAAACCGCTGATGTAGGCAACTTAAGGATTCTCATGCAGTAAACTCACAGCAATTCAAAATGACGTTGTTTGGATGAGTTTCCATTTGATAGTATTTATTCATGGATCATTCCACTAATATAAATGAAATACCCCACCTATTGTTTCAAGCACTTAGCTTGAGCCATTTAGTGACATTCTTACCTTTCAAAGGTCTAAAGCCTTTGTACTGGTCCATTGCATCCGTGACAACACTACTGTGCTTACCACCCATGATCATCAGTGATGAGAAAGCCTCACTTTGATACTATTTGTTAAGGAGAAAGAGGCTACCACCGCAAACTATAAAACCACTTGGTGGCATTTACCAATCCTCATTGACTCATGAATCATCTCCACTTGTCTTACCATCTCCTCTAGTACTAACTTTGGGGTGAGTCATTGCATTGATAATCAGGCAGGAATTTATGTCTATCCTGTTTGATTATATTTCAACTTATTTATGCTAGTTTTCTTATTGTCCGCGTATTGGGTTGATATGTTGCATCAATGATATGAGTAAATTAATATATGGTTTGATGCGCTATATGAAATTGATAAAAGGCTGTCATTTGACTAAAGAGTGGTTACTTGAGGAAAGGAAACTGTCTAGGCTGGGAAAGGAAGGAGGGGATGGATGAAAGGAGAGGAGAGAGAGTTTTCCCTTGTTTTGATACATGAAAAGAGAGAAGGAAGAGGAGAGAGTTTTCCCTTGTTTTGTTACATGAAAAGAGAGAATAAAGATGAGAATAAATTCCAAAAACAGACCTTTGATTTTATTATCACTGTAAGTCGCAACGTCAAAGAAGTCTTTTCTCACATTTTCATTGTTTCCAAGACTCTTCAGTCAGATGAACAAAATTGGGGAAAGGAAAAAAAAATTGCACTCTTCTCCCTATTTTCTTTTTTCCATCGAGGTAGACAAAGGATTCCTACTATTTTCCCCTTCCTTTCTCTTTGCTTGGGTTCTGTTCCCCTCATGTAGACATGTCGTAATAGTCCTAAAAATTACACAATTAAACCATTTATTTTTTACTTTTTAGTAGAATATTAAAGTTGTTAGTTGGAATCTATGTTATTCAGACTCGACAGATTTCCTCCTTACCCATGTTGACATAAAACAACATAGGTATGGACAAGAAGGAGAGCATGAGAAGAAAAAGAAATTGAGGAAGCTCACCTAACTTTGTAGGTAACGGGAATTCAAGGACATCTCACAAAAGGAGAGTTCAACAACGTTGCTCACATGGGTGGATGAATTGGACTAGGTAGGAAGAGAGGTTTGTGTGGAATCTGACAACATTTCTCAACTTCACGTCAGGGAAATTGAGAAAGGGGTGTTTTGCATTGTGTCGGGGGGAGGGTCAAATGCCAAATGAGTAATAGTTATGGTTAAGGATTATAATAGTAATTATAAATCCTATAACTTATAATATAATCAAGAGTACTTGTAATTTACAAACTACTTAAGCTATATAACTTATCCTAGTTATATAAGTTTACTCATGCTATATAAATTATTATGTTATATTATAAGTAGTATTTATTATGTTATAGTAATTATTATAGGTTATCTAACTGATCCTTAAGTTATATTATTAAGATAATAGATTAATATTAGCTATACTAGATTAATATTTTTAATATTTGTTGTGCAATTATATCCGCGTCCTAAATTTTTCGACTGATCCCCATGACCTCATTTTGCAAAAATGATGTCTGGCACCTGGATCCATATCCATGTCAGATACTCATATTTGAGCTTGAGTAACATAGGTTAGAATTAATTGTTGATGTTATCCAACAATATTTACACGTTCAAATATTTATATATCTTTTCAAAATAATGCCAACCCTTTGAGATGCCAATCTCTGATCATTTTGCTTAAGTATACAAGAAGGTCCTGGATAAATTCTCTAGTGAGTATGTGGATTAAGTACAAAATTTCAGCCTTCAGTCTGATAATGCTTCTCAATTTTTCTCTTCTCATTTTTAACTACATTGCGTTGTTTCAATGAAACAAGTGAAGTTTGCAAATTTCATAAAAACACAATTACTATGAAGTATCAATTTCTGTTTTTTTTCTCTGGTTAAAACAAATATACAAGTAGGTTATAGAACTTTCTTATTCTTGAATATACAAAGATCTTAAGCCTTTAGTCAGATAATGCTTCATCTCCATTTGGCTTCTAGTTTTAGACCGAATTTCATTGCTTCAATGAATAAATTATCATGGAGGCATTTATGGACAACATACTTTAATTGAAAAAATCTGAGGCAGCAAATTAGTTATGGTCGATACCTTAGTGGTAGGATATGAAGTTCCATGTCAACTCGGTAGAAAACTATTGGATTGCTTTCTTGATGAGGCCTGTTACACAGCCAACATGTGATTTCTATCCAATTTTTGTACTGTCTAAACACATCCTTCCATGGGCTAGCAGTTGCTAGTCAGGACATGCTGATCACTGGAAGTATAGTTAACCAATATCATTGGAAATGAGAGAGTTGGAATTGAGAACAAACACTGCAAATCACTGTGTGTGATCAATGACTTTCCTGGCACAAAAGCTTCCCACAATAAAACAATCTAGTGTTTAACTGAACAAAAATGCATAAGTTATAAAAGACACTGTATAGTTAAACCTATATATCTAGCACTTCTAGGAATCAAAAATGATTTGGAAGATACGAATTCAGATACCCA
This sequence comes from Boesenbergia rotunda, assembly GCA_024364735.1. Classification (NCBI taxonomy): domain Eukaryota; kingdom Viridiplantae; phylum Streptophyta; class Magnoliopsida; order Zingiberales; family Zingiberaceae; genus Boesenbergia; species Boesenbergia rotunda. The sequence continues at coordinate 305,998 of JAGFNQ010001559.1, forward strand.
GCCAAATTGCCAATTTATAATTTGTTCAACCTTTTTGTGGTTCTCTGCTAGTTGTTTTTGGTGATTATGCTTGGAAAAATTGAACAAGTCATTCCCCACTTTATTCTGTAAAGTTTGAATGGTACATGGCAACTGGAATCAGAATCTTTCATCCAGCTTGTCTTATTTAGATAGATGAATGGAATTCTCTTATAAATTGATACTTAATATCAAGGTTGGCTCAAGTAGTTCCTAATTCATCCATTAGTAATGTTGCTAATTTGTTGCAGAAGTTCACTAGGAGAGAGCTTGGACGGAATAAAGGGATCCTATGACAACTGGTAGATCCTGAATTCAATCAGTCCACCTGATGTACGTGCATTAGTCTGAAGCAGTCGAAGAAATCTACCATCATTAATCTCTTAGTCGAGTTCATTTTCATTGTACTTAATGTGGTATGATACGGAGTCCAGCACACTGGTGTTTCAATTTCTTGCTGCTTTTTAGTAGTAGTGCAGGGTGCAAAGAAACTGCCTTGATTTGAAGTAAAATCCGAGCGACCTGTAATAAGTCGCATGAATTGTTCAGTGTGCGCTTCAGCCTGCAAAATTAGGAAATGCACTCTAGTGCATTGAGTTTGTACTTTTTAAAACAATTAGTATTCACTAATTGCTGTAATTAGTTTCTTGAGAAAAGCTTGAATGATAAGTTGTCGTAGCTATTGTATTCTGCCTTCATTCACGAATAAATTGATCCCCGTGGCCCCGTTCATGGATTCTCGAACCTTATTAAGCGTTTCAGGGTTATGATACAGTGAAAGGGTGATTAGTTGTCATCTTAGATATTCGTGATTTGATTCTCAATTACGATGTATTTTGTAGGAATTTTTTTTTCAAATGGGGTGTGAGTTCTGTGACGCTAGGCTTTTGGACTGTTCGTAGTATTTTTCGATTTATTCTAACGGTCGATGAAAATTTTCGTAAAATCGAATAGACAGTCTGAGGTTGAATTAATTAATCATTTTTGCAAATCTCGTTAAGCCCCCGAAATTCACCAATTGCACAGGATATCGCAGTACAAAACCGTACGATCAATTATATTGGACGGATACGTCGATCAATCTACGTCTCTCCCATCTTTCACTGATGCGTCCATCAATCAACGGCCTGGCACGTCCATGCTCTAAGCTGAATTGCTCGCTTCGCCTGTTCGTCCTGCACCACACTCCAGTTCACGTCTATCGCATCGTGCGTGCGTGCTTGCAAGTTAATTAAAGCCCCTCTTAACGTCCATTCACTCAAAAAATTAAAATCAGTAAATCAAGTTCATATATATTGTTCCCGTTAACTACGTTATCATATATAGGTAACCGAACAATTACATGCAATAAGAAACCAAGGGTCCAGATCCTCCTGCAGCAGTACCGGGAGACACGAAGACGAGGTCAGGATGGTCTGCTGGACCAGGGCTCGGGTTAACCACTACGTCGTACAGACAATTAGAGTGGCTGACCCAGTTTCCATTCCAAGGTGGTGGCATCTCATCATCCTCTTGTTGTGGATGTGTAACCATATTTAACTGATGCGACGTCGATGAGTTGAGGAGGAATAAACTACTCTGATCCTTGGAAGAAGAAGAAGAATCAGATTGAAAGGATGACACCGGAAGAGGAAAAAGAGGGTAATCATCAGTGGCCTCTTGGTCAAAGTTGGGGAGGAGTACTGGGGGAGGGGGATTATAATAATTAGGGTTTGAAGAGATGCTGGAGTAGTACTGTCGTAACTGGCCCTTAATCTTTTGATCGCCCGGTGCAACTTTGTTGAGCATTCTACAAATCACCCATTCTTCCTGCAGGGCAAATCTCCCGGCGGCACGACGGCCGGAGAAGTGGCCGTCGAGACGGTACTCATGGAGGACCCACTTGGTCTTCTCGCCGTTGGGGGCGCGGCCCTTGTAGAAGACGAGGGTCTTTTTCTTGCCGACGAGGGCGCCGGTGGGTGCGTTGTGGACGTCCCGGTCCTTGCCGGTGGCTTTCCAGTAGCCGGCGCCGGTGGCCCTGTTGGTTCTCAATCCGGTCGGGTACTTCCTGTCCCTCACGCTGAAGAAGTACCACTCTCTCTCCCCCATCCTCGCCATTTCTGTATAGATCAAACTTCATATTAAGAAATTACAGAGACAGACACTGCGTGTATATTAATGTACAACCTGGTAGTTCCCATGGCTCGCATCTATTAAGATCCACCTCAGCAATGTCGATGGCACAGAGGCCGCCATTGAAGACCTTAGAAGCTAAATAGAATGTGACAAGCTCTTCATCGGTTGGGTGAAATCTAAATCCCGGAGGCAGCCCTTGCTCTGCGACGAGATCCTCTCCGACGACAGCCAAGTCCCACAACACACCCTCCATTGCATGCATGCACACAAATTTAAGATCGATGCTCCTTATGGCATTTAGACGAGGAGATAGAAGGGAAGAGGAGTAAATATTATAGCAAAGGAATGCACTGAAACCGGGGAGTTAGGTATAGGGAAAAGATCATGTAGCTAGCTAGGCTAGGCTAGGCTAGCTAGGCCTAGCTAGGTTTAGGGCAGAATAGGGTACAGGTCTGGCGGGGTGATTTAATGTGAGGGGAGGTGATCCAAAGGAGCACCTGGAAGAGGGTCGAAAGGGGAAAGTGGGATCATAAGTTCCATGCATGGGGAGTAAATGCATGAACGTACGTAGCTAGAGAGCTCTGGGATCTCTGAATGCGTGAGGTGGTGAACAAGTGAGATTGGAGGTGAAAGACACAGGACTGTGCATGCATGGATCACTGCAGATAACATGACCTTGCTCCAGTTTGCTTTCTTGCAGGAGAGATCGAGTATGCATATGGACATCTCACAAGCAGGTAGCTAGGGGTTTCACTATTTTTTTTTTTTTGGTTATCTTATTAAAAGTTTTACTGTGTTTTAGTTATTCAATTTATAAACAGTAAATGCGTGTTATCTCTCGGTTATCTTTTTTTAAAGAAAACTTAATTAGGTTTGGTTTTGTCCATGTACATCATATATACAACAATAATCAAGTCAGTGTATCTTTCTCTCAAACGAAAGACCATCAATTTTCTCATGGTTCGGGCCTCCTTGTAAGCATCCAGTCACTCTTGAACTGTTCTAGGTCTCTCCATGAGCATCCAGCCAATCTTTGACCTACTTCAGGTCTCCGAAACTTTCCGCAAGCATTTGACTTGCTTCGGGTCTATCCGTGAACATCCGGTCACTCTTGACCTACGTACTCTAGGACTTCCTGCGAGCATCTGGTCGCTTTTGATATGCTCCGGGGCTCCTGACCTCCCCACGAGGATCCAACTTGCTCCGGGTCTTCCCGTAAGCATCCAGTCACTCTTTGACTTGCTCCGGGTCAAGTCTCTCCGCAACTTCATCCATGGACCCCACATGACACTTGGTCTTGACTATAGCTCTAATACTACTTGTTGAGACCTCAAGGATATGTTTATTTCCATAATGACATGATATTGTTTACTTTGAACCTAGGACATGATGGCTTTGCTCTTGGATTTTTCCTAAAATTCCTCATGTTAATAGAGATATATATCTTACATCCTTGGGGTCTCAACAAGCTCCAAACCTTACCGCGAGCATCCCCAACATTGATTCCGAGATAAACCTGGGGGAAAAAATCTTTTCATTTAATAGTCTGCTCGATTTTCTTATGTATCTCTTTACAAATACTATGAGAACGATCATATGAAATATTCAAAATTAACATATGATCTTTCAAAAAACATATAGATACAGACAGAATCCTAGAGAACTAGAGCAGAGTATTTTTTTTTATATAATTCAGGTGTTCGGAAGGTATATAAATGGGTTTCTTATGATTTATCTACTGAGTAAATCTGAAGCATGAACGTTCAAAAAACCTACAAAATTTTTCTCCTAATACGATTTGAATTTGATTATCTTATTTATTGTCCAAAATGTTTGTGTATATACGGTTAAAACAAATAGTATGAATTGATAGGGATGCAACATGCAACAAGGGAGGCCGGATCCTCTGTCCCGGATCCGCCTCTGTCCCTCTATCCCGCTCGTCGGTGATCGTCGACGAGTCGTTTGATCGACGATCGGACACCATCGGTGGCTTCTGGCCGCCACCCCGAGCAAAACTATACCCTAGGGGTACGGTGAACCCGTCGGGTATCGCCGCAATTGTGATGTTGCCTATTCACCGTCGAATCCACTTGAGATTGCAATGCGATGATTCCGACCGATTCACCGTTCTCCGAGGATATTGTCTTACTCGGGACGACGATCAAAAATTATTGGCGGAGTCTGATCGTCGATCGGACGGCTCGCCGACAAACAGGACTCCGGGACAGGCCTCTGTCCCGGGACAGAGGATCCGGCGCCGCAACAAGGAGTATTGGGTGCCGCATGCATTAAAAAAAATAGTTAATGAGGTTTTTTCAATCTCGGATGAATGATTTGATTTTACGAAAATTTTTCATCGGTCGTCAAGATAAAACAAGACGCGGGAGGGAGGGAGTGAGAGAGAAAAAAGAGAAAGGCAAGGAAACTGTTCCCACATTGGGAGAAGCGAGATGGGGGCGATTGCACGAGTCGAGATATAACACTTCCGCCCTCGTACAAAACTTGCAGCAGCCATGCATGCAGCTCCCTCGGGCGACCCAATCAATCGAGCAATTCCATCATCATCTCTTCCTCGTTGCTACTTCACAATTTCTCTCGAAGGACAGAAAAAAGATGTACAAGTAGAAGATATATAAGAAGGATTAGCCCCCTTATAAGAACTCTCTGTGGCTACGTTCAGCAGCTCTTATATTAAATGCTACTATACGTAAGGAAACAAAGGAAACGTAAACAAGAGGCACTGATCGATTTTCCAATGGTCCATCCATGCAGATTAAACGCGTCCGATTGCATGCATGGCTACTTCCAACAGTTCTTGGAGAGCTCGTATCTAGGATCCTAGCTAGTAGGAGTACTACTGATCGATTTGATCATAACTAACCTGTTCTCTCTGTTGATCCGAGCCTAATCACTAGAAAGAGAAGCTTGTGTTATTTCCATATCCTATTAATTAGTTTTGAATACATAAGCGTCGTCGCATTAATAAATGGCTGCTACAGCAGCAGATTTTTGGGGTTGACTCCTGGTGCTCTAGTTCTCTCTCCCTTTCTGCATTTGTTGCTGGCTGCGTGCATGCATAGTGATCGATGATGTTGATCGATGATTTAAAGCAACTTTACCGCCACTTCAATTGCTGTCGATGGGTTTTAAAATGTCAGAAACTACGGCACACGACAAGTCAAAGGTGGAATAGAATATACTTCAACTAGTTGCTGATTGCCTTGTGATTGGCTCGTACACCTTTTCTTCCTGCTTCACTTTACCTTCGCTCCAAAATAAACCTGCCATGCTTTCTTTTTTTTTTCTTTTTTCTTTTTATTCCTTTATGAGCGCCTTACCAAATGGTATATATATATATATATATATATATATATATATATATATATATATATATATATATATATATATATATATATATATATATATATATATATATCTCCTGCGGACCGTACGGTATGGCCTCGTGGACCACAGCCCCAGACCGATCAGGCAACTGCCTGATCGGTCACGCAGGGCGCTGCGTCGATGGTGACCGATCATCGATCGGACGCCATCGGCGGCCTTCGGCCGCCACCCCCGAACAAAATTATAACCCTATGGGGTGCAGTGAACCCATCGGCATGGTGAACCCTAGGGGTAGCGGTGAACCCGTCAGTGGCTGATCGATCACGGTGATCGATCAGGCACCTGCCTGATCGGTCAACCTGACCGATCAGGCAGGTGCCACGTACGCGGTCCGCACGCGTCGCGCACAAACAGGCGCGCAGGAGAACAAAACTCATGCGCACTTAACAAGCACTTAGCGGGGTATATCCTTGAAATTGCGAGGGGATGACATGCTGAGGATGGCCATAACTTTCTCTGAGTTAGCTTTAATTCTCCTTAATTTCTGTTACTATGTACTTGAGGAACCAATCACTCTTCACCCCGAACAAGCATTTAGCGGGGTTCAACTTTAGCTTGTTGGCCCTTAAGGTGACGAATGTTTCTTCTAGGTCAGCTATCATGTCTTTCTCCTTCTCTGTCTTGACCAGAATATCATCCACATAGACTTCGATGTTCCTCCCGATCTGATGGCGGAGGTCCTTGTCCATCATTCGTTAATAGGTTGCCCCTGCGTTGTGCAACCCAAATGGCATGACATTATAACAGTAGGTGTCATCTGCCGTCACGAAACTAACCTTCTCTTAGTCTTCCCGAGTGAGGGGAACCTGGTGATACCCCTGATAAGCATCCAACATCAATATGAAATCACAACCAGAGCTAGAATCCACCAGCCGGTCAATGCGAGGAAAGGGGTAACAGTCTTTTGGTCAGACTTTATTTAAATCTCGAAAATCAATACATACCCGCCATTTACCCGCGGGCTTAGGGACAAGTACAACATTCGCCAGTCAGGTCGGGAATTGAACTTCTATATGTTCGACCTTCAGCAACTTAGCGACTTCTTCTCTGATGATCTTGTCCTGTTCGGGCGTAAAGTGTCTTCGTCTCTGTTTCACCGGCCGAACTCCCGGTATTATATTCAACCGATGCGTGGCCAAGGTCGGGGGAACTCCTTTAATCTCTTCTATAGCCCACGCAAACACGTCCCGATAGTCCCTTAAGCAGCTGATTAGATGGCTTCTCAGCTCTGGCGTAAGATCAGCGGCAATCCTTGTAATTCCTCCCGCTTGTTGAGGATGAACCTGGACCTCCTTGCTTTCGACCTCTCTACATCTTCTTTAGGTCCCTCTTCTTCTCGAGGGTTGGAACGATCGATTTGCAACGCTTCATGCGCCCTCGGGTTCTTACGAGCTTCTATCCTGACCTCCCCACTGTAACATCATCGGGAAGCCAACTGGTCTCCTTGACTTCGGCCACTTGCTCACCCATCGGGAATTTGATCTTCTGATGGTAGACTAAGACCACCGCCTAGAATAAGCTGAGTGTTGGATCCCCAGGATGGTGTTGTAGGACGATGGGGCATCCACGACCATGAAGGGCGTCCTTCTCGTCCTCTCCAGCATGTCATCTCCTAGCGACATTGACAGAGAGATCTGCCCGATCGACTGCACTCTATATCCGGTAAAGTCGAAGAGCGGGGGTGGAGACCGGATGTAGCTCGTCCACATCGATTTGCATCGGGTCCAGAGCCACCTTGTACAGGACATTGACGGAACTACCTGTATCTACAAAGACGCGCTTAACCACGTAATTAGTTATGCGTGCGAGGATTACTAGTGCATCTTCATGGGGAGCTTCCACGTCCTCTAGATCGTCAGGGCCAAATGAAATAACTGGGCATTGACGCTTGTCGCTGCTTGTCCCGATGGTGTAGTTCTCCAGCCGACGTGTGTGGGCTTTCCTTGCCCGATGAGAGTCTCCTCTAGTAGGCCCTCCGGAGATCACTCCCACATGGCCCGAGGGAGGCCCGTGCGCCCAAGCTTTGCCCTTCTTGGGATCTCTTTCGGGGGAGCTGGATTGGCAGGGTACTATCTCTCGACTCCTTCCCCTTGAACGCGACCGGGATCGATGCCTGGGTCTATCTTCCCCCGATTGTCATCGATGAGGGGAAGGGCTTCGCCGTCGATATCCTGATTTATTCCATCACTTGCGAGGCTTGGCGTCCGTGTCCTTGGACCTCCTCTTCTTCAAGGCGTAGCACTCCTCCATGGAGTGCGTCGTACTGCCATGGAAATCACAATACTTCTTCGGTGGTTCGGGTTCCGCGGTGTCGACCGTCTCCATCAACCTCTTCTTACCGGCCAATGATCCTTTCCTGAAGGAGACTCCTTCGCTCGGGCTGGTGCAGGTGGTTCTCTTCTCTCGGATCATACCGAGATCTGAATAGGCCTCCTGCCGGATCTTTTCGGCGGGCATGTTGCACCTCTTCGACATTGATGTGCTTGACAGAACGCACCAATAAGTCGTCGAAACTAGTTAGCGGCTTCTTCACCAGTGATCGAATGAAATCGCCTTCGGAGAGTCCTTGTGTGAAGGCGTTGATGAGGATCTCCGAAGTAGCGGTTGACACGTCTTGAGCCACCCAATTGAACCGCTGGATATAGTCCTTCAGCGGTTTTTAGCCTTCATCTTGAGGGCGAACATGTTCAACGTCGTCTTCTGATATCACCGGCTGTTGGCGAAGTGGTGTAAGAAGACGGTTCTAAACTCCAGGAAAGAGTTTATCGAACCCGGGGATAGCATCTAGAACCATCTCTGGGCGCCCCTGACAAGGTATTCAAGAACATCCGACACTTCACACCATCCGTGTATTGGTGTAAGAGAGTCGCGTTCTTGAATTTGCAGATGTGATCCTTTGGATCTGTCTTCCCATCGTAGTCAACAATTCCTGACCACGAAATTGCTTGGGCATGGGATCTGCCACGATTTCTGTAGAGAAAGGGGTAGACTGAGACTTCTTGAGGCCTTGGAGGTCTCGATCTTCCCCGGTCCCCTCCTAGCAAACCCCCCCCCCCCCCCCCCCCCCATCTGAGATAGGAAGGCGGAGGATCCAGATCTTCCCCCGGTCCCTATCCCCTGCATAAAGCACTGGAGGCAACGGAGTGTGCCCTCTCCAGGTCTCCCAAGGAATCTCGCTGGGGCGCTGGAGCAGCCATTGCCAGTCCCGCCGGCGGCGAGATAGATCTTCAATTTCGGTTGTGCGAGGTAGTCATTCTTGGGATTTCGCCTTGCTCCGAAACCGCTCGTCGTGAGGCGGCTTGCTCGATCTGGTGTTGTCAGGATGATGAGTTGTCCCTCTGGATCTACCATCATAGTGCTCTTTCTGGTGCTTTGATTGTTTCCCACAGACGGCGCCAAATTTGTTCTGGAAGGGAACGATGCGGACGGTGAGTCACCAGAGTGCAACCCACGAAGACGGTGACGGGGAGAAGATGCTCATGCCCTGCGAGATTAACACGAGCATTAATGGGAGCACACCGGAAGGGTTTCCGGCGGAGCCCACTCCGACGCTCAAGTCAGAAATTTTAGTTAGGAGGACAATGAGGAATCATAATTTTGATCAAGTTCGGAAAGCTTACCTCTTCTACCTAGATGCTGAGGCATCTTATATATCTGAGGTTACTTGATATCTTTTGATAACGACCACTGTGATAATTAAGGCCTTAATTGCTGCGTGTTGCGGACAATAATTATCCAATGAGTTTTCTATTCTGGAAAGATGAACCACTACTTGAAGTCGGGTTATCTGACTCATATGTTGATCTTTGGGCTCCATTGTCTTGGGCCAGTCTCAGAGTCTCATTTCCAGAGTTGGTCTCGGGGCCTTCATTTGTTCTACCAAGAGGGTCTTGGGAAACTGAAGCCCGGCCTGACCTCGGGTGTTTGTCTTCCTGAGGTAGTCTCGGGAGCCTGAAGCCCAACCTGACCTCGAACGTCTGTCCTCCGGAGGAAGTCTCGGGAGTCCGACAGCCTGGTCTGACCTCGGGGCTCTGATCTACTCTCCCGAGGTGGTTTTGGTATGATCCCGACGCTCAGGTTCGGTGGGCCCTGACACGTAGCTTCTCCGTGCCACACGTCCACCCTAGATGATGAACCCCATCAGAGATAAAAGCTCAAATACAACTCTTATGTTCAAAAACACACAAACAACTTAGAAACTCCTCCTCAGGGACATAAAAGAAAATTTCCAATTCACCACACAATAAAATTTTGATCGAAATTTACTCTAGGAATTATGTTCTGATCAAAACAATTATGAAAGTCATGTAGGTTCCAACTACTCGGGATCACATGGATTTGATTCTTCAATTTAACTTTTATAAAGGACATATCACTAGAAATTTTCAGATCAATAAAATCACTTTTTATTGCATTAACTAATGTTCCTTTCATTTCCCTATATCCTATAACCTTCAACTCTAATTGATTGATTGGTCATCTTTGAACATATTACCAACTCAAATTAGTTTCTTTCATTTCAACAACTTTCTAATTGCAAATGATCTATTGGCTGTTAAGCTAGTCAAGGAGAAACAGGAAGAGACTCGGAAGAAATACAAACCATAAAATTCTTATGTTTCCTTCATAGTTTCTCAATGCCTAAGAACAAAGCAAAAGACTGCATCTACAAAGGAGAAACCAAAACAATAACAGGAAATCAAATCGAATGTGCAAATGAAATTGAAAACTCTAACCAGGTAGTTCTTCGATCCTTTTGGAGACTAAAATTGGATGCACATTCCAGGTACAAATTTTATTTAGAAACACAAGCATAACAAGTAACCAACCAAGACTTATGGAATTAAGCATAAGCATCAATCCAAATAGGTGGGTTAGCTATAGTTAAAAATTATTTACCTGGCGCTCAGCCTTCTCTGCTAACAAGAGAAGAACTTTGCCAATTTCATGCAAAACAAGGAGGATAAGGCGCCCATGCATTCTCACAACTTCAATCTCTTCTTGGACAGGCAATATAATTCTAGAGATCTGCTCTTTTGGTGGAATGCTTCCACGATTAGATACTGTACATTATCCGAACGACGATTTAGGCATAAAGTAAGAAATGCTGTTTGGAATATGTTGACGGCAGTAACCAGTTGTTCCTTTCCCTGGGTTCAGAGCAGGTAGAACCCCCTTCTCATTAGTGTCACGTGAAATTCTTTCAAGAAGATTCTCAATCATAGATAACACCTTTAGGTACCCATGTGTAAATGCTTCTTTGGCAAAACTAGATGCCGTGAAAGCAAACTTAATTTGACTAGCAAAAGTTTTCACAAGTGCTTCCCAGACCCGTTCTGTTAAATAAAGGATCACCCTCCTGTTCCAAGTCCAGCAAAGTGAAATAAGAAACGAAATTTTGAATAATAAAGTGCATGCTATCTGCTTGGTGGTTTTCTGCTGAGTTTGCTGTGGTGGAACAGTTACAACTTTCTTTCGTCGGACGCCCTGCGCTTCTTCCACGTTAATGTGGTCACAGGCTCCTCCCAAAAGATTATTGAAACTCTTCGACGGCTTTCAGCCTATAGAGCAAAAGAACTCCCCATCCTATGATTCCTTGAGAGAAAGCGCTTATCAATATTTCTTGTGTTACTGTATGAGTATCCACAGCTACCTGGTTAAATCTTTTAATATAAACCCGTAGAGACTCCTTAGGGCATTACATCAAAGAAAAAAGGTTTATATTGGTCTTATGACATTTCTTGCTGCTGGCAAAATATTGCAAAAAGATCTTCCTAAACTCTTTGAAGCTAAGGATGGAGCCATGAGGCAGTCTGTCAAATCATCGTTGGGCAAGACCCTAAAGAGTTGTAAGAAAAACTTTACACTTAACTCCGTTTGAGTACTGATATAGTAGAGTAGCATTTTCAAATTTCATCACGTGCTCTTAGGGATCCGTCACTCCTCCATACTCTCCAATAGAGATGCCTTTGAAATGGCGGGGCAAGGGATCACCCAAAATTTCCATAGAGAAGGGCACTCCCGGCTGATCAGGTGAGCGTCGACTGGCGGGCGCTTTACCCTTTCGAGAGTCGTGTTGTAGAGTGTGACCGGAGGAAGTTGTGTCCATCCGATCAATTCGCTCTTCGTCTCTATCATCTGAGCAAATAAAAGTCAAAGGAAAGTGATCTTGTCGCATGGTCATCTCTACATCTTGCAGAGCAATTGTTGAGATGGCTAGAGCTTGGGGTACAGAACCATCAGGTTGTTGTGGTTGTTGCGTCAAAAGTTGCACCTTGGCCTCTATCAAAAGCTCTGAGTCTTCTAGAGAGAGTGTGATGGTAGTCATCTTGTTATTAGTAGAATCAGCCATTTTTACATCGTGGATCAGGTGAAGAGTTCCCATAGACGGTGCTAATTTCGATCCTGTCTATGAGCGGTGAAGGATGATGCGGTGAAAACGTTGGCTTGTGTTGGACTGGTACCACCGTCGATGAATTCTGAAAAAGGAAACCCCCAAGAGAAAGAGTGTTAGCAGCAAGCCCAGAGGGTCCCTGACGCATGCACTCCGACTCATGGAAAGCCAATTTTTTTATCATTGCAATTGTCGCCTTGTTATCACAGAAAAATAATAGTTGCATCTTTTCATTGTTAATGAATATCTGCAAGTAATCTTCCAACCCAAACTGCTTGACATGCTGCTGAAGTTGCTGATACATAGTCTGCTTCTGAAGAGGATAAGGCAGTAGTAGCTTGTTTCTTTGAACTCTATGAAATTGCTCCTGATCCAAAATTAAAAACACTAGCTGAGGTGCTCTTTTGATCATCCACTGAATTTGCCGAATCACTATTAGCGAATCCGCAAAGATTGAATTTTGAAACTCTAGTATACCAAATTGCATAATCTATAATTCCAGCAATATAGCGTAAAATTATTTTAGCTTCTCTAAGATTTTGCATAAATCTGAAAATTATACCAATAGAAAAATCAATATTTGGTCTAGTATGTGTTAAATAAATTAAACCTCCAACCAAGCTTCTGAAATTTTTTGCATTAGCTTTCTCTAAACCATCTTTCAGTTGCAACTTCTTATTTATATTCATGGGCATAGAAGCTAAATTGCAATTGAGTAAACTGAATCTTTTAAGAATATATTTTCTTTGTGAGATAACAATCCCATCAACTCCTTGCTTCACTTCAAAACCAAGAAAATAATACAATATTCCCATATCTGACATCTCAAATTTATTCATCATATTAGATTTAAAATCGATCAGTAGAAAATCAGAAGAGCTCATATATATTATATCATAGAGACACACAATGAGATAATCATCTCTACCTTGTTTCTTCACATAAAGAGTGAGTTCGTTTTTGCTTCTCTTGAAATTTTGTTATTGAAAATAGTCATCAATCTTGTTATACCACACATGTGGGGTTTGTTTTAACTCATAAAGTATTTTTTTCGATTTATACACCTTCGTTTCTTTGCATTCAATTATAAAGCCTTCCGGTTGAGCTATAAACTTCTTCTTACAAGTCGCATTCAGAAATGCAGATTTAATATCAAATTGATAAACAGGCCAATGCAATTGTGTAGCTAATTATGCTAGGATAATTCTCACAATTTCAAATCTAATAACTGGAGAGAATGTTTCTTCGAAATTAATACCTTGTTGTTGCAAATACCCTTTTGCAACAAGTAGAGCCTTATATTTTTCAATGGTTCTATCAACATAGTATTTTATTTTAAACACCCACTTGAGCCCAATCACATTCTTGCCTTTAGATAGATCTACCATCTCCTTTGTTTCATTTTTATGGATTGCTAATAGCTTTTCTTTTAATGCATTCGCTATTCTTCCTTCGTTACTGCTTCTTCAAAAGTTGTAGGATCTGTAATACAGAGAGAAATTGACTTGATTCATAGGACCATATAAATTAGCGTGAATTAGCTCAAGACATTCTGATGCTCTCCATGATTGTCCATTTGGAAAAGGCTTCCTTGTTTATTTTCTAAGTATACATTCTTTACATAAACTAAGAGAACTAATTTGGGATAATCCAAGAATCATATCTTTTTAATTTAAAAGTTATATTCATTTGATGTTGAGATGCCTATATCTCAAGTGTCACATCTTGATTCATTATCTTCACTAGCAATAAAAGTTTAGTTTCCCACATTAGAAATCTTCAGTGGAAACATCTTATTTTTGTTATTTGCATTTTAATAATAGACTGTCCAGAATCTTTATTAGAAATAATACAAACTCTATTATAAAATAAAATTGTATAGTCACCAATCATTAATTGTCCAATACTTAACAAACTATGTGCCAAACTAGGAATAAAATAAATATTGTAAAATAATTTAACTTTAATATCACTAGTCTCTACGACAATAGTGCCTTTGCCTTCGACTTATATCTGTTTATTATCCCCAAGTCTTACCAGCATCTTCTGTGACTTATCAAGCTCTTTAAATAATGGCTTATTGCTAGTCATGTAATTTAAACATCTACTATCCAAAAATTAAATATTGTTTTAAACTTCGTTACAATGAGAATAAATCATAAATAATTTATTTTTCTCATTTTATTTTTTCACATAATTTGCTTATGAGCTATTTCTTAAATTTGTCTTGATATGCCCAAATTTTTCGTAATAATAACATTGAATGGAATTTTTATTCTATTTTTTATCCCCTTTGAATTGCTTTTCTTATCCATTAAAATTACATTTTTCCTTTGCGACGTCCTCTTCTACGAAAACCTCCTCTTTCACGACCTCTGCTAGCGAAGTCTTTTTTTTTCTATCTCCCCCCTCACTTGAGAAGCTTGAAATACCTTTTCTTCACTCTTCGCAACGGATCTATTTCACCTTGCCTCATTAGCTTGCAAAGAACTCATTAGTTCATCAAAAGAGAAAATCGAAAGATCTTTATACTATCTATCGTAGTTACTATCTAATCATATTTAGGAGTCAAACTTCACAAAACCTTCGAAACAATAATTGCATCGGTGATCTTTTCTCCATAAGATCTCATTTGACTACAATCAAAATTGTTCTAGATAAAAAGTCTTGTAAAGTTTCATTAACCTTCATAAGCAAGGCCTCAAACTCATTTTTGAGGTCTAGAGTTTCACTGCTATCACTCTGGAGGAGCTTTGGAATTCTTTTTGGATCATGCATTGCTTGCTGAAGGATGAACAGTACTTTTGAATCCTTCTTTTTGTTCTCCTTTAATCGGCCTTCATCGGCTTCCTCGTTGTCAAAATCTTTCTCTATTAAATTCCAAAGATCTTGAGATTTAAATGAAGTCTTCATTTTGATACTCCAAAATTCATAGCACTCTCCTTTGAAAATGGGGATGAGGTGTCACGCCCTCGAGAGGAATCACTGGCTCAATATAGAATCGGACAGCATCCCCCTGTACGACGAACACTTGAGCCATGAGTAGAAGGCCTGCACGGCCGCCACTATCCCTCAGCGAACATGGCTGGCAATATCAACATAAAGAAAAATACATGACATCATACAACAAAAATCGCGTACCGATACGACTTATGCCAATCAAAACAATAACAAAGGCCTCTAGGACACACAAAAGTACAATCCGGCCACAACATAACGGAATCAAACGCAGCAAAAGCAAAGGGAATACAGTATACTAACAAATACAACACAAAATAAAACCCGAGTCACCTTGAAACGGAAGAGCAGGGACAGGCTGTTGGGCACTCTAGCTAGACGATCATCCTGAAATAAAAATAAGGCTAATAGTGTGAGTTCAAGAACACAATGAATACATAAATCTGATATACATAGTAAGCTATACTAGCAATAAGAGTCAAGCTGACAACAGTATCAAGTGTAAAAGTAGGAATTGCTAAACTAGAATACCGAATAAATGATACATACCAGAGTCAAACAAACCTGAAGATATAAAGGTCCAAATACCATACAAGTAATGTAGGGTCTCTAGACCCTATGTAAACATACCTCCTAAAGGTGCAAGTCAAATATATATACTGTAATCAAATGCAATAAGTACGGGCAAATGTAATAATACAAACAATAACTATCATGCAATAATACATCATGTGCACACGATGTTTGTATGCACTCCAGCTACCCCTACGCTGGGTGTCCGAGTGGACAGGATGCCAGGGAGTCAACCGCTCCAACAACCATAACCCCAAAACTAGACAAGAGGGGAGCCAACTACTCATGGGTCACACAACTCATCATGACATGTACCCCTACACCAACAAGGGGAAGTCAACTGCTCGCTGGTCATACAACCCATCATGACATGTACCCAGAGCCAGAAAGGGGGAACCAATTGCTCTCTATACTACTGCTGCTTGCTACCACGTTCCGGCATCGCTACCCATGAGTGGCCGAGCGAAGACACGACAGAACAACTGCACACACTAGGAGGGCTCCTTGATTGCTACGATGCACCGGAATCACTGCTCATGAGTGACCGTGCAGAGTCTTGATAGGGCAACTGTGCGCACCCTCCAATAGCCACTAATCGTGTATGACAATGTGTGCAGATCATGATCACGGCATGACAGACGACATATCTCAACCACATGACTGGGAGCCCTGTGTCGTCAGTCCGTGTGCATGCAAGAACGATGCATGACACTATCATACACAACACCTACCTAACTAGTCATCCAATTATCAACATGATATGCAGAGGTCCAAGAATAATCATGCACCATATCCTAATCCTAGTACTGGGTATAAGTATCCTATCTCTAATCACGATACACAACATATGCGACAATAAAGGGTAAGGAGGTACAACATCTAAGCAGTACAGAAAATAAAACTATCGTCTAATCGAGCAGTTAGTATCAAGTGTAAATATATGAAAGTAGAAAATAAATATAACTCTACTGCTATCTATAACTAACTATGCATAAAATCTATGACAATATCTAAATAGATAAATCAGAAGTACCCGTCTCCAAATGTGAAACCCGTGTCAAAAGGGAACCACTAGTCTAGATATCCGTAGCAAATCAATTAGGGTACTATATCGAAGGCATAATCATTTAGCTAAAATCACATACGATATTTAGCTAAATAACTATGAAAATTAATTAGGGCTAATCCTAACTATTTTAATCATTTTAATTAAACCAATCCTTAATGATGACACACGACAAGGGAAAGAAAAATCCCATAGAAACCAAAAACAAGGCCAATAATCACAATCGACACCCACGGTAGGAAAGTCAAGAACCAAACCAAAACTGCACTAACATACTGTTGGGGCAATCTATGGTCCGGAGTGACCATGTGCTTTGATGTTTGGGCAAAGGGTTTAAGTTAGGATTACCCTTGTGTTCTAATATGTGTATGTGAGTGTGCAGGTTTGCCGGTTACACATATTGACTTAGCTGGACGGCTTCAGGTACGGTGAAGGGTGTCATGGAGGCAAGCCGTGGGCTTGTGTGCACCTGAGGGACCATGGATAGCAGGGATGATGAGCCGAGGGGCACGGACTTCGAGGCATGCATGAAGGATGACATGGAGGCAAGCTGGAGGCTTGTGTGCGCATCTGAGGGACGGGAGCCAAAGATGAAGAGGGTGCGAAGGCAACAGTCGAGGTTGCTGGTGAAGAGTCAGCTGAGTGGTGAGGGTACGAGTGCTGAGGGAATGTACTCGGGGAAATCCTAGGGGTCGAGTGCGGAGAGAATTATACTCGGGGAGGAAAACCTAGGTGGGCAGTCGACTGGGGTTCTGGCAGTCGACTGGTAAACCCCACAGCAAGATCAGTCGACTGCCAATGGGGCAGTCGACTGCTTGGGGCAGTCGACTGTTGGCGACCAAAACAGACTTAAGCTCTATTTAAAAGGGCTTCATTTTGGCTGGGAGCTTTGACGAATTTGGCTTTGGTTAGGAGACAAATAGTAGTCTTTGTGCTCAGGAAGTGTGTCCGGGATTGTGGCGAGGTTTCTCCACCCACAAGGAGCTACACGAGCTAGCCGGAGGGCATTCGGGGAGTGATCCGCCGAAGGATCAAGGGATCGTCCACCTTACAGACTGTCGTAGAGTAGGAGCGTCATCTCCGAACCACGTAAACAGTAACGTGTTAGCGTTTGATTGTTTTTATTGTTATTGTTTCCGCTTGCGCACGCTAACATCGTAGGTTGAAATCGAGAGTTGCTATTCACCCCTCTAGCAAGACGAACACGATCTAACAAGTGGTTTGAGAGCGAAGGTCTGCTCTTGTTTGAATAATTGCCAAAGGAGCACAAGCTAGAGGAGATAATGATGGAAGATAAGTTGGGGGACGATATCAACACTCCACCTTCGTATGATCATGAAGATTTCGACTATTGGAGGACAAGAATGAAGACTTGGCTTGGAATGAATTGGGAGTGTATGATGGTAATAGAAGAGCCCTTCGAAATTCCAAAGGATAAGCACGGAAAAAAGTTCCGACCTAGATCTTGGACTAAGGAGCAACAAGCACACTCTAGGGCAAATAAGAAGGTAATTGATATATAAGTTAATATTTTGCCTAATAATGTTTTGAGTGGTGTAGGTGAGTATGAAAATGCATATGAGCTATGAAACAAGATAGGAGAATGCCATGAAAATTCTACACAAGCTAAATTAGTGGAAGAGCTCAAGGAGACAAGTCAAATGGTCCAAGAAGAAGAAAAAGAAAAAGAATTGTCAACCTCATCAAGTGAAGTGACACAATCGAGTGAAAGATCATCCACTTCATCAAGGGAAGAATAAGAAGTATCAACTTAAGGATTGAGGGGGAGGAGAGACCCTCATCAATACCGGAGCAAGAAGAGGCTCCTACCTTCACCAAAGCAAGGACCAAAGACCACATCATTTGCTTTGGGTGCAATGAAAAAGGACACTACAAGGACAAGTGTCCAAAGGGTAAGAAAAAGGAGGTAAACCCTAAACTCATTTCAATTTCTTCTAAATCTAACATGGGTTGTAAGAATGAGAAAATCCAAAAGAAAAGGGAGAAAATTAGATGATTCACGTGTGGTGAGCTAGGACACTAGCACACGAAATGCCCAAGGAGTGGAAAGCTCAAGAAAATGGAGCATTTAAGAAGATGGGAAAAAGAAGAAAAGAAGAGGAGATCACATCAAGGGAGAGCTACAAGGGTAAGGGAGGTAATCTCTAACTTTAAATTGAAATGCAATTCAAACTTAAGTTCCTCTATGCATGCTAAAAATAATGTCAATTATTTATCCATGCATAACTTAGGATTTAAATATCATGATAGGAGTATGGTTAGTATTGTAGATCAAAAACCTAGAAAAGTCATGCATCATGATAAACCCAAGACCATTGGACCTAAGGATCATGACATTAATCCCAAGAAGGGGAGACATATGCCTAGGAAGGAGGGTAGGTTTAGGAATGTCCAAAGTGGACATGTGGATTCTAGGGTTAGAAGCCTAGAAAGGGAAAATCAAGTCTTGAGGGCAAGACTTGAAGAAATGGAGAAAACCCTAGGTAGATTCACTATTGGATCTAAGGATTTAGATATGGTGTTGGGTAGTCTAAAACCCAACAATGATAGATCGGGGTTGGGATACCGATCTAAGGTCTCTAATGCCAATGGAAAGAAGTATGCTAGGATAGCATATAACTATGGCAAAGAGGAGAAGTCCAAAAATGACACAAGGGGGTGCCATTTAAAGGTAAAAAGAATGACTTAACCAAGGGCAAGATGTCTAAGGTTAAGAAGGTTAAGTTTGTAGGCCAAGAGTCACTGGAGGTACACTGGTGTTGCCTAGTGGTTGTTGAGTCACTTAGGGAGGTGGCTAGGGTTAAGAGCTCAAGGGGGAGCTCTAGGAGTCTTTAGGATATGTGGTGAATGGATCTCGGGAGGTGTTCTCCTAGAGGTCTAGATGGACCATGAAGTGTGCCAAAAGAATTGGAGATGGACTTGAGTCTCAATTCTTAGATTTGGCACGATGGTTTTGAGTTTCATGCATGGAAATATGACATTGGGTCATATAGCATGAAAGTTGATTTTTGATGTGTAAATGTCATATAAATCAATGCTAGGGAGGCATTGTGGGTTGGTATGGGCAGTAACATCAAGAGGAAACCAAAACTAGGACTTTAGGTCAAGGTTCAATTGAACTTTTTATCTAATTTTGGGTTTTGTGTCAAACTTGGGAGTGGTAATAGATACATTTTTGAATGTATTTTTCCCAAGTAGGTATGGGTACCACAAACTTCTCCACAAAATTTGAGAATTTTTGGAGACTTATGAAATTTTTGGTACATTTTTGAAGTTGGTCCGAAATGTTGAAAATCAGAATTCAGAGTGCCAGTCGACTGCCCCAAGGGGCAGTCGACTGATCTGGGCTGAATTGGGTTTCAGCAGTGGAAAGTGTCCAAATGATGTAAAACAAGTGTATGGGGGGCTAGTACACTTTGGTTTGGATCATTATGGGATAAAAGATCCAATAAGGGGGGAATTGTTGGAATTCTTTTGATGTATGGCAAAGGGGGAGAAGTGTTGAGTTTAATTTGGGAAACCAAACACGCCTTTGCAAGAAACCCTAGGTTTAGGGGAAGCTTAGGTAAAGGGGGAGCATTGTTGCTCCATTCTTGGCGTAATGGGAACCTTGGAGAGGTTTTTAAAAAGCCTTTGTAAGTCCAATGTATGGGGAGCCTTGGGAAGGTTTTAAAAAGCCCATTTTGGTAAAAAAATCCTAACTTAGGGAAGTTAGGTGTGGTGATGCCTTGGGATATGATCCATGATTGTTTGCATTGCATATGCATGGCGGTGTAAGTCCAAGGTGGAGCCTTGGCAACGTAAGTCCAAATGGTTGTTAGCCTTGTGTTTTTGCTATTTGTTTTCCCTAACTTAAACAGATTGCCAAACATCAAAAAGGGGGAGATTGTTAGGGCAATCTATAGTCCGGAGTGACCATGTGTTTTGATGTTTGGGCAAAGGGTTTAAGTTAGGATTACCCTTGTGTTCTAATATGTATATGTGAGTGTGCAGGTTTGCAGGTTACACATATTAACTTAGTTGGACGACTTCAGGTACGGTGAAGGGTGGCATGGAGGCAAGTCGTGGGCTTGTGTGCACCCGAGGGACCATGGATAGCAGGGATGATGAGCCGAGGGACGCGGACTTCGAGGCATGCATGAAGGATGACATGGAGGCAAGTTGGAGGCTTGTGTGCGCATCCGAGGGACGGGAGACAAAGATGAAGAGGGCGCGAAGGCAACAGTCGAGGCTGCTGGTGAAGAGTCAACTGAGTGGTGAGGGTACGAGTGCCGAGGGAATGTACTCGGGAAATCCTAGGGGTCGAGTGCGGAGAGAATTGTATTCGGGGAGGAAAACCTAGGTGGGCAGTCGATTGGGGTTCTGGCAGTCGACTGGTAAACCCTACAACAAGATCAGTCGACTGCCAATGGGGCAGTCGACTGGTAGTGGCTGAAGAATTCGAACGTTGGCTTGCAACGGTCGAATTTGAGTGGGGGCAGTCGACTGCTCTTGGGGCAGTCGACTGGTAGCGACCAAAATAGACTCAAGCTCTATTTAAAAGGGCTTCATTTTGGTTGGGAGCTTTGACGAATTTGGCTTTGGTTAGGAGTCAAATAGTAGTCTTTGTGCTCAAGAAATATGCCCAGGATTGTGGCGAGATTTCTCCACCCACAAGGAGCTACACGAGCTAGCCGGAGGGCATCCGGGGAGTGATCCGCCGAAGGATCAAGGGATCGTCCACCTTACGGACTGTCGTGGAGTAGGAGCGTCATCTTCGAACCACATAAACCGTAACGTGTTAGCGTTTGATTGTTTTTATTGTTATTATTTCCGCTTGCGCACACTAACATTGTAGGTAGAAATCGAGAGTTGCTATTCACCCCCTCTAGCAAGACGAACACGATCTAACACATACCTCTCACAGCAAGCACTAAATAGAAGCAACAATTAAAACCCAAACTAAACTCATGTAAAAGAAAAAAAAATACTAATTCAGCTCATCACCAATCCATGGCCAACACAAGACCTACTTATCCTTGAAAGATCACAACAATCCTCAATGTATGGAATCAAGAACCAAGTCCTAAAGAAAAATCAGAACAAAGCGACTAAAGAACCCAACACAACTTGTGGAGCTCCCAACAAAGATCAAGAATAGCCATGAACAAACCGAACAACAACTCCAACGCATACATCAAATCCGATTACCCTTAATCATCAAATCTGATTACCTCACTGATCTAATCCAAAACACAGGTTGGAGCTAATGAAACCAAATCAAAGCTCACAAAGAAAAATCCAAACGGATGAAGAGATCCTCAACATCAAACGACCAAATAGTAATGTCGAGATCATCAACATCGAGACAGCAAAACAGTAAAGCCGGAATCACAAATCCCTTGCACCGATCAAATCATATCGCATAGCACAAAAAGAAAATAATCCAAATAGAACCCATCCACAACTACCATCAATCCACCCCAATCGGAAGTAATCCAACACTAATTCATTCAAGAGAGACTCCTAGAAGAACAGATCTTACCTGATCCGATGTTCACGTAACCTTCTTTGTCCAGATCTGATGGCGTCTAGTGATCGCAAGGCAGAATCAAAATCCACAATAGCGAGAAACCACCACACGACCGAGCACTCAAATGGCTGATCCAGAATCTGAAGGAAGGTGGCAAAATCCGGTGATCATTTCGCGACGAGGAGGGAAGATCGAAATGAGAAGGGCTTTATCGTGTGAAGAAGATGGCGATCGCGAGTTGGCTCGGCGGAGGCGTTTCTTCTGATCGAGCAGAGGGGCGATCGGGTGGAGAAGTGGAAGAGGGATTTTATTTATTGTACCTTTTACAAATGACCCCCTGCAATTTCCTAATTCCAAGTTAAGCCCTCTTCTTAAGGACTTATGCTCTTAACCCCTCTAAATTTGTGATATTTTACATGAGGGGTTAAGAAACTCCGTTGGTTGCCATTGCAAGCAAACTAGGACACGTCAAATCCGATTATGCTCTGTGATAGGGTTGAAAAGTCCGTGCCCGGCTCCGGTATGAAGAAGCCGGGGACTGGGTATAACCTCTCGTCCCGGGCCCCAGGCCCCCCATTGGAGTTCGCGCTCGGGAAGGTCAGGTATCTCCAGGAGGTAGGACCCCGAGAGTATTTCAGAAGGTATCACATCCGAAGACTCCCGAGTTCGTCTCAGGAGGCGGAGTCCCCGCAATTGCCGACCTCGAGAACCCCGAGTGTCGCAACTAAAGAAAAAGGGATAATGACGCAGACCATTTCAAATGATATCCCTTTATCACCGAAAGCGACGGGCGCGGCCTGAATATCGAAAACGTGGCTACAATAAAGGAGGCACGATCAGTCGAGGGGGGGATAAAAGGAAGTTCAACCCCTCTGGTAAGGGGGGGTTACGATCTCTCATCTTTACGCATTATCTCTCTTTCTCACCATCGTTTGGACACCCTACTAACTTGAGCGTCCGAGTGGACTCCGCCGGACCCTTGTCGGCGCGCCCCCTAACGCTTGTGTTACTTTCTCAGGATCCCGAGTCCTCCGGCGACATAGTAAAACTCCACAGGGTTGATCCTCGGTGACTGGTCATCGCCGACGACTCTTTCCGGAACACTCTGATATCACTCTGTTGCAAGAAAAAATATGGAAGATGAGTTGTACACCTGTGGAAGAAGAGAGAAAAAGAAAACTAAACAATTTAACTTGCTTTCATTCATCAAAATGTTACATAATATTTATAGGCTTAGTGGATAAGCATCAACTTCACATGATATTTTTATTTTACCATAAAATTTCGTTCTAATCAAATTTTATCTCTATCCATTATTTATCACATTATCAACCGACAAACTCCTTATTTATTTTGAAGCATATTATTAACAAATACAAGTACGTAATTATATTAGACTAAAATAATTAGGTTTATCATGAAGTACGTCCTTATTATGCATGCATGTAGATAATCAGAGCTGGAGAGGTTCGATCAACAACGACATGACTTGTTTCTGGGTTTCTCCATCCGAATTCGCATATCCATCTCCTTTTCCATAAAAGAATTGCGCCGCTCGAGGGAAATTAATCGCCACATTCTGGAAATATTCTTGGAACGACGACGACGCCACCCGGTTCCCGTTCAGCACCCTCCATTCCGCCTCCATCACTTGCTTGATATGCTCACGGGCAACAGCCTCCGGCACCTTCTTCTCGTGCATGCAGCACTGCACCGCCTTCTGGACATCTCCCCTCGCCAGCTCATGCTGTAGTACTTAATTAAGCCATCAGTTAATTTTGATATATATTGATTAATTAATAATTCATTGAAGAATTTATTTTTAGCACCGTGGAGGTTCCAAAATCGTCATGGAGTCGAAAAAGCATACTGGAGGGCTGCACAATGGAAGGGTAAGTGGTGAAGTTATCCAAGTCCTCCTTCGTGAGATCTTTGCCCGTGCAGTAAGCTGCGGACAGTATCAACGCGCCTGATATCGATATCCATGCGCCGTCTAAATACTCATCCAGCGTCGGTGTATACCCAGTGTGGTACCATCTGGCTTCCCTCATGTATATTTTGCACAATTCTGCCCACTAAAATCAACCAAAAAGAATTCATATATATTGTGACATATATATAAGTATATTAATTGGTGAATTAATTACCGCCCTCTTGAGGTAAGGTATTATGTCTACTCCCTTATCTCTCATGACCTCGTACCCTGCATCATTTACCGAGTTGAAGACGGCTAGAAAACATAGCTTCATGTACTCTGGGAGCTTATCGATCGCGTTGACATCCCATCTGCTTTATTATGATTAAAGAATGTACGTAACTGAATTTATAGGAATTGATTAGATTATTAGTTAAGTAATTACCTCTCCATTATATCAGTGAATAGTTCTAGCTCATCGAGCGTTCCATACACGTCGTAAACGTCATCGATCATTGTTATGAAGGAATTGGCCTTTGTTTGCAACTCCCTGAAAGCCCAGCTATCTGGCTCAAATGCAAAGCCGACGGTCCACAAGTAGTTCTCGGTCAATCTATCTCTGAAAAATGGCAGCTTCTGGGGAAGCCCGAGATCCGTCCACCATCTAATAATTTTTATTTTCATGCATTATAATTAAGGATTAAATAACAAATAATGAATTTATAAATGAATACATGTACCTTGAGAGATCTCTAAGTTCTCGCTTGTAGATGTTCTGCAGTGCGTTGAAATCCAACTTGGCCAACAAAAGCAGAGCAGGATCCATGGCGGGATCTCTCTGCCATGCCCCAATGAACCACTTCGTGTGCAATCGCTGGAATCTCCTGTTCAGTGGGAGCTCCAACGCGTGGGCCACTTGCTCCCTGATCAGGCCAGGCTTCAAAGATCCTTCTTCCTCCAAGAGGTTCTTGAGGTGCTTGGTTGTGAACTCCCTGGCCTCATGCAATAACTCCTCGCCATCTTTTTCAAGATAGGAAGCCTCGTACAAACTCAGTAATCCCTCGGCCTGGCTCTCGAGCTGGCCTTTGTCGTCTTTAAATTTCTTGAATATATCTTAATCATTAACCAACAAGGTTAATTTATTGGAATTGACGAACTTAATGCAGTAGATATTCATGGCCTACTGTTGTTAACGACGACTCACCTTCGGAAACAGAGAAGCCGTTTTCTCTGAGAAGCCTGAAGAGCAGCGCTGAGGCGTGCAGATTGTCCTTGATCTGCAAGCTTATGTCCTCGAACGATGCATGAAACCCTCGCAAAGTGTCCTTAATCTCATTCTTGAAGTGATAAGCCACCCCGAGCTGTTGCAGGTGGTCGATGAGCTGAAGCTGCTCCTCCACTTGACCTTTCTTCTCTTCCATCAGTTTGCTAGTTTGATTCTTGAGTAATTTAATTCTCTCAGCGTGGTCGTCCTCATCCGCCTACAACAATATACTCAAAGAAGATTATGAAAAAGAAGAAGAAGAAGAATTAATTAGAACGTAACTTAATTAGAGAATTAATTAATCAACATTCACTGTGTGGCTAAGAGTGAGAGATTGAATGCGGTCGTGAGTCCATATGCTGGGCTGGAAATTCCCCGACCTCCTCAACGGAGATTCAGATTGCTCGGTTGCGTGGCACTGGATGTGTGGAAGGCGGCGCCACCGCTTGACGACGGCGGCTGGACGGCAACCACCGAAGCAACCGCCGAAGGTCGTCGAAGCTGCGGACAAAAGGGAGACGGACATCTTAACTCAATGGCTTGTTTTGTATGGTGAAACGTGAGATAGAAATTACTAGATTTGGGGTGGGGTGCTATTTATAGAGCAAACTCAAAGGGTTTCTTCATTCATCGTAATGTTGGCAAAAGGTGATTCGTTCGTCCCAAACACCTCTGTCAATCCATCCCAAGGTCAAAATCATAGAGACTATTAACTTGGATGTTTTAGCTAATGCATGGGGGACGGCGGACACATTAACAGCTTCTTCATTATAATAAGACTATTGTTTTGTAGGTTTGTGTTTACGGCAATTTTCTTCTACGAACACTATTCACATCACCATACAAGAGATTTTTATAAAAACACGTGTGGTATATTTAAAATAAAATCTAATTCGACACTTGGGCCTTTGTTGTCGATTAAATTTATTATACAAATGTGGATGTGGACTTAGAACATTAAGTTAATGTTATCACTGTGGTTAGTAGATGAAAAAAAAATAATGCTTTAAGGTTTGAAGAATTTGTTTGTTAGCGGTTAAGTTATAAATAAGTTATGTATTCGTTAATGAGAAATAGAAAAAAAATTATCCTCTCCAAATTTTTAACCTTTTTATTTTTAATCGATAAATATAAATGCAATAAATTGAATTATCAAAAATCCAAATCCTTCATATACACAGTAAAAAGACTAAATCCATATTTCTATCTCTATAAGCTGTGTATCAAATTTCATAAAGTTGGATAATACATGAAGTGTTATCATCATAGAGTCTTAATTTCTTACTAATAATCAAGTTTATGTCCATCCTAAAGAGTTCTAACTAGTAATCAAGTTCATCTCCGCCGTACAGAAAATGTGTTCAATATTTATATAATATTTAGATTTCGGGATAATAAAATTTTAAAAATTATTGTCTTAATTTTATAAATAACTTATTTAATTCATTGGTGTATGGTGACCTTCAACGATAGCGGGTTTTTTTGTGCATCGAGCTTTTATTGTTATACCATAATTGTACAATACCCTTGTTTCCATACCGAACGCATGTATATTTAATTAATGGCGGCTGTAATCCAATACATATAACCTCCTCAGAAAAAAATGATAATAAGAGAGACATTAATGCTAACACAATAATCAGGTCAGTTCTAATGATGTTTATCATTTTAAAAAAGTAAGAAAATATCTGGATTAATTACTTATAAAATTGAAAACATGTATTTCTCACATCAATTAAGGCAGGCAAGCCCCAATCAGGAGTCGTATTGAGGTAATGGAATTTGAAGGCTTTCCGGCCTTTGTAATTTAATTTCTCAGTCTTCATTATGACTTTATTTTATAGTTTTAGAAACATGCTATTAAAATAATATCCACCTAAAAGAATTGATTAAGAAGTCACATTAAATTATGTTGATCGTTTCCTGTTATCGTGTGCATGGTTTTTATGTACATTATTTGTTAAATACCAAAAATATAGAGGTCTTCTTTTTTCTTTTTTTTTGTGTTGCAAGATTTCTTATAATTAATAAAAAAAATCAAAATTCCTCTCAAAAACTTTTCTCCTCTCTCATTTCCTTCCCGACGCCGCAGCCCACGCTCGTGAACCCTAACCACGCGATCTTCTCCTCCTCCTCCTCATGACAACTGCCTCTGCGATTCCTCCTCTCCTCTGTGATCGACGTTGCGTGCCACGCGATCTCCTCCTCCACGCGAGAAACCACATCGCCGCTAGCCCTAACTTCTCCTCTTCTTGTCACGCCTCGAGGAGCTGTTCGTCCGATGCTGACCGGACAACTTCACCCTCGACCTAGAGGATAATCCGAAAACCTTACCTCTGCGACCCTTTCAGCCCGCCTGTACCATAGCCGATAGGGCGGGAACAAGTCACTGAACCAAAAAGAAAACAACGTCGACGAGAAAAGTTGTGTACCGGTACGACTTACGACAAAACAAATAGAAACAAAAGCCTCCATGACACACAAAAGTACAACTATACCTCAATGAAGAAATGACACATCAAATCAAGAATACAGCAGCGGAAATATAATGAAAGAATAAACGGAAAAGGGTACCAACATGTACCACACCAAATACAGAAAAATCAGGAAATCATCTCGACTCACGCTAATTGGGACAGGATGTCGGGCGCTCCAGTCAATCATCTTGAAAAGGGGAAAAACAAGGCTAACGGGGTGAGTCCAAAGAACTCAACGAATACAGACCAATATGCACAGGAAGGTATATTAGCAGTAAGTCACCATCTAACACAAACTGAAGAAAGATGCAATAATAAGAAATGCAGAAACTGAACCATCGAAAGGAAGTACATACCTGTGTCGATCCAAACCCAATAGTATGCATGTTAACCAAATACAGCAACCAAGTGCGGCAATCATAACCAAATGCAGCAATGCATAGCATGCTCATGATGCAACATGGGTCACCCCTGACGCCAATCGGCCACCATCGTCGTTGATGCAGTCTGACCCTGATTGTTGTTTTGGTGTTGACACCGATTTAAGTTATGATTTGAGTTTGGTCCTAACCTGGAGGGTTAGGTGTGAAAAAGTCCTAGCTTGGGGGCTAGGTGTGAAAAGACCTAGCTTGGAGGGCTAGGTGGGAAAAAGTCCTAGCTTCAAGGGCTAGGTGATGGAAATCCGGTGAGTGAAGGCGGGTCCCGGTGAGTGAAGCCAGGTGTTGGAAATCCCGGTGAGTGAAGCCGGGTCCTGGTGAGTGAAGCCAGGTGATGGAAATCCCGGCGAGTGAAGCCGGGTCCTGGTGAGTGAAGCCAGGTGTTGGAAATCCCGGTGAGTGAAGCCGGGTCCTGGTGAGTGAAGCCAGGTGATGGAAATCCCGGCGAGTGAAGCCGGGTCCTAGTGAGTGAAGCCAGGTGATGGAAATCCCGGCGAGTAAAGCCGGGTCCTGGTGAGTAAAGCCAGGTGATGAAAATCCCGGTGAGTGAAGCCGGGTCCTGGTGAGTGAAGCCAGGTGATTGAAATCCTAGTGAGTAAAGCTAGGTTGAAATCCCGGTGAGTGAAGCCGGGTCCCGGTGAGTGAAGCCGGGTGACCGAAATCCTTGTGAGTGAAACTAGGTCCTAGCTTGGAGGGCTAGGTTGAAGTCCCAGTGAGTGAAGTTGGGCATGGCACGAGTCAGAGAAGGGCTGGAGGCTTGTTCTCGTGACTTAGAGTGGATTTGGGCTTGCCTGGATCGGTCTGGTGACCGATCAGGGAAGTTGACACGGTGTTCCTTCGTGGATCAGTCTGGTGACCGATCCAGCGATGGCTGATCGGTCTGGTGACCGATCAGGGAGCATACAGTTCACATGCTGCTCTGCTCCGGATCCGTCCGGTGACCGATCAGGGAGCATCCAGTAGGTTTTGGGGACCTTACTGATCTGCTCCTGATCGGTCTGGTGACCGATCAGGGATACTGTTCAGATCGGTCTAGTGAACGATCATTTATCGCAAGGTTCTCACTATAACCGATCAGGATGACTCCTGATCGGTCAGGAAGCAGCCTAATCGATCTGGTGACCGATCAGGCTGGAGCCTGATTGGTCTGGGGACCGATCTGGAGTGTGCAGCAGACTGCTGGATAGGTCTGGGGACCAATCAGGAGTGTGTAGAAGACTGCTGGATCGGTTTGGTGACCGATCAGGGTCATTCCTAATCGGTCTGGTGATCGATCAGGAGCAGAACTTTAATTCAAATACGCTGTCAGAAGCTCTGATCGCGACTGTTTTCTCTGTCGATTCTCTGATACATTGCTGATTATGTTTGATATGAGTTGCTAAGCTTCTATTGGAGTGTGCAGGCTTTACAGGGATGATTCAAACATTGGAGGAGAGTCAATGGGAGGCTTTCCTTGGAGCAGGTTTGGCTGTTTCCTTATTTCAGGTCTCAACAGCGTCTGGAGATCAGCTGGCAACTGACGGAGGCTCAGCTGGAGAGGGTCTTCAGTGGACTGAGTGCTCAGGGAGTCAGGGAGTCAGGGGGTCAGGCTGTGGCTTCAGTGGATGCTGATGGAGAGTCTGGTGATGGGAGCAGAGGCTTAAGACGAGGCTGGAAGCAGAGGAGCGACAACAGGGAAGACAGAAAAATGAGTGAAGTTTTTGCTGTGGGGTTGTGTTCTCTGGCTTTGTGCTTGAGCGATCTTGTTGCATTCCTATGAGATCTTTGTGAATGTTCCTTCTTGTGTGATCTCTTGTACTCAAGTTCAATCATCCGTGAGATTTGTGGAGAGGTTTCTCCACCGAGAAGGAGACTCTATCTTATCCGATGTTCACCGGGGCTTGATCTGCCGACGATCAAGGGATCGCCCACCTTACAGGCACGCCAAGGAGTAGGGGCAAGTTATCCCCGAACCTTGTACATCGTTGTGTCGTCTGGTTTGCTTTCCTTGTTTTGATTTCTGTTTTTCATTTCTGTTTCTGCACTTGTGTTGTTTGTTTCCGCTGCCTAACTCTTGAAGTGCAGAAAGTTTGTGAAAGCTCAAGAAAATTATGTCTGGCTATATTCACCCCCTCTCTAGCCATCCAAGGTCCAACAATCGCATCTATGCGAAACCGAGTGGGTAGGGCTCTGACCGGGTCCTCCCTCCACCTAGATGGCCACCGTCGGGTATCACACGAAACTGAATGGGCAGGGTCTTGAACTGGAACGTACTTCGCCCTAGGAAAAAGTAACGCTCCCAACCCCTATCTATCTCCCGACAGAGTAGGGGACCTATCGCAACGCCGTTGCCTATAATCCACTAACGAAGAGTGAAACTGAGACTACATGATAGGTAATCTGGCAAGTCTGACGACCCATCTCAACCTCCAGGGAGTCAAAGGTCGCCTACGTATGTCCCTACACCAGTAGCAAGTCCGACAACCCATCTCAACCTCCAGGGAGTCAAAAGTCACCCACCTATGCTACGTGCAATGATGATGCATGTCACTATCCCATGCATCACCCACTATCTAACCCTATTGTCATCTACATGATATGGCAGTAGTCCAGATAACCAGTATACACCATAGCCTAAATCCTGGCGTGAGGTATAAGGTAAGTCGTCCATAAATCCAATACACGCAGAAAAATAGAACAATAAGCAGTAAACCTAAATCAGGTAATAAGCACCAAACGAAGTCGTACAGTAATGAAAAGTAAATGGTATCCCTACCGCTATACATATCTAACTATGCATAAATGTTTGACTACATCTAATATAGACAAGTCAAAAGTACCCGTCTCGATAAGAAGAAATCCGTGTGACGAGAACCCCTCATCCAAAATAATATCCACCACGAGCAACCACAATAATTAATGTCCTGCATCAAGGATATAGTCTTAGCTATGTACACAAAGTAAGTAGCTATTCGAAACCCTATAACGTACTCGAATTAATCCAAATTCCAAATTCAATTGTTGTTGAACACTTAAATTTGAACATAAATCCGAACAGATCTAACTCCACCAATTGTAACTCACACCAACCCATGGGTAGTACACAGAACTAGCTCCATTCAAAACCCAAAGTGAGGTCAACACTTAAAGACTCCTCTAGCTTGAATTCAATTATGGAAACAGGGTTGTGATTCCCAATCAACTCAACAAACAAAGCTACTCAACGTTACAAGAACACCTCTTGCACTTGTTGCTCACGGCACAACAAGTAGAACCAAGCAAAACCAAATTCTCAGCACATCCTATCAAGCAACCTCACGGCAACAAAAACACACTCGAAGGAAAGAACAAACGAATCCAAGCTCTAGGTGTATGCGATCCAATCAATCAGACACATCCTCAAACAAAAATATAGATTAATTCGAGCCCAATACAACCAAAAACAAATTTCAACTTCACGATTAAAGATCCAACACAATCCTCATCCAAAGCTGATCACCAAAAGAAAAATAGAGCTTACCTCAGATGGCACGCAAGAACTCTACTCTGGTATACAAGAAACGAGCCCAACCAAGGAAATCAACCACAAGATCTATAAGTCGGAGTTAGGCTTGGCCCCAAGCCCTAATTCAACGGAGCTTCCCAAATTCGCAGCTCGAGGAAAACTAGAAATGGAAACCCATCAAAACACTTCCTCAAATCCAAACTAAATAGCAAATCGTCCTTACCTTGATTGGGTCGATGTAGCTATTCTTCGCTTGAATACCAGTATAGCTGAGATCACTGAAAACAGAGCCTGTCGGGAGGATTTTGATCTCCCACAGTTCCAGATCTAAGCCTGCAACTCCCTCTTCTCTATAGCCCTCCAAGAACCCTAGATCCACGAGACTCGAAGGATCATCAAATCATGATCACGATCACGAACAGAAACAGATTGTAACCACGAAACAACTCCCACTCACCTTCGATTCGATGGGAGTAGAGATCGATCTGGGCTCAAGAGGATGGATGCACCGCCGACGACCGCGCACTCTGCGATGAGAGCTTTTCGCCCGATCAACACCGCCGAGGAAGGGGAAGAAATGAAGGAATCAGGTGGAAGAAAGGGAAGGAAAAGGATTTAATAACATACCCTTTTGCAAATAGCCCCCTGCCATTCCATCATTCCAACCTAAGCCCTAATCTTATGACTTATACACTTAACCCCCCATAAGTTTTAAGTAATTTACACTTCTCTTCCTCGCGCAAGCGCAAACAAATCATCAACGACATCCCCGGCATCTTAGGCGATATTCCACCTCAGCGCCGAAGCCATCTCCCCCTTCCCTGTGCGCGATCGAATACAAGGGTGCACAGGTTTGTTAGGATATCGACCAACAACAATTTGGTAAGGATTACCTATTTTTGGAGTGTAGATTTATGTCCATGATCTCATTTCTGTTCGAGAATGTATTAGGTCTATTTGGATGAGTGTTTAGCGTTGCTCTATAGATCTGTGTGGTTGTGTTGGTGATGGGTTCGATTGGGGGGTTGTTTTTTCTGATATGTGTAAGATCTAGTATTATTCTATTCGGTTTCTCAAGGTTGTCATGTGTTGTACTTGGCAAGGGTATTATTCTACTCGGTTATGGATTTTTTTCGACGGTGAGATCAGTGTTTTGGATTGATCCGGGATGTGGTAATGTTGGTATCTTTCATCTAGCCATAGGGGTTTTGCTTGGTTGAGATGCACATTGATTTGGAGTTGGTTAGAAGTAGTTCTTGATACTA
This sequence comes from Boesenbergia rotunda, assembly GCA_024364735.1. Lineage (NCBI taxonomy): Eukaryota > Viridiplantae > Streptophyta > Magnoliopsida > Zingiberales > Zingiberaceae > Boesenbergia > Boesenbergia rotunda. Next base: position 338,905 of record JAGFNQ010001559.1, read on the forward strand.
TAAGCTATGAAAATCCTGCTGTAAAACTTCACCTTGATATGATATAACTGGTGTAGTTGTGTATGTTCATGTTGGATTTATCTTGAGCTGTCGTGAACTTCATTTGGGATTTGATATTGAAGTAAGCTCATGGGTTAACTCGAAAATTAACCTAATAATCTAATTGTGACAGTTAGGTTAAAAAAGAACGCAGTATGATTTATGAATTAATTTAACGGATATTATAGTTAGGATTTATCCTAATCATGTTTAGTATCGTGTTTAACTAAGTATTTTTTTTTAAAAATAGCTAAACTATATCCTTGATACAAGACCTTGACTTTGAACTCGCACGGTTGATCATGGGAGGTCTGCTCGGATACACCCTATATTACAAGGTAGGTACTTCTTGCTTCATTTTTTAGCTCCATTTATCTTTAAATATATGGTTGTTCTCTTATCTGAGTAGGTTGATTTACCTTAAATCTATATTGTTTGTTTTCCTGCTTGGTACTTATTATTTGCTTGACCTTTGAGTTAAAAATTTAAATATTCAATTATACAGTCTCGACCCTTATTTTTCTAATCTGAAGAGTACCGCTAGTACGCGTGTACTTTAGAAGTATCATGTGACATATCTAGGGTTTGGTTGACATTAGATATACCCTACCCAATTGATTAGTTGCATATTTGTTAGTTATGGTTTTGGTTTGGATGCATGTGTTGCTTATTGATTCCCTGATGGTTGACCTAATTTTGTTTGTGCACATTGGTATTATGCATCATATTACATTTGTTGTAGGCTGGCAGTTATCGACTTCCTTATGGTTAAGCTCACCATTAGTCATATAGTGGTTTGCCCACTCAACCACTCGGGGTAGTGGTAGTTGTCAGAGTGCTAGCGGTCGTCCTGTCATGCTACTCTCAACCAGTCATGGGTAGTGGTAGTTGTTAGAACAGTAGCCGATAGTGATACCCCCTCTGTTATTTATAAGGGATAGGTAAAGCGATTGTGCTCCCCCGTTGGGTACTATATGTTGGGGATCAGTGTGTCGGCTTAAGGGGGTGAATAGCTCGTTGCCCCCAATGCGTCGGTTTTCTTCCTACACGTGTTAGTAAGCGCAAGTGGAAATATAAACTACAAATAGAAACAATGCTAACATAAACCATTTACGTGGTTCGGAGATAAGACTCCTACTCCACGGGGTGTCCTTGAGGTGGATGATCCCTATTCGTCGGTGGATTAGACCCCGGAAGACCTCCGGTTAGCTCTTGGCGCTCCTTGTGGGTGGAGAAGTCTCGCCACAACCCTTGCAACAATCCTTGAGCACAAAGACTACTAATTGGCCTTTAATCAAAGCCAATTTCGTTAACTCTAACCAGCCAAACCGAGCTCCCTTAAATAGAGCTCGTGGCTGAACTAGCCATTACCAGTCGACTGGTGCCAACACCAATCGACTGGTTCCAACCGAATCCGAGCGTTACATCCCAACATTCAAATTCCAGCCGACACTAATTGACTGCACAGAAGATCAGTCGACTGATCTTTCTGTGCCAACTACCAGTCGACTGATCCAAGCATCAGTCGACTGCCCAAACCCTAAACCTAGGGTTTCTCTTTCCGAGTACAATTCTCTCACACTCGGACCCTCACGACTCATCTGACTCTTCACGCAGCCTCGACCTGTTGCCTTCAAGCCTTCTTCGACTTTGGCTCTCTTCCCTCGGATGCATACGAACCCGCGGCTCGTCCTCATGCCATCCTTCGCGTATGCCTCGAAGTGCGCTTCCCTTAGCTCATCGTTCCTGCTTTGTCCACGGTCCCTCAGATGCATACAAGCTCATGGCTTGTCTCCTCATGCCATCTTTCACCGGACCCGAAGCTGTCCAACTAAGTCTATGTGTATCCTGCAAACCTGCACACTTACATACACATATCAAATACAAGGGTGAACATAACTTAAACCTTTTACCCAAACATCAAAACACATGGTCACTCCGAACCATAGATTGCTCCAACAATCTCCCCCTTTTTTATGTTTGACAATATGTTTAAGTTAGGGGAAACAAATAGCAAATGCAATGCTAATCAAGATTTGGACTTTCGTTGCCAAGGCTACACCATGGACTTATACCGCCAATGCATATGCCAATGCAATGCAAACATGCATGGATCCTATCACAAGACATCCCACACCTAAACTCCTCAATGAGTTAGGATTTTCATCAACAAGGGTTTTTTAAGAACCTCTCCAAGATTCCCCATACATTGGACTTACAAAGGTTTTTTAAGAACCTATCACAATGTTTCCCCTTTGCCAAACAATGAGAAACAATGCTCCCCCTTTATCTAAGCTCCTCATTGACCTAGGATTTCTTGAAAAGGCGTGTTCGATTTCCCACTTAAACTTAACACTTCTCCCCCTTTACCACACATCAAAAAGAACTCCAACAATATCTCAATTATTGGATTCATTAACCTCTAATGATCATAAACAATGTGTAATTACCCTCCATATGATTATACACAAGTTTAATATTATTAGGATACTTTTCGACTTTGCTGAAAATAATTTCAGCCTGTATCAGTCGACTAAGACAGTTACCAGTCGACTGACCTAGTCAAAAACTCAACTCACAGAATCATCAATTGACTGCTTCCTTTATCAGTCGACTGATCTAGTTGAAAATCCTATACAGTAGCTAGTCTCTCTCTAAACAACACTGTTACCAGTCGACTGTGACAATTACCAGTCGACCGGTACCCTGATCTCAGCCTTTTCAGCATTCTGAACCCAATTTTAGAAATGTGTAGATAATTCCATAATTCTCCAAAAATTTCTAAATTTTGTGGAGCGGTTTGTAGTACCCATGTCTACTTGGAAAAAATACACTAAAAAATGTATCTATCACCTGTAACGACCCGACCCATTTGGCGACCCCTTATTTTTCTGTGGGTCGTCGACCATCGACCGTCGACCGTCGACCGTGCCGTTACTCACTAGGTCTTCCCACTCCTGGCCAGTGGATTTTTGCCTTCCCCAGGATTCGAACCCTAGACCTCCAAGCTTAAGTACTAGAGTTTATGAATCCTGATAACCAATTGGGCCAGGCTCGACTCCATATCTTATATACCTGATGTCTTCCTCACACGTGACCTATTTTTTGATCTGAAGAGTACTGCTAGTACGTGTATACTTTAATAATGTCATGTGACCTATCTAGGATTTAGTTAGGATTAGATATACCCTACCCAATAGATTAGTTGCATACTGATTGGTTATGATTTTGGTTTGAGTGCATGTGTTGTTGATTGATACGGCTGACCTGATTTCGATTGTACACATTAGTATCATACATCATATTACATTATTGCATGCTAGCGGTTATCGACTTGCTTGTGGTTAAGTCTGCCGTCAATCATACACTGGTTTGCCCACTTAACCACTCGGGTAGTGGTAGTTGTCGGAGTACGAGTGGTCATCCTATCGTGCTACTCTCAACCACTCATGAGTAGTAGTAGTTGTCGGCGTAGTAACTGGTAGTGACACCCCCTCTGCTATTTATGAGGGATAGGTAGAGCGGTTGTGCTCCCCCGTTTGGTACTAGAGTGGTTGTGCTCCTCTTCCTAGAGTTAGAGGTTGTTCTTCCTTGTTCTTGGGTATTAGAGCGGTTGTGCTCCCTTGGGGACTTTGATATACAGCGGTTGTGCTCCCCCTTTTCTTGGGGTTCGGGATTGAGGTTGTTCTCCCAGCATCCTATCCACTCGACCACTCATAGGAGATGGATCTGCGAGTGCGTATAGTTATCACAACTCTTGCCCGATTGGCCTCGTAGATATGTATGATGGTTGTAGATTGGTGTATAGGGGTGACACATATCATTGCATCATTTGCATACGATGCATCTTACATTTGTTTGAGCTATGATTGTTGCATTTGATTGACATGTATATATGTATTTGATTTGCATTTGTTATATGATCTAGATCTGCTCAGTAGTACGAGCAGTTTATTGACTTAGTATGGGGGTTTCTGATCATATCCCGTAGGTATACTTTTGTATGTGTTTTGTACGCTACTTCTCGGAGACTGTATACATTATTGCTATCTGCTTTAATTACCTTGTTTATACTATGCATTTATATGTTCACTATATCCGCAAAGTTCAACCTCGGACTCGCCACTGCTTGCTTCCCTTTTTGTTTCAGGTAGTAGATAGTTGTGTCTTATGCCACTAGGAGAGGATCCATCTGCCCGTCCCTTTTTGCTTCGGTAGTTGTTTCCCTATTTTGTTTTATTGAATGTGTATTTATTTCGGTGAACTTATATTTATGTCATTGTTTTTGAGTTGTGACATCATGACTGAGTATTTGTCTTTTATTTGGAGTTTCGGACTACTGGTAGGTCAAGGTAAGATTTTATAGAATTTGGTTATCTCTATCTTTATTATTACGGTGTCGTGGTTGTGGTTGGTTATATATTGAGTTAAGGGTGATGTATAAAGATTCATATTGTCCGCCGTACAGGAGATATGCTATCCGATTTTTGAGCAAGCATGGGCCTCTAGGGGCGTGACACTCTTCGAGATTTTATATTTTAAAAATGCTGAATAATAACTTCATTATCAATGGTATCAAATACATTTTGTTCAATATATAATATTAAACAATCATTTACTATATCATCTTCCAACTTATTTCGAAGTAAGGTTTTGATTATTTTCATTGCTAAAAATATTCTCTCTATAGTTGCAGTTACAATAGATAATAACAATACTAAATTCAAAAGTAGATATACCAAAGGGTATAGTCAATATTTCTTTAATTAATCCATCCTTTTAGCAAGTTGGCTAATCTCCACAACATCAAAAAATTAATTACTACTTCGTATATAAAAAATAAAGTTATCAAGTTGGCGCTCAAGTTGCATTAACTCTATCGGAGAAATATCGGATAGATAAAATTGAGCAAACTGATGTAATTTTCTCTTATCATAAGTAGAGAATGAATTTGATGGATCAAGATAAGCTATAGATAATAACTTCATGTTCACCTTGTTAAAGTGAATGTTCAACTCTTAAAGTTGTAATATCACTTCATAAAATATTTCAACACGATAATAGTGATGATTTATCCTAGGGAGTAGCAATTGAATTTGAAATTAAATAATGTATGGAAGACTTTAATATCGGTAAACATTTAGTGTACTTGACTAACAAACAAAATTATGAATATATGTAAAATTAACATTATATATTTTTTCAATACCTAAGTAAGAAAACATCATCTCAACAAAAGAAGTTTGTTGTGAAGCGTCGGTGAAGCGATGATGGCAGCACTGGTAGCGAACGACAGTGGCGTTGGTAGTGACATGCAGTGAGAATCATATTGGTGACAACGAAAGCATTGTGTGATGGAAGATTTTGAGGGTAAAATTAAGATTAGGGAAAGAATAAAATGGGAATTAGAGGAGGAAGAAAAATCTAGAAGAGAAAAACGAGAAGGGAATTAAGGGAGAAAGAAGAAAACTGGAGAGGGAAAAACAAAGATTTCATGGGGATAAGGGGGAAAAATGCTTGGATGGAAGAGGGAAAGCTTCGACGGTGAGAACGAAAAAAAAAACAAGCTTTGGGCAAAAATGAGAAAGGGTCCGGTTGGTATTTTATTTGGATTTTTCAAAAAGTTCAAAATTTTTAGAATTTTTAACTAAGTTTTTCTTAATGTTTCTTCCACCATGATTATTATTTTTTCTCAAGATGTAGGGGCGATCGCATTCCCACCGTACTGTAGCTATGCCCTTGGTGATCGTCGAGGGTCGGCGTCGCAACAAAGGAGGGAGGCGCGGGGTTCGTCTCACGAAGGTAGGGCGAGGGTCGATGTCGCAACGAGGGAGGGCATCGGCGGTGGAGGACGGAAGAAAACCTAGCTTTGAGAATAATGTTAACCAAAAAAAAAATTATATTTTAAAAACAATGGCACGGACTTACTAAGGAGGGTTACATAAGAAGATCTGTATCCTATATATATAAATGATTTATTGCGGACCGCGTGCGGACTGGCGTATATATATATATATATATGATCTACTACGGACCGCGTGTGGACTGGCGGCTGATCGGTCACCAGACCGATTAGGCAGGTGCCTGATCGGTCTGGTGACCGATCAGACAAGCCTGATCAGCCACTGGAGGCTCGGGAGCGTCCCAACGGGTTCACCCGTACTCGACGGGTTCACCCCTATCCCCTAGGGTTCATCGCCCCCCCCACCCGGGTTATAGTTTTGTTTGGGGGGGCGGCCGAAGGCCGCCGTTGGTGTCGAGGAGTCGCAGGTCGTGTGTTTGATCGACCACCGGAGGTTCAGGAGCGTCCCCGACGGGTTCACCCTACCCCCTAGGGTTCATCGCACCCCCTTGGGTTATAGTTTTATTCGGGGGTGACGGCCAAAGGTCGCCGTTGGTGTCGAGAAGTCGCATGTCGTGTGCCTGATCGGTCACCAGACCGATGCCTGATCGGTCACCAGACCGATGCCTGATCGGTCACCAGACCGATGCCTGATCGGTCACCAGACCGATCAGACACCTTCCTGATCGGTCTGGTGACCGATCAGGCGTCAGTCCGCACGCGGTCCGCAGCGCGCGATCCGCAGCAGATCATTCCTTATATATATATATATATATATATATATTATTGTGAAAATGATAGAGACAGTGACCTTGAGACAGTGAATGGAGAGTGATATAGCTGGCAGCCACGTCGCAGCTGTCCACTGTTGGAGCAATCGGCCCTAAGATGGTCCGGTGTGACCATGGGTTTTGATGTTTGGGCAAAGGGTTTAAGTTAGGATTACCCTTGTATTCTTATATGTGTATGTTGAATGTGCAGGTTGTACAGGTACACATATGGACTTGACTGGACGGCCTCGGTACGGTGAAGGGTGGCATGGAGACAAGCTGGAGGCTTGCGTACACCCGAGGGACCTTGGAGAGCAGGGACGATGAGCTGATAGGCGCGGACTTTGAGGCGTACGTGAAGGGTGGCATGGATGCAAGCTGGAGGCTTGCGTGCGCATCCGAGGGACGAGGACCGAAGATGAAGAGGGCGCAAAAGCAACAGTTGAGGCTGCGGAGGAGGAGTCAGTCGAGTCGTGAGGGTCGAGTGCTGTGTGAATGTACTCGGGAAGGGATTCAGCTAGGGACCAGTCGACTGCTCTGGAGGCAGTCGACTGGTAGGTGGCTGGTGAGCTGGCAAATTCGAACGTTGGAGTGTCAACGGTCGAATTTGGCTAGCACCAGTCGACTGCCCTGGGGGCAGTCGACTGGTAGCGAGAAATCAGCCCCGAGTCCTATTTAAAGAGGACGTCGTGGTGGCTGAGTTTTTTGACGAAACTCGCTTGGGTAAAGCGTGTTAGTAGTCTTTTGTGTCCAGATCGTGTGCTTGGTGCTGTGGCGAGGTTTCTCCACCCATAAGGAGTGACGAGGACTAGCCGGAGGTTATCCGGGGAGTGATCCGCCGAAAGATTGTTGGATTAGTCACCCGACCGGGGTGGATACTAACTAAAATCAGTTTGTTAGCGTTGTTCCTTTGTTTTTATTGTTTATTACTATTATTTCCGCTGCGCATACTAACAACGTAGGAAGAACAAGCCGAGACTTGCTATTCACCCCCCTCTAGCAAGGCGTATCGATCCTAACAATTGGTATCAGAGCGAAGGACCGCTCTTGATCGGACTAATCGCCGAGGGAGCATACGCTAGAGGAAATGGAAGGTGAAGGTCCACTTGGGGACAACATCTACACTCCGCCGGCCTACGATCATGAAGACTTCGAGTATTGGAAGTCACGGATGGAGACGTGGTTCGCGATGGAGTGGGAACAAATGATTGCGCTTGAAGAGCCATATGAGACTCCAAAGTAGGGGTGTCAAAAATCAACACGACCCGACGACCCAACTCGAATCGACCCGAAAAAAATCGGGTTCGGGTTGAAAATTTTCGGGTTCGGGTTGGGGGGCTTCGGGTTGAAAATTTTCTGGTCGGGTTCGGGTTGACCCGAATTTAATATTTTGTGGATTTTTGGGGTTAAATCAAATTTTATTTTGAAAATTAAGATATTTTTATGTATATTAATATCAATATAGTATGATCATGATGAAATATTGAGATAAAAGTGAAGAATTATAGGGAAAATGGCGAAAAAAGACGTTTTGAATCAGTTTTTTCGGGTTATTCGGGTCGGGCCGGGTTCGGGTTCGGGTTTGGGGGTTTCGGGTTGAAATCGGGTTCGGGTTGGGAGTTAAAAAAAAAATTTCCCAACCCGACCCGAACCCGACCCGACCCACCCGAATTGACACCCCTACTCCAAAGGATAAGCACGGGAAGATGCTTAGGCCTAGATATTGGAGTCAAGAACAACAAGATCAAGCGAAAGCAAACAAGAAGGTAATTAGTACTTTAATTGATATTTTGCCTAATAACATTTTGAAGCATGTAGGTGAATATAGAGATGCACATGAATTGTGGAATAAAGTCAAAGGATTTTGTAAAAACCCTACACAAGGTCAAGTGGTGGAAGAGCCCAAGGAAATGGGCTCAATAGCTCACGAGGAGGAAGAAGTGTCAACTTCTTCAAGTGAGGGGGAGGAGAGACCCTCATCTACACATGATCAAGAGGAAGTCTCCACATCGTCAAAAGTTAAAGAAGTAATCAACCCAGCACCTACCTCCACCAAAGCAAAGAAGAAAGATCACATTACGTGCTTTGGGTGTAATGAGAAGGGGCACTACAAGGATAAGTGCTCACTAGGTAAGAAAAAGAAGGTACACCCTAAACCCATTGTAAATTCCTTTAAAGCTAATGTGGGTTGTAGAATTGGTGAAGCTCAAGCTAAAAGGAAGAAGATTCGATGCTTCACATGTGGAGAACTAGGACATTATCACACTAAATGCCCTAGAAAAGGTGAGCTAAAGAAGATGGAAAATCTAAGAAGATGGGAAAAAGAAGAAAAAAGGAAGAGAAGAAGCTCACAACAAGGAAGGACTACAAGGGTAAGGGAGGTACCCCCTAACCCTAGTTTAAAAAGAAATTCGATTTCAAGTTCTTCTTTACATTTCAAGAATCATGTTAATTACCCACCCATGCATGCTAGAACTCATGAGAAGTGTTTATTTGTGCATAATCATGGATTTAAGTACAATGATAGGAATAAGGATAACAAGGTAGATCACCACTCTAGAAAAAGCATGTATCATGATAGGCCTAAGACCTATGTATCCAAGGCTAAAAGCATTAACCCCAAGGAAGGGAAACATATGCCTAGGAAAGTGGATAGGTCTAGGAATGTCCAAGGTGGACATATGAACTCTAGGGTTCAAGACCTAGAAAGGGAAAATCAAGCCTTGAGGGAATGACTTGATGCATTAGAAAAAGCTCTAGAAAGATTCACGGTTGGATCTAAGGGCTTAGACATGGTGTTGGGTAGCATCAAACTCAACTATGATAGATCGGGATTGGGGTACCGATCTAAGACCTCCAAGGGCAGTGGAAAGAAGTATGCTGGGAAAGCATACAATATTAGTAAGGAGGGAAAGTCTAAGGATGGCAAGGGGATGTCATCCAAGGGTAAAAAGAGTGACCTAACCAAGGATAAGGTGTCCAAGGTTAAAAAGGTAAATTTTGTAGGCCAAGAGTCACCGGTGGCACACCAGTGTGGCTTAGTGTGGATCGAGTCACCTAGGGAGGTGGCTAAGGCTAAGAGATCAAGGGAGAGCTCTAGGAGCCTTTGGGGTCCATGGTAAATGGATCTCAAAAGTGTCTCCCTTAGGAAATTAGGTGAAATGTGCCAAAAAGGGTTGGAAGACTTGGGTAAGTCTTAATTCTAGATTTTGGCACATCAAAATAAGAATTTAGGGAGAAAAAGGTGAAAAGAGGGTTAAAATTCATAATATTGAGGTTTAATGGTGGAACACCATATAATTCAATGATATAAATGAGTTGTGATCAAGGAGAAGTGGATGAATTGAAGAGAAGTGAGAATTAGCACTTTTAGGATGAGCTCATTTGATACTTTTTAAAAGAAGTAGGATTTCGTGCCAATCATGGGATTTGGAGTACATTTATTTGGAAACATATTTTTCCCAGGTAGATATTGGCTTCACAAATCTCCCCACGAAATTTCATAATTTTTGGAGATTTGTAGAATTAGTTAGGGATTTCTGAAATTGGGCTGGGAAACCTGAAATTCAGGTATCAGTCGACTGCCCTAGGGGCAATCAACTGGTAAGAGCCCAGAAACATTCTGTGAGTTTTGGGAGTTGACTGCCCCAGGAGCAGTCGACTGGTACGTAGGCTGAAATGGAAATAGGTATATTGGACAATCAGAAATTGCAAATTTAGATTATAGGATAAGGCCTTGGATTAAAAGACTTCATAGTCCTTGAATAAAATGTTATCCCATGATTTGATAAGAATTTATTGGATTTTATGGAAATCAAGAAGGATTGATAAGGTTCCCTAGGTATTTAAGATTTAGAGATTAAACAGGGAACTTTGAGGACAATTCCATGTGTCGAATTATGATGGGTAGATTTGACAAACACATGGAATTAGAAATAAATTTGAAAGATGATACTTAATGCAAAATCCTTAAGAAACTTAGATGTGTACCAAAAGTCAAGCACACTTGATATTTCCATGATATCATATTTTTCTAGGATAGGGTATATCCTAGCAAGTGTGCTTGCAAACTTTAGGGTTTTTAGATTTTTGTTGAGTTCTTTTTGGCACTTAGGGAAAGATTGCCTCGGGCAATACTATAAGAGTGTCAAAGGGGAGGGGGGGGGGGAAGAACTCGGGTGTTGGGTTGTGTATGACTCAACGTGGTGTCTAGGAGGTTAAGTTGGGTAGAACTTGACCTGGGAAAAATGAAAATTAGGAGAAGGCATGGGTTAAGGGGGAGGTTGTCACCTATTTGCCTTAATTTTCATAAGAAAACTTTTGGGTTTTGTACCAAACTTAGGAATGGGGATAGATACATGGTGAAATATATTTTTCCTAAGTAGGTATGGGTACTACAAAGTTCTCCACGAAATTTGAGAATTTTTGGAGATTTGTGAAATTTCTGGCGCGTTTCTGAAATTCGGCCAGAAAACTAATTATCAAAGTATCAGTCGACTGCCCTAGAGGCAGTCGACTGGTCAAGGCTGGTGTGGGTATCCAGCAGCTGACTTGGGTCCAAGTGATAAGAAACATGTGTATGGGGATCTAATACGCTGTGTTTAGGATCATTGGGGATTAAAAGAACCAATAATTGGGATATTATTGGAGTCTTTTTGATGTATGGCAAAGGGGGAGAAGTTTGGGTTTAAGTTGGGAAACTAAACTTACCTTTGCTAAAAACCCTAGGTTTAGGGCGAGCTGAGATTAAGGGGGAGCATGGTTGCTCCATTCTTGGTGTAAGGGGAACCTTGGAGAGGTTCTTAAAAAGCCTTTGTAAGTCCAATTGAGGGGAGCTTGGGAGAAGCTTTAAAAAGCCCGTTGGGTGGAAAAATCCTAACTTGGAGGGTTAGGTGTGGAAAAGTCCTAGCTTGGAGGGCTAGGTGTTGAAAATCCTAACTTGAAGGATTAGGTGGGAAAATCATAGCTTGGAGGGCTAGGTGTGTAAAAAGTCTTAACTTGGAGGGTTAGGTGTAGGATGCATTCATTTTAGCATGGTTTTTGCTATTGACTACTATCTTGTTTTCTCTAACTTAAACGTATTGCCAAACATCAAAAAGGGGGAGATTGTTGGAGCAATCGGCCCTAAGATGGTCCGGTGTGACCATGGGTTTTGATGTTTGGGCAAAGGGTTTAAGTTAGGATTACCCTTGTATTCTTATATGTGTATGTTGAGTGTGCAGGTTGTACAGGTACACATATGGACTTGACTGGACGGCTTCGGTATGGTGAAGGGTGGCATGGAGACAAGCTGGAGGTTTGCGTGCACCCGAGGGACCTTGGAGAGCAGGGACGATGAGCTGATGGGCGCGGACTTTGAGGCGTACGTGAAGGGTGACATGAATGCAAGCTGGAGGCTTGTGTGCGCATCCGAGGGACGAGGGCCGAAGATGAAGAGGGTGCAAAAGCAACAGTTGAGGCTGCGGAGGAGGAGTCAGTCGAGTCGTGAGGGTCGAGTGTTGTGTGAATGTACTGGGGAAGGGATTCAGCTAGGGACCAGTCGACTACTCTGGGGGCAGTCGACTGGTAGGTGGCTGGTGAGCTGGCAAATTCGAACGTTGGAGTGTCAACGGTCGAATTTGGCTGACACCAGTCGACTGCTGGCACCAGTCGATTGCCCTGGGGCAGTCGACTGGTAGCGAGAAATCAGCCCCGAGTCCTATTTAAAGAGGACGTCGTGGTGGCTGAGTTTTTTGACGAAACTCGCTTGGGTAAAGCGTGTTAGTAGTCTTTTGTGTCCAGATCGTGTGCTTGGTGCTGTGGCGAGGTTTCTCCACCCATAAGGAGTGATGAGGACTAGCCGGAGGTTATCCGAGGAGTGATCCGCCGAAGGATTGTTGGATTAGTCACCCGACCGGGGTGTATACCAACTAAAATCGGTTTGTTAGCGTTGTTCCTTTGTTTTTATTGTTTATTACTATTATTTCCGCTGCGCATACTAACAACGTAGGAAGAACAAGCCGAGACTTGCTATTCACCCCCCTCTAGCAAGGCGTATCGATCCTAACATCCACGTCAGCTGCTCCGAATTTGCGTGGCCAAAAACTCGCCCGCTCGCGATGAAATTTCACTCTCGTGCCCGTGCTTAAAAACCCTAAACGCCGAAACTCTCCTCCGCGCGTCGAGCCACACCCTCTCCTCCACCGAAACCCTCTACCCGAAGCGGAGCTTCCCCCCCCCCCCTCGCCTGCGACTCTGTGTCGCCAAGCTCTCCGCCGATCGGAGTCCCCCTCGCGAGCGACTCTGCGTCGCCAAGCAGCCCCCCTCGCCTGCGACTCTGCGTCGCCAAGCAGCCACCCTCCGTCGATCGGAGCCCCCCCCCTCGCGAGTTCCTCTGCGTCGCCAAGAAGCCACCCTCGCCAAGCTCCTCTGCGTCGCCAAGCTGCCTGAAAAACGACTCCTCGCGAACCGAGCATCTCCCATTATCTCCCTCCGATCATACACAGCCTCCCAGCCTCCTCTCTGTAAGGTTTTTGTGGATTAGGGTTTAGGGATTTTCAATTTTTCATCTTAGTAATCAAACTTCATATTCGATCACATTGCTTGTAATCAATTTTTTCATCTGTTTATTTGCATTTATGTTTTGGCACACCACATTAGAGTTTTGGCACACCACACTTGTGATCACAAGCTGCCAAAAAATCATCTTTTTTACAGTAGAGGTGGGCTTGCGATAAGAATCAGTTTTGGCAGATTCATTTTTTTGTTTGCGTATGATTTTTGACAAATTGCCTGCTCCTCCATCTTCAATTTTTTTGCTTGTGATCAGAATCATTGTTGGCAGATTTTGATCAGGTAAGTTAGAATCTAAAAAACACTAAGGAAAATCTTCATTGAGTTCAGATCACAGAATAATCAAAAAAGTTTGAGTTCAGATCACAGAATAATCTTTGAGTTCAGATCACAGAATTTTTAAGGACAAGCTATCAGTTACATATAGCAAATTACATCAACCAACTCAAAATCATCACAACCCAAGTAAATACAACTACAAATATAGCAATTCTAAACTTCTTATTCAGTGAACAAATTTCAGCACCCAACTTCATAGTATCAGAATTGTTGTTAACGTCACTGAATCGATCATTGCACTCAACTGCATCCTTGTAACCAATAGGCACCTTCAATTCACTAATCTCCAATTCTAATTTTTTGTTCTCCCTCTTCAAATTATTAATAATTTCCTTCGTTCTCTCTGACAATTCTGGATCATGCCATAAGAAGAAGCCGCATCCATTTTCCTGCATTTTAAATGAACTTAATTAAAAACCAATAATTAAAAACTAACAGTAACACATTGTTGTTACCTAAGTTATTATATCAAAAACTTACTCTAAATTTTTGACAGGAAAAAAATCGTCTTCCTGGATTGGTTTCTTTCCATGATGTCCATAGATTAGCTCTTAACCCACAATAACAAAATATATGGGGAGCACCACATTGCTCGTCATTCATGCGTCTTCGAGTGAAAGATGATGATGATGATGAAGATTGGCCACTTGCCATGAATTATCTTTCCTTTTTCCTTGTAAGGTGAAGGATTCAAAGATGATAATTATTGGAATGAAATGAAATTAATGGTGATGAGCAAAATGATATACCAGAGTTGCTACTCAAGTTAAGGGAAATATTTGATACTCTAGAATATCTGGATTCCTATGCAGGTTAAGGGAAGCTACTCTGAGTTCCTAAGGAAGGCAAACACCTTCATTATCTTTATTTTAATCCATTCATGTAATCTTGTAATATGAACTGGAATCACTTTAAGTAAATATGATTTGCATAATGAACAGATTCAAGAACACTTCAAATGATAAGGAAACAACTGAAAGTAAAACATTCATGAATAAGAAATCCATCCTGTATGCTTTCTTTCCCACTGAGTTAAATTTTAAAGGAAGGAGTTTTACATCATAGTTAAATAGCATTTTGTGGAAATAGAAATCCTAAGAACAGAATGGATCTTAACGGATCAGTCTAAGTCCCCTTCTCTTTTGTTCAATCGCAACAAACCAAATTAGACAAATATAATTCATTGCAACAGAAAGTCACAACAGAAAGTCATCATACCAAATTAGACAAATAGAAATCATCACAACAAAAAGTCACCATACCAAATTAGACGAATAGAATTCATCACAACAGAAAAAGATCCAAAATGCAGTCTCCATCTTGTTCAACTAATTCTTCCCTACTGTTGTAATTCTTCCCCACCTCTGTTGTAATTCTTCCCCACAACAGAAAGCCACCACTGTTGTAATTCTTCCCCACCTCTACTGTAAAAAAGATGATTTTTTGGCAGACTTATGATCACAAGCAATGTGGTGTGCCAAAACTCTAATGTGGTGTGCCAAAACATAAATACAAATAAACAGATGAAAAAATCCCATTCAAGCAATGTGATCGAATATGAACTAATCCCTAAACCTTACAGATGTAAAAAAATTGATTAGAAACAGATGAAAATCCCTAAACCCTAATCCACAAAAACCTTACAGAGTGGAGGCTGGGAGGCTGTCTATGATCGGAGGGAGATGCTGGGTTCGCGAGGAGTCGTTTTCCAAGCAGCTTGGCGATGCAGATTCTGCCTCGCGAGGGGGCTCCGATCGGCGGAGAGCTTGGCGACGCAGAGTTGCAGGTGAGGTTCGGTGTTTAGGGCATTTCTCGAGTGAGCGGTCGCAGGCAGAGGACTCGGCCGAGGGAAGGGGAGGCAGAGGGTTCTGCGCAGGAGGAGGTGTTGGCTTTCCTCGCTCGATGGCCGACGCAGAAGATCCGAGGGGATCGGGCGAGCGAAGGGGATCGGAGGATTAGGGCTCGCGAACGCGGAGTCGCAGGCGAGGGGGTGAGCTCCGCTTCGGGCAGAGGGTTTCGGCGGAGGAGAGGGTGTGGCTCGACGCGCAGAGGAGAGTTTCGGCGTTTAGGGTTTTTGAGCACGGGCACGAGAGTGAAATTTGATCGCGAGCGGGCGAGTTTTTGGCCACGCGAATTCGGAGCAGCTGACGTGGACAGCTGCGACGTGGCTGCCAGCTGTATCACTCTCTCATTCACTGTCTCAAAGTCACTGTCTCTATCATTTCTTTTTTTTTATATATAACATTATAATTTAATCATTAAATTTTAAAATTAAAATCTTAAACAATATAATCATAAGAAAAAATATAATTTTTTTTTAAAAATCAAATGCACTTGATATGTACGAGTCCGTTTTAGCATAAAATTTATATATGGAAGGAAGCCCATAGAAGTCAGACGTAAGGCCCATTACAATTAACAACAGGTCGGATTGTTCAAGTCATTTAACAATTAGACGAAAGGTTCCCACAACTATAACTTGTGTGGGCAATTTCTACCGAATGATCATTTTCAATCTTACCGTCTTTAACCTATTTGAGAAACGAGGCTGCAGGATAATATAAAGCTCGCAGTGCAATGAGAGCTCGCAGACAATATAGAGCTCATATTCTTTTCAAATCTCACGGGATATGAACTGATGATTAATATTATCATCTTAAAATTTAGAGGTCAAAAACATAATAAAATTAATGTATTCGTCCTTCTCACGTGTTAATCATAATTTCCAGATTAATAATTTTCATAATTTATTTTTTTTTTAAGACCGAGTTAGCCGGGACGCTCACGGTGCAATGAGAGAGAATAGTAAGCTTAGTGCAAAATTATTTAACAAATATTACAAATCCAATTTTAAAATCCCAATTTAACAAATCTTTCAACCCTTAACAATATTATTTTACTGTCAATAATAATGTGACAGGTACGCTCGCACTTTTTTGCCCAATGCAACTTTTATATTAATTAAAATAATAATATTAATACTTTGAGAATTAAAATTTGCTTGATGGTTGTTTAACAATTTGGATACTCTAAGCTTAAGCCAATAAAAAAATAGTTTTAGAACATATAAATATCCATTTAATTAAATGACTAAAAAAAACCTGTTTTACTACCGATTATCAGTGTAAATGGTCAATTATGGCAAGTTCATTACTCATTGCCGTGTGATTTGCGGGTCAAACTTGGCGTGCGAGTCTAATTACCCCGGTTAAACTTGTATTTTTGGTCGGCCCGCAAATAGATCGGACCAGAATCAAGCTGTTTCGACATCGACCAATTTCACATCTAATTAAAAATAAATAAATAATGTCATCTTTGCATTTAAACCGTCATCGGTGGCTATAATATAATTACTAATCCGTCCTTCGGCGAGGGAGAATAATTGGTGCTGCAAGGGCATTGGCCAACCACGTGTTCCGTGTTTTCCGTGTTTCATACGATATGCTGCTTTCAAAAATAATACAACGGGATATCCACAATCGACGGCCCGCGAAGCCTCGTGAGATCTGACGGTCAGAAGCACCCGGTCTCTAGAAAGGGGCAATGGCGTCAATTTAAAATCGATTAAAAGATAAATTGATAACCTTGGAAAACCAGTCGTTTGAAAAGAGTTGCGTATCGAACGACCACATTATAAACCACCCGAGAGAAAGAAAATTTTTAAAATACGGGGAAGGCATTAAAAAAACAAAAAGGATAAAACAAAAAGAAAAAAAAAGGAAAACGGAGGACCTAAAACAGCGCGAGGGAGGAATAGAGGAGAGAGGTGAAACCCTAGGATTGATTTCGGCGGCGGCGGCGACGATGGGAGCGATGCGGTGAGCGTGGGATGAGGAGATGGAGAGATCCGGCGATCCGGAGGAGAAGGAGATCTGGGGGACGCGGGAGGAACTCCTTCTGGCGTTCGCGGTCGTTCGGCACGGCACTCGCCGTTGGGACTCCGTCGCGACTGAGATCCAGTCCCGCGTTCCCGGATCCTGCCCGGTCACCGCCCAGGGATGCTGCCAGAGGTTTCGCGACCTTCAGCGCCGGTTTGGCGCGGGCGCCGTCAACGGCGGTGGGGACGACGACGGAGGTGGCGCCGACGTGCCGTGGGTCGAGGAGCTCCGGAGGCTCCATCTCGCCGAGCTCCGCCGCGAGGTGGATCGATACGACGTTTCGATCAGGTAAGCGACGCGATCAAATCTCTCGTCTTTGTATTTTATTTGGCTACTTTAATTTCGCATTTTCTTTAGCCGTCAGATGAAGATCAAACGGTCCAAAGGATGCTTTTTTTAACTTATGTCGTTTTTATTTATATTGTATTTTAATTTATTTATATACTTTTAGATCTTTGCAATCAAAGGTGAAAAGCCTGCAAGAGGGGCGCGAACAGAGGTTGCCGGAGTCGGAATCCGGCGACGGGAAGCCAGAATATGAAGGAAAGGAGGACGCCCCACCAGATTCGAGGCCGGAAAGCCTCGTCGGAGAGCCGACCTCCTCCGGCGGTGAATCCGGCCCGTCGTTCGAAAGGTCCGACTCGACGGATCCAAAGGAGAAACCCGACGAGGACAGCCTGAAGCCAGATACGGCGATGGACGGAGACGGAGAAGACGGCGACGCGGCAGATCCTTCATCCGGTAACGACGAGAAGTTGGCCGAGGGTTCGTACAACGGGAGCACGGGCAGTCCGGCGGAGGGCCGGGCGTCCCGGCTGCAGGTAACGGGAGAGTTCACTGCCGAGTCTAAAGGCGGGGAGGGGGAGAAGGAAAGCAGCGATATGCAAAGCTCCGCCAGCTTGTCCCGTCGGAGGAAGGCGGTTTCCGGCAGTGGGGCCGAGGAGATGGAGGCCGAGGAAGCGTCGATCATGAGCAAAGGAATGGCCACGGAATCACAGCCGTTGTTTGCGGTACTCGAGATCATCCGTTCGGACAAGTATGGATCCGTCTTCGACCGCCGGCTGGAGAGCCAGGTTCCTTTCTATCTTACCCAATTACTATTCTCGCGAGATTTTATAAAAAAGACGTTTTTTTTCTTGACTCGAAATGACGATTAGTAGTTGATCTCGCGAGAATTTTAGGATTTCGTAGGAACCAAATAAATTCTCGTGACCTAACTTTCATCGGTTCTTTTGGACCGTTGATTTGGATGTCCATCCTCGGGTGATTTCGAATAAAAACTTATTGTACTGAAAAGAATGTTGAGTTGGGATCGGACGGTGAAGGATGCCTCAACCCAGGTGATTATAAGATCACGATCCGTTAATCTGGAACCCCAACTGAAAGAAATAAATATATGGAATAGAAATAGGAGCATATCGAAATAGTTCATGTGCAAATATAGAAATAGCTCTAGTTGACTTAGATTTACTGAGCGTGTTTTATTTTTTGATTTTTTCCCCATTTGTTACTTTATCTTGTCTGATTTAGAAACTATGCGTAATATTATACACCGATCGCTCCACATTCCGTTACGTTCTTTTTATAAGAATTAAGTGTATTTTGCTTCTTAAGTTGTGTCTATGTGGTCATTTTAATCGTTTGTGTTTCCATCCGTCATAAACTCATAAGTATGATAAACTAGGATCTTCCTTTTCTGCCCTTAGATGTATTTTCCCCGAAATGTCAGATATTTTGAATCATGCCGGCCAATGATTTGTTTCCCTCTAATTTATTTTGGATTTATGCATGAAATCTAAGTGCATAAATTTTATTAATTAATTAATTTATTTATTCTTCAGGAAAGTGCGAGGTATAAAAACTTGGTGCGCCAACACATGGACTTGGAGACGGTGCGAGCCAAGCTGGACCGCGTTGGATCGAGCCGCCCCTATTCGACGTTGGAGTTCTTTCGGGATCTCCTCCTCCTCTGTTCTAACGCTGCCGTTTTCTACCCCAAGGACTCCCCGGAGTCCGTCGCCGCCCTCCACCTCCGCCGCGAAGTGACCAAGGAGTTAGTGGCTGTCTTTCCAATGCCAAAGGAACTAACCCCGCCACCGCCGCTGGCGCCACCTCTCCCACTACCGCCGAAGCCACCCGCCCCGAAGCCCGAGTCGGAGTCTGATCTCGCTGGAGCCCTCGCGGACAAGCCAATATCCTCTGCGCCGTTGATTGTGTGCCGCAAGCGCAGCTCCATTTCCAACAAGTTAACTGCTGCGGTAGTGAGGGAAGAGAAAGAGGATAAGCCGGAGCGTGTGAGAAAGGAGTCGGACAGCGAGGAGAAGAGCCTCCCGAAGAAGACTACCAAGGAAAGATCCCTTCTTAGTGGGACTGCCAGGGGCTTGCGCACCAGCAAACCGCGGGTGGGTAAAGGCCAGGGAGCCGCGGCCGCCAAGAGGCTCAACCTTGCTCCCGTTCCAAACCTCAAGTCCAAAATGGTCGAGAACGAGACGGCTGTCGACGAGCCTCCTAAAACAGACAAGAAGACCAGTGGAGGCGGCGGAAGTGCAGCTTCCTCAAGCTCCGCGGCTAAGAAACAAAGCGCGGCAGGCTTCTTGAACCGGATGAAGCGGAGCTCTAAAGGAACTTTGATGGATATGTTGAAGGCCTCCCCTCCCCCCGGTTCCGCCGGCGTCGTAAAGGCCTCGGAGCAGAAGAAGGAGGCGAAAGGAAAGGACCAGAGCAGTTCCCGTATTGCAACTGCCGGGGGAGGCGGTTCTGCAAAGAAGGCCCCAGAAGCGAGCGGCGGTGGAACGGGAAAAAGGAGCGTGGGTAGACCGCCGAAGAGGGGGTCCGCGGTTGCCCTTCCTCCTGCAAAGAGGGCAAGGGAGGAGGCGGAGTCGCCCTCCGTCTCCAGGACTGCGCCGTCAACGTCGAGGAAACGGGGAAGGCGATGAGGTGGGGCCTGTTACGGACTTGTAGGGAAAGACACTCTGATTTAGTTAGTCAACGTTGATTTGATTCATGTTGTAAACTGTAATATTTAATTAACAGTTGGAAAATATTCAACTTTACCCGCTGCTCGCCTCTCTTAACATTGCATTTAAAAATTCATGAAATTCAATTCTATAAGAAATAAGAAATAAAATTCAATTCTATAAGAAATTGATTTTAATTTCATAATTTAAAAATAATTTAAATAAAAGAATTAAATTGTAATGAAAATTAAAATTCAATAAAATTAAAAAAATTAAAATTAGACCCTTTATTTATCGGCTTATTCTAAACATAAAAATTTAATTTAAATTTAACAAAATTTAATTCTTAATGAAATTTAATTTAATTTTATCTCATTAAAAATTTTCAAACGTAATGTTAATGGGCCCTTCTTCCGACTGATCCAGGCTAACTCATGTATAGCTCGATCGGCCAGCCTAACACCACATAAAGATCGGTGGGGGCCACTGGGTATGGGTAAACCAATCTAGCTGACTGGGTCATAGGCCCGAGGCCCACTCGGCCTGGATCACCCGATAGAACGATCAGTCATATGCACCCCGACCCGACCCCCTGGGAAATGTCGAGTGTCCAACCCCGTCTGCCACTCGAGATGGACATTACATTAGCCCCTAGTGAGAGTTATCGGCTGCCGAGCCTAAAAACTCTCAGGCAACATCCAATAGGCGCCCGGTCGGGAGTCTTCCTATGCCCTAGCCACCTAACCCTGAGATAAGTATGACTGACCGAGCCCGAGCGCTCCTTAATCCGGAGAGTATCCTATTCCAGTCCAAGGGGTATCGCCCACTCAGTCAGGTTTCACTCGGGGCGCCCGGTCGATGCTCCAGCTCGAGATTTGTCATCTTCCAAATGAACACCCACTCTCTGACATTATACAGACAAATATGGTATGAGAGTCGACGCAGGCCTGACATTATTTATGCCCGAATCGCGAATATCCCGCTGACACAGTACGTTCCTGACGTATTCTGGCACTCCGTACCACGACCACCACCACTTGTGTCAGACTGGGCGGCGACGGTCGACGCCAGTCGGCGAGCTAATAGTTCTCCCGATCCAGTCCCCGCATACGACAAAAAGGGGTGTCAGACGCGGGCAGGAATTGTCGGCTCCCTCGGCTATATAAGGTCCTCCGCATTCCATTTCGTAGCTACGCGCGCGATAGTTTTTTGGTCATTGTTCTATTGCTTTACTCTCTTCCATCGGAGACAGACTTGACCGTCGGAGGGCCTTGCCAGGGACTTTTTCCGGCGGGTTGTTAACTGTCATTTCCTTGTAGGTCGGAGCCAGCATCAGCAGTACTCGGGTCCGCTTCGCTCTTAGGAGTCCACCTCACTCCGCGACAGGATCATATTTGGCGCTAGAAGGAAATCTTTTCTGCCTGATCGAGAGTGCAAGATAGAAGATCTCAACTGAGTGACAGTGACCATCACTCCCGAAGAGTACGAGCTCTTGTTAGCTACCCGAGCTCAGAAGACCCTGCAAAGGGCTTTGTAGGCTGGTAGCCCGGTGATTCGATTTCCTGAGCTTTCAGCGCTCGGCCACTCAGGGGGTCGGGGACATGTTGCCCGACTAGAAGGAGGCTCGGTCTCCTTCCCTGCCGCTTTCTACCAAGCCCGGGATGACGAGGCTCACTCGATTCCCGTCGAGGCGCCCGCATCCAGCCAGACGCACCGGCCGCGCCCGGATAAGGGGAAGGCCTCAGCCAACCCACCTCTGGCCCCCTTGGCGCGCTGCCCCTTCTCCTCGCAGATCCTAAGGACCCGGTTCCCAAGCATCTCCGGTTCTTCACCATACCGGAGTATTCTAGAACGAACGACCCCGAGGAGCACCTCATGAAATTTGAAAGTGTGGCCCTGCTGCACCAGTATCCTGAGGGCATGAAGTGTCGAGCCTTCCTGACAACGCTCTGGGCCCGCTCAGCGATGGTTCGACCGACTCCCGAACGGGTCTGTGTCAAGTTTCGAGGAGCTCAGGAGGATATTCCTGTAGCATTTCGCTAGCAGTAGGAGGCATCACAAGACCAACCTCAACCTATTCATATGAAACAAGGTCCGAAGGAATCGCTCTGGGCCTACATCAAAAGATTCAATCGAGTGGACACTAGACGTGCCGACCACTACACCCGAGGTGCTGATCAACGTCTTCTCTCAAGGGCTACAAGAGGGAGACTTCTTCCGCTCGTTGATCAGGAAGCCGCCAAAGGGCTTTGATAGCCTGTTAAGAATGGCTGTCAAGTACATTAATGTGGAAGAAGCACAAGCCGCTCGGAAGAAGGTGGTGGTCAGTATGGCGACTCTGAGCCCTGCTTAGAACAGCCGATCTCCGACCGGGTAGGAATAGAGTGCAGGCATGTGCAACAAGTGGCCCAGGGGTGTATGCCTAGGGGTGTTAATTCGGGTGGGTGGACCAGGTTCGGGTTGGGTCGGAAAAAAAAATTTTAAAACTCCCAACCCGAACCCCTGAACCCGAATTCAACACGAAACGCCCAAACCCAAACCCGAACAACCCGATCAACCCGATCCCGACCCAAATAACCCGAAAAAATCAATTCAAAACGTCTTTTTCGCTATTTTCCCTATAATTCTTCACTTTTATCTCAATACTCTATCATAATAATACTAATATTGATATTAATATACATAAAAATATCTTAATTTTTAAAATAAAATTTCATTTAACTCAAAAAAATCACTAAACATTAAATTCGGGTCAACCCGAACTCGACCCGAACCCGACTCGAAAATTTTCAACCCGAAATCCTCCAACTCAAACCCGACCCGAACCTGAAAATTGTCAACCTAAACCCGATTTTTTTCGGGTCGATTCAGGTTGGGTTGTCGAGTCATGTTGATTTTTGACACCCTTATGTTTGCCGACCTGCTGGAGACCCTATTGTGCGTTTCACCAGAGCAGCACACACAATACTGAGGAATACCGACAGACTGGGAGAGGTTGGGCTCCTGCAGCGCGGGGACAGGGGCGTCAAGCATCCCCTGGACGCGGCTCAGGCAGAGGGAGCCCGGTGACTATCCCAGCGGTTGGAGAACCCAGGCGGAACACACCGGCTGATCGTAACTTATTCCCCGGGAGGAGCAAGCCGGGTCCGAAGAAATGGACGAGGAGCAAGCCAATCAGCAGAATGCCATCCGATGAGGAGTTCACGTGATTTCAGGCGGGCCAATCGGGGAGACTCCAACCGAGCCCGGAAGGCACAAGTGTGCCGGCTAGAGATTCATCAGGTCGACACGAGTGCCGCTCAGGCACAGGGGCCCCAGATCAGCTTTGGGCCGCAAGACTTGCAGGGACTGGAGGTCCCGCACGATGACGCCTTGGTTATCACCATCGTGATCGTTAACTACTAGGTCCACCGAACCATAGTGGACATCGGCAGCTCGGTCAACATATTATACAAGAAAGCCTTTGACCAATTGCAAATCGAGCCATCTCAGTTGGAGTTGGTGATCACACCACTGTTCGGGTTCACTAGAAACTAGGTACAGCCGATCGGGCAGATTCGCCTAGCCATTTCCTTAGGCGAGGAGCCACTGAAGAGAACAAGATGGTCCACCTTCCTGATAGTGGACGCCCCCTCAGCCTACAATGTGATTCTGAGCCGACCGACCCTCAACGAGTTCCGGGCATTAACTTCAACCTTCTATCTCATGATCAAGTTCCCGGTCGGCGACAAAGTCGGGGAGGTTAAGGGAGATCAGAGGGTGGCCCGCCGATGCTACGTGGATGATGTCCGGACTAAGAGTCAGAAGGCTCAGCGCACGTCCACTAGTTGCAATATGGAGTAATCCTCTCCTTGGGTCGAACTCCATGTAACACCCCAAAAATGTTATGATTATTATGAATTCATGAATATGAAATATTATGAAATTCATGAAATATGATAATGGAATATTATGAATTCATGAATATGAAATATTATGAAATTCATGAAATATTATTATGGAATATTATGAAATATTATGAATTCATGAATATGAAATATTATGAAATTCATGGAATATTATTATGGAATATTATGAAATATTATGAATTCATGAAATATTATTATGAAATATTTTCCCATATGAAATATTATGAAATTCATGAAATATTATTATGGGGTATTATGAAATATTATGAATTCATGAATATGAAATATTATGAAATTCATGAAATATTATGAATTCATGAATATGAAATATTATGAAATTCATGAATTATTATTATTAAATATTATGAAATATTATGAATTCATAAAACATGATTATTACTATGAAAATTCATGATGGGCTTGGCTTAATGGGTTTGGATGTGGAATAGTGCAAAAAGGAAATATAGAAAGGAGGAAGCAAGGATTGAACCTTGAACCTCCTAGGTGTACTAACAATGTCTTAACCATTGTACCAAGCCATGTTTCTTGTCGAGAGAATAAGAAACATGCTTGTTAAAGCTAGGGAAGTGAAGAGACATGTCTCTTCATGAGAGAAAGTATAAATAAGGAAGGAAGAAGTTGGAATAACTTCCTTCTTCTTCTTCCTCACTCTCCCCACCGAAATTCATCTTCTCCTTCTCCCTTTTCATTTTCGAAACACACAACCCTAGGGTTCTAACCCTAGGGAATTAGAAGGAAGGAGAACCATTCAAGGATCTTGCCCTCTACTAGGGCCAAGAATTCTAGAGAAACTTTGGCAAAGGAAACTCTCACTCACACTTTAACTAAGGGTACCCTAAAGATTTAGGGAAGGTGAAATTCAAGCGAAAGGATGTAAGTATCCCCTCGCCTGCAGTGTAATTGTTATGCATGATTCTTGTTGTTTTCTTGTACAAAAGAATTAGGGTTTTCCCTTTGTAAGTTTCGGCCACCTCCTTTAGGAGAGGCCTTGGTTACTCTTTAATACATGAGAAGATCCCTTGAGACTTAGGGTATATAGGTATGTTGATTTTCTTTATGATGTTGTGAACAAAAACTAGGGTTCTACCCTTATGTGACTTTCGGCCAAAGCATGAAGCAAAGAGGGTTTTAAGGTTGTATGATTCCTATGATATATCCATGCTTAGTAGTGTAGACAAAATGCTTGTATAAATGTTGGTGTGAAGATTTGATTTCAAGAAACCTAGTTTCCCTTACCCTTGAGTTTCGGCCAACCCTAGAGGGATTAGAGATTAGGGTTGCATAATTATCTTATGATGAAATCTATGTTTAATAAGTGGCATGATAGGTATGTGAGATGTTTGTGTAAATGCTTGTATGAATGTTGATTCAAAAACCCTAATTTCCCCTACCCTACACCATTCGGCCAACTCCCTAAGGTTAGGGTTTGTGAAGGTTAAACTACCCTAGGAGATATGCTTATGTTTGGGAATAATGATATGTATATGCATGTGATGTTTAAGAGAATGTTTGATAAGAAAACTTAACCTTTCCCCTAGCATGTGATATTCGGCCAAGCATAGAACATTAGGTTTGTGAAGCTTGATTACCCCATGATGTATGCTATGCTTAGAATGATATATGATGGATATAGATATGATACTTGTATGTGATGTTTGATGTCAAAAACCTAAGCTATCTCTACTTTGACTTTCGGCCAAGACCTTAGGTTTAGGGTTAAGAAGAACTCGATTAACTCATGAAGTATGCTACCACTTTCTATGACAGGAATATGATTTATGTGACCAATCTTGTCATATATAAGTTGGTGTAAGTGGTTGAAATATGACATATGTATGAGCATGTTTATATAGCCCACGTGGCACCCTTTATGAATTGCATGTGATGTGTATGATAAAATGCTTGAAAGGATACTCCACTAAGTATGGGATCAAGAGCGCCCCTTATGTTGTGTGGTGTGTCCCTACGGAATCATGAGCACCCTTGAAGAGTGGTGTGTCCCATAAGAGTGGATTTGGAGTATTCCTTAGCATATATGTAAAAGCATGTAAAGTATTTTACTTTATGAATGGGCTTGTACCGGACCAAAGTATGGGTCCAAGGGATGGGCACCTTAAGAACGCCCCGGTTCTGGACTACCGACTATGCTGTCCACGGTTCTGGCACTACCGTAGCTGTGCAACAGGGATGGGCACCTTAAGAACGCCCCGGTTCTGGGACTACCGACTATGCTGTCCTTACCCTAGTAGGTCGGGGCTCGCTACCTCGTATCTACTTAGGGATGCGCGCTTATGATGTATGTATGTGGTACAAGCCGGGGACCCCCAATGATGATACGATGATTTTTAAGTATTTAAAAGTATGATTTTAAAAGTTAAGCATCCTTATGTATATGCATTCCATACTTTATACTGCTTGCTTAGAAACTTTGATGTTTAGTATGCTATGATGAACTCATGCTTATGATTTATGAGGTGTACATGTTGTATGCTTTCGTATGGATTTTGCGAGTAGGACAGGATCCTTACTAAGCATTTGTGCTTACTAGTTTATGTGTTGTCTTATGCTGCAGATAAAGGTAATGGACACTTAAACTAGAGGAAGAGGCAGGTGGGCTGAAGATGTGTGGGGTGGTGGCTCGGGAAAGAATGATTCTATATCTACTTTAATCATGTTTATGTTTATGTTTCCTTGACAATAAGTGTTAGTGATTAGGATTGACATGGCATGATAGTGTTTACCTTTGGAAGTCTCTTATACTTGATTATGTTATGAGTTACATTATTAGTGAACTTATCATGTTATAGAATGACTTTGATAGTTAAACAAGCATGCTCAGTCCTTAGCCTTTGCATTGTTGTTTTAATGCCATGCTAGAAGATAGAAAAAAAAATATTACTATATGATTGAGTTGTACGTAA
Organism: Boesenbergia rotunda; assembly: GCA_024364735.1. Taxonomy (NCBI): domain Eukaryota; kingdom Viridiplantae; phylum Streptophyta; class Magnoliopsida; order Zingiberales; family Zingiberaceae; genus Boesenbergia; species Boesenbergia rotunda. The sequence goes on from JAGFNQ010001559.1 coordinate 366,132, forward strand.
CCCCGCCCCGAGAGTAGATATAAGGGCGGGCGTTACACTCCACGAGGACAAGGAGGAAATTGAGCTGCTCCCCGACCGGGTGGAGTCCTGAGTCAAGATAGTCGCGGGTCTGTCGAGCGAGCTGAGGGAGCCGCTACTAGAATGCTTGACGAGGAGCTAGGATGTATTCACCTGGTCGGTAAGGGAACTGCAGGGTGCCCGACCGGAGGTGGCCGAGCATCACTTGCATGTATACCCTAATGCTAGGCCGATCAAGCAGAGGAAGAGAGATTTCAGAACGGAGCAGAACAAAGTCATCCGAGCTAAAATCGAGAAGTTGTTGGAGGTCGGACACATTCGAGAAGTCCAATTCATGGCCTGGCTAGCCAATGTGGTCCTGGTGGCTAAGCCCGACAACAAGTGGAGAGTCTACATCGACTTTCGAGATCTCAACCGAGCCTGCCCAAAGGATTGCTATCCTTTGCCCCATATGAACCAAATGGTTGACTCGACTGCCGGGAGTGAGCTCATCTCCATGTTGGACGTGTACCAGGCTTATCACCAAGTGCCCTTGGCGACCGAGGATCAAGAGAAGGTCAGCTTCATCATGGCTGATGGCACATATTGCTACACGGTCATGCCGTTCGGGCTGAAGAACACTGGAGCCACCTACCAGCGAATGATGAACAAGGTATTCCGGTCGCAGATCAGTCGAAACATCGAAGTGTACGTGGACGACTGATAAATACCATTTTATTGATTATTTTAGTTGCTAAAATCCATGTTTGACCCATGTTTTACTTGCTTAATGGTGAATTTACCCTAGGTTTTAGAACTTACTTCTATTTTGGACTTAATTGCAAATTTACACATATTTGGATTATTTGGCCACTAAATTTTTGATCTATTTTTGTAGGCATGAAAGGTTCATGGACCTAGGGTATACTGGGTCAAACTTGAGTCGGAAGTGGACCCGGATCGAGTTATCAAGCTTCGGATTAATCTGGGCCGTCCGATTCAAAAGCGGCTAGATCTGAGCCATCCAGGACCATCTGAAGCAATCCGAGCTAGGGTTAGGGTTGATCAAGCACTCTGATCAAGATCTGAAGGTTTCATCCCAATCAGAGCTCATTCAACCGTTGGATCAAGCTCAGAGGGTTCTAGATCGTCCATTCAAAGATTAGGTTGATCTGGACCATCCGTTGCAAATCTGGAGGATCCGAGCTACCATGAGGCAGATCCTGACCCCTAATCATCATCATCAAAGTTTGGATTAAATCAGAGCAAGATCAGCCGTTGGATTTTCTCAAATCAATCTGAGTCGTCCATTGCTAACTACTTAATCAAAATTTCCACAGGTTTCTCCTCGTCGCGTCTTCGCCGCAACAGTCGCCTTCTTCGCAGTTCTTCGTTTTTTCAAGCTTTTTCTTCAATCCGAGGCGCGACCACCTCAATTCTTTGTTTGGAACAAGATCTGGATCGTTGGAGGATAGTTTTGTTGGGTGATTTCAGCTCAATTTGCGCCGGAACAGGGCTGTTTGAGGGTTTCAGCGTTAAAGTTTTGGGTGAATCGTGTGATCCAACAAAGATCCAACAGTCATTCATCTACTTACCAGCCGCCATGTCAACAGTTTCAGCAGCAAAACCAATCTTTTCAGCAATCCCATTCGAATTTCCAGCAACCAAATCAGTTTTTTCAGCCACCATTACAACAATTCCAGCAACCACAACAATTCCAGCAGCCACCACAGCAATTTCAACCATAATTCCAACAATTTCAGCAAGATTTTCAGCCAAGTCAACCAAATTTTCAGCAAACTCAGATTGGGCAGCCACTATTCCAGAGTTTTCAGCCCCAATTTCAGCAACCCTATCAACAAGATCAATCACCTTTTCAAGGAATTCAACAAGGGTATCCAGTTAATTCGAATTTCCAGCAACCATGTCAATTTCCACAGCAATATCAACCCTCACAGCAGCAATTCCAACTTCCCCAGCAAAATTTCCAACCTTGGAATCAAAGTTTTCAGCCACACAATCAAGGATTTCAGCCCAATCAATTTCAATTTCCACCACAATCATTTCAACTTCAAAATCAGAATTTTCAAGGCTGTAATTCTCAGCAAATTCAACCCACATTCCAGCCTACTTATCAGCCAATTCAACAGCAAATTCAAAACTCCAATCAGCCCCAACAGCCCCAATTCTAACAATCACAGCAGGATAATATCATTGGAGCTTTACAAAACCTCGGAAGGCAAATGGGACAATTGGCTAGTGATTTGAATCAGATAAAAGCCCAAGAATCAGGACAGTTATCTTCTCAAGATACTCTTAATTCTGAGAGCCCCAGAGTTGATTTTATATCAGTTCAAGGTGACCCTAGTGCATGGCCAAGTCCTTCTTCAAGTGATCTTGCAATTTTGGTGGAAGAAGAAGAAGAAAACATCAAGAATAGGGCACCTACAGCATGCATTCATCCGGAGATTCCTATTGAAAATCCATTTCCAAATTTTTCAGCTCAAGAAGAAGATTCTGAAGCACCACAGGACCCTTTTTATCTTTTATTTTGTGATGATAGTATTATTGATGGTCCTAATTTTTTTGATATTGTTGTTGCAGAAATTTATGAAGAAACATGCATAGGAGATGATTCTACAGGTGTAGGGGATTGCACTAAGCCCCAAGGACCACCACAATTGGCTGGTACATTAGAAGATTCAGAGGATGAACCAGAAAGTGTAGGGACTTGCATGGTGGAAGCAAGAACCCAAGGATCACCTGTTTTAGTTGAGTGTCCACCAGAACCAGAACCTGAAGAGGAGATTACACATTACCAGGAGGAGCCAATAATTACATCCACTCTTGTAGAACCTCCAGGTATTCTTCAGCACGATCAGGTAAGTATTCCTCCTAATTTTTCTGAAAATTGCATAAAGGTACCTCAAACTGATTTCATTGGTGGTGATACACTTATTGATACATCGTTTGTAGAATTTGATTGTGAAAAATTGATAGAGGTACCTAGTGTAGAATTTGTTGAAAATGAAGCATGTTGGGATACATATCATGAAAATGCTGAGTGTGAAAAATTTTTAGAAGAGCCTAGAATTGATGTGGATTGTTGTGATGAGTCTTTTGATATATCTTATGCTGAAAATAATTGTGAAAAATTCATTGAGGCACCGAAAATTGATTTCATTGGTTGTAATACATTGTTTGATACATCCTTGATGGAAAATAATTGTGAAATTTCTATTGAAGTGCCAAAAATTGATTTCTTTGTTTGTGATGAGTTCCTGGATGCAAATTTTGTAGGAAATAACTGTGAAAAATTTATTGAGGCACCAAAAATTGATTTAATTGGATGTGATGCAGTTTTGGATACATTTCATGCAGAGACTGATATTATTTTATTTCTTTCTTACCCTGCACACTTGAGAGAGGTATTACATTGTTTTGCAGGGTCCAGAAGACTTTTGGAGTGGGTGCTCAAACTGAACAGACTTCAACCTCCTGGAAGAACTTTCAAAAGGCATAAAAAGGGAGGAGATGATTTTACTCTAATTCGAAGCACTCCACCTCTTACATGGGTCTTGAACCTAAATCGTCTGCGGCCACCTGAGCAATTTTTTGTGAAGTCTAAGTGTGGGGGAGTCCTAATTCTCTCAGCCACCTATACTCCTCCACTACCACGATGGAGGTTACTTCTTGATAGACTCCGTCCACCAGAAATAAAGGGGAGTTTGTTCCTTCTTGCATTTTCCTTCACTTTTATGACTTTTAGAATTTTCTTTTAAATTGAGTCCTTGCTAATAAATGCATGAGTAGAGTAGCATGACTAGGAGTCATTGTAGATACCATTTTAATTTTCTTAGAAATTTGTTTCTTGCATGATTAGGAATAAATGTATCCCTCTAGGTTATCTCCATAGCATTTTAGAGTCTTTTGAAAATAAATTAAATTTGGTTGTCAAAACTTAGGGTTTGAGCTCATAGATGAATTCTTGGATGCTTGAGTACTACTTTGCTTTAGATTCTTAATTGAGGACTTGGGATGAATTATTTTTACCTAGTGAGAATTAGCCTTATATTTGTGACACATACATGTGATGGTACTCTAGAACTTGCTTAGGTTCTTTCAAAACCATATTTCTATGATTGGATCACATTTATAGAGATAAATCATTTTACTTCTCATCTCATATCAATTTTTGTAAATTTCCCTTGTATCACTTCATATTTCTCATTTCCCCTACCTAATCTCACTCTTTCTATGGACTTGTTTGTTTAGAATGTTTCTTAATGCTACTTTGCCCGAGACGGACAAAGATTTAAGTGTGGGGGAGTGACTAGTGTTTTGGGAATGATTTGGTATCAAAGAGGCATTTCATATCAAGAGAAATTTTTTTTTTTGTGAGGTTCATTTGTGAGGTTGACTCAAAAAGGTGCCAAGTGAGATGAGTTTGGTGTCAAGCATGAGCAAAAGGATGGAAACAATTGAGACATCTAGACTCTTGATTATAATTTGAAGATCCAAACAATTTTGTGCCAAGATGAATTCGGTTGAAGAAGAAATTTTTTGTGTAATCCAAATGGCACACAAATGAAGGAAATCTATGTTATGTCAAAAGAGAGAAAAAGTATGTTTCTTGATGCTATGGAAAATTTGGCCACTCTGCTAGCACTGATCTTGCAGCTGTTTGTGCAAAAGGGGAAAGTGAAGAAGGCAGAATTTGTGCCAACGTCCAAGTGGCACGCAATGAGATTTGGAGTAGGAATTATGGAAGTGATTAAACTCAGAAAAAAATCTGCCAGAAGCTGAAATGCAGCTGTCTTTGCTGGAGAAATCGGAAATACTTTGGGAGAAGATGAATTGCAGCTGAACAAATCAACTTGGAGCTGCTGTGAACCATTGAAGGACTGTTTGTGAAGCTGAATTGGAGAAATCAGCAGTGCATCACTGATTTTAGACAGAAATTGCTTGCAGTTTTTCTTGAGATTGGGCAAAAATGTTTTGGACTTGCAGTTTTTCTTTGCTTGCAGTTTTTCTTTGCTTGCAGTTATCCGAAACATCTTGATAAATGCTGAATTGGAGCTGGACAGAACTGAAACGGATGTAGAAATCTGTGCCAAGAAAAAAATGCAGAAATCTGGGCAGTTAACAAACTTAGGAAAGAATTCTGTGCTAAGGTGGAAGCCATAAGTGAAGTGGAGCTGAACACAATCTGAGCTGGAAATCCAACTCACTGATCAGAAGTTTGAATGGAAGCTGAAGTGAATTCTGAATTGAAGAGAAAAATGCAGGAAAATTTGAAGCAATGGAAAAATCTGTGCCAATTAGAAGGGGGCAGTTATAACAGAAAAAAAATCAGTGAATGCTAGAGAGGCAGTTTGTGCCAAGTTGAAGCTGAAATTAGGTTTGCTAGGCTAAGAATCAAGGCATCAAAGATATAAATGTATCAAAGAGTGTTGAGTACATCACAGCTGATCAGAAACAGAAATGGCGGCTGCTGGGATGTTTTAAATCAGAACAGGAAAAAATCAGAAAAAAAGTTGCAGTGCCAAAATTCCAAGTGAAGCATTTAGGTTTTCCACTACCATTTGCTCAACTACTCCTATATGCTAACTGATGTTAATTATTTAAGAATTTAGAGACTTGAAATGGATTCAGTGGAGCTGAATTTGAAGCTGAAACAGAAGAAAAAAAAAAGGGGAATGAAAGAAGAAGAGTGCCAACTTGAAGGTGGAGTGTATCAAAAAGGAGATTGTAAGAGATGGTTAGTGGGAATTACATTTGGAGCATCTAACTTCCTAATTGTCATTCAATGTTTCAAGTTCCTAGGATGTGAATTAAAACCGAAGAGCTCCAATTGTCCATTAGAAGATTTAAGAGCAGAAAAAAAAAGAAACAAAAGAAACCAAGTGGCACACCATTGAGTTTCGGCACCATGCAATTAGTGAAGATAATCTCATCCAAAATTGAAGATTTGTTCCACCATTATTCTGATTTCACTAGAGAAGGAGAAAGAAAAAAAAATCAGAAAAGAGAAGAAAGAAGCAAAGATGGCACGCAAGGTAGACAATTGGCACAAAGGGACTAGTGAGGACTTTTCATTGAATTTTTGAAGGGCAAGGCAAAAGTTTACTCCATCACACTTTTATATCACTAGAGGACTGTAAAGAGAGGCAAAGCACATTGGAAACATTTTTGAGCAACCAAGTCTCCCACTTTATCAATTTTTCCATTTTCTTGGTTTTTACTCCATTTCTTACTATTTTCCATGTTTTCACTTGTTTTTGTAGATGTTGATCCTAATCATGAATAATGGTGGAGAGTAGACAATAAGCAAGCCTATGGTAGTGCAAGAAGCATGTGTGTTTGAGTGAGCTCCACTTCCATCATCAACTTAGAACTTAAGGAGAGAGCCACCAAAATTTTTCATTGAAAGGCTAGTGAGTTAAATTCATCTCAATGACTCATGAAGGATGAAAAGGCTAAGTTGTTGATTTAAGGATAAGATACTAATCCATAGAGCTTAGATTTTTGAGAATTGACAACCTTAGATAATTTCTTTTCATTTGCTTCTAATTATGCTTAAGAAAATCTAGGGGATACATACTTAGTGGTTTGCGAGACGATCAAGTTTAAGTGTGGGGGAGTTGATAAGTACCATTTTATTGATTATTTTAGTTGCTAAAATCCATGTTTGACCCATGTTTTACTTGCTTAATGGTGAATTTACCCTAGGTTTTAGAACTTACTTCTATTTTGGACTTAATTGTAAATTTACACATATTTGGATTATTTGGCCACTAAATTTTTGATCTATTTTTGTAGGCATGAAAGGTTCATGGACCTAGGGCATACTGGGTCAAACTTGAGTCGGAAGTGGACCCGAATCGAGTTATCAAGCTTCGGATTAATCTGGATCGTCCGATTCAAAAGCGGCTAGATCTGAGCCATCCGGGACCATCTGAAGCAATCCGAGCTAGGGTTAGGGTTGATCAAGCACTCTGATCAAGATCTGAAGGTTTCATCCCAATCAAAGCTCATTCAACCATTGGATCAAGCTCAGAGGGTTCTAAATCGTCCATTCAAAGATTAGGTTGATCTGGACCATCCGTTGCAAATATGGAGGATCCGAGCTACCATGAGGCAGATCCTGACCCCTAATCATCATCATCAAAGTTTGGATTAAATCAGAGCAAGATCAGCCGTTGGATTTTCTCAAATCAATCTGAGCCGTCCATTGCTAACTACTTAATCAAAATTTCCACAGGTTTCTCCTCGTCGCATCTTCGCCGCAACAGTCGCCTTCTTCGCAGTTCTTCATTTTTTCAAGCTTTTTCTTCAATCCGAGGCGCGACCACCTCAATTCTTTGTTTGGAACAAGATCTGGATCGTTGGAGGATAGTTTTGTTGGATGATTTCAGCTCAATTTGCGCCGGAACAGGGCTGTTTGAGGGTTTCAGCATCTCTGCTACCCAATCGCTTGTTTCTCGTCCACAAGCCATTTCCGATCATTTGAGCTGCTTGTAGGGGTTCTCAGGTGAGCTCAGATGTTCCTCAAATCATCATCGCAGTCCATCCATTGAGATAGAAGAGATTGGACTGGAAAATTCCAGCTGCGTGTAGTTTGAGTAGAATCGACCGACTGAGTTGTTTTCCAGTGAATTGCTGAGCTTAGGGGTTCGAGGCCAGCCCTTGCGTGACGAACAAGGAGATCTTGGGCTAATGGAGTGATTGGGGTTTAGATTTCTTGTTGCAATTTCAGTTTTTAGCTGTAATTTCAATTTCTGTCATTTCCTTTCAGTCTGAATTTTCTGTTTCAACTATTTTAATTCATTTTCTGAATTGTTCCTTAGTTGTTAGCTTTCAATCCAGCCTCCTAGTTAGTTAGATTGTTTGTTAATGACTAGTTACCTTTAAATTCAGTTCATATTCTGTTTTCCAGCTTGTGTATCAGAATTCCCTGTTTTCATCCTGCGTATCAGCCAGTTTTTCTGCGTATCAGTAGGTTTGCAGTTAGTTCATTTTAGTTTCCATTCCTGAAGTTAACAAAGACCTTAGTGTGCAGTGCATTTGAATTCGGCTTGTGCTTAGTTTGGTTTGTTCAGAATTTTGATTTCATTGCTGCACTTTCAATTTCAGTTTCTGCGCAACCTCATTTCTGAAACTTAGATTTATTTTCCTACGTTCCAACTATTAATTCCTGTCTTTGTCTCAAATAACAATTCAGCTTGGAGTTGTACCAAGTTAAACTCAATTCTAAGTGAACTCTCGCACTTGGTGTCAGCTCCATTCGCAATTAGTTTGTTTCAGTTTTCAGCAGTTCATTTTTGCACATACATTGTTCTGAGATTCAGCCTCATGTCCTGCATCGAATTCTTGCTTCGTCCTTGGTTTCTGCACCAGATATATAAATTGTATTGGAACTGATCAATCTGATCTCTGAGCATCAGTTTAGTGTGTCAATGAATTGTTATTGAACTCATATTTCTGCATTCGGATTCTTTTTACTGCAATTCTCTTCGGCATTTCTGAATTTGTTCTTCTGTCAGCTGTGTATGAATTTGCTAGCTTCATCTCTGCAATTCTAAGTTTATTAATTCTGAATATCAAATTCAAGAACTTGTCTTCATGTGGGTAGAGTGATTTCGCATCAAAAATTGCTGCTGTATTTTAATTCTGCGCATAGTTCCTGATTTCCTGCGTGCCAATCTTGCCTTTTGGTTTGTCCTTGACTGATCAGTAGCTAGCATTGAGTTCTTACAGTTTATGCACAGCATTTTACTTAAGCCTCATATAACTAGCTGAAATGACAGTTTATCTCGAAAATGGCAGTTTACAATCTTTGCAATTCACTTCTTCCTTGTGTATCAAGATAGAGCTATGGCATTGTTTAGTGTCAAGACAGATGAAGTTTCGAGTGATTCTTTGATGCTTGAATTCAGTTAGAATTATATTCGGTTGTGCTTAATTCTCTATGCATTGGTTGGCTCCCGCGTGTGCAATTAGCTTGTGCTGAATTGTTTTAAGTTTGATTGCTAAATTTTGTGGCTAGCTTTAGTTGAAGCTTACTTGTTTGCGAAAATTGCCATGCACTGTTTTATTCCTTTGATTGGCATTTATTCTGCATTTACACTAGTTTAGTTTTCTCATTTTAACTGCTATTTCATTTCTAATCGAATCCAAACCCACATTCCATTTGAAACTCAAAAATATAAATGACACATAAACACGAGCTCGAATCAAACACTTTCAACTAGTCCCGAGGAAAAATACGACCTGTGGCCCCTTTACTACGTTTTCATATTTTGATTGCAGAAAGGGTTTCCAGCTTTTTATAAATATCTAAATTTGAGACCCACATTCGTGACAGTCTATTTTGGGTCCATCAACGACATACTGATAAAGTCAAGCCGAGCGGCAGACCTAGTGTCAAATGTGGAGGAGACATGTTAAACCTTGCGCAAGTATGGGCTAAAGCTGAACCTGGCCATGTGTCTCTTCATGGCCTGAAGTGGAAAATTCCTCGGTATATAGTCACCGAGAGGGGCATTGAGGCCAACCCGAGCAAGGTCGAAGCCCTGCTCAACATGCCCCCACCACGGAACCTCAGGGAGGCACAGAGACTCACTGGGCGAATCACAGCACTATCTCGCTTCATTTCCCAATCTGTCAAGCGAGGATTACCCTTCTCTAAGACCCTCCGTCGAGCCACAAAATTTCAATGGGACGCCGACTGCGACAAGGCATTTGAAGAATTGAAGACATATCTAGCCGAGTTACCAGTGTTGGCCAAGCCAGAGATCGAAGAAGTATTGTATGTATATTTGGCAGCCTCGGCTGAGTCAATCAGTATGGTGTTAGTCAGGCAGGATGAGGCCGAGCAACAACTAGTGTATTTCTTTGCTCATCTATTGAAGGGTGCCAAGTGCTGATATACGACACTCGAAAATTTAGCTTTTGTCCTGTTGTTAGCTGCTCGAAGACTCCGACCATATTTCCTGGCACACCCGATTGTAGTCCTAACCAATAGCAATCTGGGTCGTGTAGTTTCAAATCCGAAAGCATCGGGGCGACTGATTAAGTGGACAACCGAGTTGAGTGAATATGACATCTAGTATCAAGCTCGGTTGACTATTAAAGCACAAGCCTTAGCTGATTTTCTAAGTGAATTACACTCGAAGGAAGCCGAAGAAGCTTGGCAAGTTTATGTGGATGGATCGTCGGCTCAGTAAGGCAGTGGAATTGGCATCCTGATGGTCTCGCCAAAGGGAGAACAGTTTCATCTATCAGTCCGACTAGAGTATTGAGCCACAAACAATGAGATCGAGTATGAAGCCCTCATCACTGGACTACAGGCAGCTAAGCATGTGGGCATCATTCGGGTAATGTTATACTCGGACTCTCAGTTGACCACTCAACAGCTCGCCGGTCGGATCGAAATCAATAGCGACCGGTTACAACCATTTGTAAAAGCCTATGAGAACCTAAAAGTTGGGTTCCAAGAAGTCTAGTTATAAAAGATCCCGAGAAAAAGTAACCTACGGGCGGACGAGTTAGCCAAGTTGGCTAGCTCGGTAGGCTCTTGGGTACTTCCCTAGCCGAGTAGTCAGATAATGATGGTGATGCATATATAGCAGCAAGCTGATTTTGAGCTCGGGACAGATTGGAGTGTGACGTTCATCGCCTACCTAACAAGAAGGATCCTCCTAACCGACCGAGAGGAAGCCCGACTCCTGAGGAAGCGAGCGGTCCAATATTCCTTGGTCGGAGATGCGCTGTACAAGAGGGCCTTCGTCTGACCATTACTCAAGTGCCTGGGTGAAGAGGACGTTGAATACGTATTAAAATAAATACATATGGGGATCTGTGGAAGTCATGCTGGAGCTCGGGCCCTGGTCCGAAGGGCGTTGCTTTCAGGATATTATTGGCCGACCTTGCAGAAGGATGTTGACCGACTGGTCTCTACTTGCTTATCCTGTCAAAAGTACCATCACCTCCCTCACCGACCGGTTGAAATGATGAAGGTGTTGGTGGTCTCCTGCCCATTCAACCAGTGGAGCATGGACATAGTAGGGCATTTCTCGACCGCTATTGCTCAGAAAAGGTTCTTACTGGTGGTCGTAGATTACTTCTCCAAGTGGATAGAAGCTGAGGCCCTGGCGCGCATAACTGAGCAGGCCGTTATCAAGTTTCTGTGACAGAACATCTTGTGCCAATACGGGATTCTTCATAAGCTGGTCTCGGACAACGAAAGACAGTTCCAGGGCAAGAAGATCCAGGAGTAGTGCTCGGCATATGACATTCAGCAAGCATTCACATCCGTAGCATATCCCCAGAGCAATGGCCGGGCAGAAGTGGTCAATCAGGAAATCCTAAGAGGCTTGAAGACTAAGCTCGACCATGCTAGTGGCACCTGGGTCGATGAGTTGTCGAGCGTTTTGTGGGCCCTGCAAACCACGCCGAGAGAGACTACGGGTCACACCCACTTCCAGTTAGTTTATAGAAGCGAGGGTATAGTTCTCGTCTGTTGGATAACTTGGCGGGTTTCCTAAGCGAATACCTGGTCATCCATGAAAGACCTCTCTATGTCTACGGATTAAAAAATTTAATCCGAATGGAGACCTATCTTCCAAACGACCGTCTCGTCGTCGTACCAATTGATTCGAGTTACAACTTAGCCAAACTCAAAATTCAAGCCTTGTAACTGTCCTAACCAATCAGTCGCGGAAAAGACGACGAGTGGATCGCCGATTTTTGTGTTTATTATCGGGGTCCAAAATTATTAATTATCAACAATAATTATCAAATAATTAAGAACATGATAATTAATTAACATCACATGCAATGATAGAATCAAAGAGTCAAGGAAGAGGTTATACCTTCCAGTTACCTCGCGATCTTCTATTGTATGACCCTCCCTTCTTGGACGTCGTGTGGGCGACGATCTACCAAGAACCGAAAGCCACCAAGACCACCTTGCTTCTCCTCTTTTGCTTCCTCCAACCACAAGGAGAAGTATCTCCTTGTTTGCGCAACCCTAACCTCTCTATATGGTGAAGAAAAACACCATCCTCCAAGTTACCACCGACCAAGGAGAAGCCACCTTCCAAGCCACCGCTGGCCAAGGAGAAGCTACCTTCTTCATGCTGCCGTCAGCCAAGGAAGCGCTCCTTCTCCAAGCTGCCACTGGCCAAGGAGAAGCCACCGCCGGCCAAGGAGAAGATACCTTCTTCATGCTGTCGTCGGCCAAGGAAGCGCTCCTTCTCCAAGCTATCATCGACCAAGGGGAGAGACTCATCCAAGGACTGTCGCCGGCGATGAAGAGGATACCTCCATCTGCTGCCGCTGACCATGGATCAGCCCCTTTCCCTGCTGTCGTCGGCCATGGATCAGCCTTCTTCCCTGCTGCCGTCGGCCAAGGAAAGTGGTTGCTCCAAGATCTGTTGCCAACGATGGAGAGGAATCCTCCATCTACTGTCACCGGCCATGGATCGACCTCCTTCCCTACTGCCGTCGGCCTAGGAGAGCGGCTGCTCCAAGGTCTACCGCCGGCTGAGAAAGGGTCTTCTTCTCCAAACTCCCACCGGGCATGCCCTAGGAGAGAAGAAGAAGAGGATGCCCTAGGAGAGAGGAAGTGAGAGGAAGAGAGAGAGAGAGGAGAGGAAAAATAATGATCCATTAGGTTTGGTTTCATGACTCCATGGGGTATTTATAGGGCTACAATAGGGACCATGAGGAGGAGCTGGATCTTGGCTTGCTATTGGATCCAAACCCGATCCATTAATGAAGAACCATTCTACTAAAGGTCCTTCATTGAACTACCTCACCAATCCCCATATTTACATATGAGCTCCACCTATTATGAGTACAATTTCTCCTCGTGTTTAAGATATTGAATGTCCGTTGATTAATTTAAATTACTGACAATTTTAATTAATCAACCTCTAACTCCTTGACTAGTACCACTCATCCTTATCATCATGTTGGACCAAGTCCACCTGCAGGATTTAACATGATGAACCTTATGAGCTCATCAAGGGGGCATCATCATCCCGACTCACTAGGACACGAATTTTGTATATAATCATCGACACACCATATAAATAATATTATTTTCCAACTTACCAGACCTATCGATTTAACAGAATAAACTCGTCCATTGGTAAATCAATGAAATAAATATTAAGTACATGTGTCCGTTATTATATCGGGATTCAGAGCATATACTCCATAATAAACCGAGGTTTGATCCAATTATAAAATCAGTATAAATTGGATCACCTCTATGTTGGTCCTGCTAATTGCACACAAAGTGCACTAGTGTAATTCTATGATTAAGATAAATCACACCAAATTATACTACAACCATCTCGATGGTTTGTCCAACTCCATCTCTGTTGTGAGCCTCTACTTATACTTTGCAAGAGACTGATAACATGATCTTATGTGTCATCACACACTATGTTATCTACAATGTAAAGTATCAGACAACTTGCACATACCAATATAAACATGCAATAGTGATCTTGTGATTCTCTTTCAAAATGTAGATGTTCATACAGAAAAGGCAAGGCTTTTAGTATACATCCTAACAATCTCCCACTTATACTTAAAGACTATGATGTCCTCAAAATACCATACATCTGACTCCCATATCCTCCACATGCCGTAAAGCTCTCACTATCAAGGCCTTACTGAAAGGATCTCCCAGGCTGTCCTCCGATGTAATCTAGGCGACAACAACTTTTTCTCGCTTGGGTGGTACTTGCGCTCTATGTGTTTACTCGCCTTATGGGCTCGTGGTTCCTTCAAGTTTGCAACTGCACCACTGTTATCACAACAAATTGTGATAGCTCTTGGCAAACCAGGAATCACATCCAGGTCCATCTTGAGGTTCCTGAACCATACAGCTTCCTTGGCTACCTCTGAGGTTGTCACATACTCAGCTTCCATGGTAGAGCCCGCCACGCATTTCTGCTTGACACTCCTCTATACTATGGCTCCACCTCCTAAAGTAAACACAAAACCCTGAGAAATACTTATTTTTGTTCCTATCTAATTGGAAGTTTGAATTCGTATAACCCACAGGGAGTAATTGGTCTGTCTGGTAAATTAGCATATAATCCCTAGTCCTTCTCAAGCACTAATATATGCTTTATCGCAGTCCAATTTCCCTCACCTGGGTTATTCTGATATCTGCTAACCATGTCCATGGCAAAGTAAATATCCGGTCTCGTATACAACATAGCATATATGAGGCTTCCTACCGCAAAAGCATAAGGAACCGCCTTCTTCTCCTCTATCTCCTTTGATGTTTTTAGGACACATCTCCTTAGATAGAGGAACTCCATGCCTGAAAGGTACACAACCTTTCTTGGAGTTTTTCATGCTAGAACACTGTCTATGTATAAAGCTTAAGATAAGCACAACATCCTTTTCTGGTAATCCCTTAGAACTTTGATCCCAAGGATGTGTTCTGCTTCTCCCAAGTCCTTCATATTGAACTGTTTGGACAACCATACCCTTACGTCTGATAATATTTTGACATTGTTGCCAATGAGCAAAATATCACCTACGTATAGTACAAGAAATACCACTACATTTCTATCACATCTCTTATATACACAAAAACGCATCTGGACTTTGAACAAATCCATATGACTGGATTATCAAAGCGGATGTTCCAAGATCTCGAAGCTTGCTTCAATCCATAAATAGTCCGATTAAGCTTACACACAAGATGCTCTTTGCCCTTCGCAATGAATCCAGAATCTATATATTCTATCTCAGAATTCATTGTTCTTTACCAAGATTCTGCATCTTTATCTTGGAGTCCCTCGTCATAGGTCCAGGGGTCAGGTTCATATTCGCCAGAGACCAAGTCCGATGACTCACCCAAGAACATGAATCCATTTAGGTTGTTCAACAACCCTCCCACTACGACGAGGTATCACCTGTGTATCTTTTGTGACACGCGGTGCAGTGTCTTATGATATGTCCTCTTGTATAGTTGGTATTAAGATCGGAACATCCCCTCTTAATTCCTTAAGAACAAGTCTACTTATGGGTTTGTGGTTCATCACATAGTCTTCTTGTAAGAATCGGGCATTTGTGCTAATGATTACCCTCTGATCCTTACGACTATAGAATAAACCACCATTCGTTCCTCTAGGATAGCCTACGAACAAGCGCACTTCTGTACGAGATTCCAACTTGTCAGTATCTCCCTTCAGCACATGTGCAAGACTACCCCAAATCCGAATATGTCTTAGACTAGGCTTTTGCCCAGTCCACAATTCTGTGGGAGTAGAAGGAACTGACGTAGATGGTACCAAGTTCAGTATGTACGTTGTCATTTCCAAAGCATATCCCCAGAATGAATCCGGCAACTCGGAGTAGCTCATCATTGACCTAACCATCTTCATAAGAATCCTATTCCTTCGCTCTGCTACACCATTCTGTTGGGGCGTACCGGGTGCAAACAATTGGGATTTGAATCTCAGCCTCTAATAAGTAAGTCCTAAACTCTCCCAAGAGGTACTCGCCACCACGATTTGATCGTAATATCTTGATACTTTTACCTCGATGTTTCTCTACATCAGCCTTGAATTCTTTGAACTTATCAAAGCATTCAGACTTGCAGCGCATCAGGTAAATGTACCCATACCTTGAATAATCGTCTATAAAAGAGACGAAGTATTCAAAGCCACCTCTAGCCTGGATAGACATAGGACCACACAAATCAGAATGAACTAGTTTCAACACATCTTTGGCCCTATACCCCTTGGCCTTGAAAGACCTCTTAGTCATCTTACCTTCCAAGCAAGATTCACAGGTTGGGAAGTCTTCCACCACCAATGAACTCAAGGGCCCATCGGCTATCAACCTCTAAATCCTACTAAGGTTAATATGACCAAGCCTTAGATGTCAAAGGTATGTTTGGTTCATCTTAGAAGGTTCATTTCTCTTATTTTGGTTAGATGATGTGTTATTAACTTCTATTTGTATCGTGGGAATTTTTGGTTCTAAAGTATACAAATTGTCAACCAAATTACCTAAACAGATAATCTCTCTATTTCTTTTTATAACAACTCTGTCATTAAAAGAAATAGAATATTCATCCTTAATAATTTTAGAACCCGAAATGAGATTCTTTCTAAAACTAGGTACATAAAGGCAATTTTTCAAAACCAAAACTTTATTTCTCTCAAAAGACAAATAAACGTCTCCCACTGCAATAACCACCACCTCCGTAGCATTGTCCATGTACACAATAATCTCTCCTTTAGCTAGCATCGGGTTTCCTGGAACCCCTGCAAAGAATTGCAGACATGATCAGTGGCTCCCGTATCTACACACCAGGTACCGGTAGATAACACCGCTAAACATGTTTCATCAATTAAGACATGAGATCGCCTAGTAGCCTGATTCTGGTATCCGAAGAGTTCCCTGAGATTGAGCATTATGTTATAAGCAGTAACGAAGGCCTGATGTTGATGTTGCAATACATTTGACTTAGAAGTCATAATGTAATCCCGCGTCATCCCATCTGTCTTTATCCACTCCCTATAACTCTCTCTCTCGACTTCACCAGAATCATTTCTAGGTTTAGGGGAATAGACCTTAAAGAGTACAAAATTGTACTCCTCATTAGTCAAGACCATGTCCATGTTCCGTTACTAATCTATGTAGTTGGGGCAAGTAAGTATATTTTCCTTAAGTAATGTAGCTAGTGGGTTAAAAATCATTTTGAAAATCCATGAGAATCACAACAATCACAACTTTAGATTTCAAAACATATTGATTCCTCAAAACAATAAATTTGAAATCAACCAACACTTCAAAACACCGAGAATTTCGCATGCCATGATGGTGTGAACGTATACGAATTCTACATTTGTAAGAGGAGGTTTTACCCATTAATTTTATTATCTTGTCAACCTAACTTTTTGATAAATAAAATTAATAGTTGGTGCACTTCGGCCCTACAAATAATAGCAGTGACTCCAATGGGGAGGATACTATTATTTGCATCTAAGTATTTACCATTACACGATACTAAGAAAATTATCTCAGATTATGTGTCGTCCGATGGGGAAAATCACACGCTCTTTAATAACTTTCTATAATCATGTTTGACCCAGTGATCCGCAGAATAAGCTCATCTGATGGGGAGGAAGGCACTCAGAGCCAACGCGTAGGCTTGGTTCGCATCACTTGTCAAATTAGTAATGGAGGTCACGGGACCCTTAGGGTCCATCTCCCACTTAGTTATTTATAATGAGGAATTTTCATGCACGTACACGACAAGCACATAAACCAAAACAATAAACAAGAAAAATTCTAAATTTTTCCAACTATCATGGCTTTGGTCTCCAATGCGCCTCCAGTCGTGTCGTCACCTCGTCCGCTCCTCCCTACACCAAGCGCAAGCCACCATTGAAGGGATCTTCGAGCCGAGATGATAAGCTATTTATTTACATCTATCGATCCTATACTCCACAAAGGAGTGCACATAAAATCTAGATCGAAAGTAAATAAAAAGCTCGGCTAAACATGTGTCGTATTTAATTACAAAAATTAAATACCTATTTAGCCGCGTCAACCCCGAGGATTCAAATAAATTACAACCATGCAGAACCAATCACATACACATTATTTAAGTTATAATAGTTGGAATCTCGTGCCTGCAACCAAAGAGTTAGCCTACGCACATCCTACTATTATCCGGCAAAAATAAATACATGATAAAGTGCAAAAGTAACCGAATCTAAAACACACAAAACCGGAAACCTCAGCTCTGATACCAGTTATTGGATAGCTTGGCGGGTTTCCTAAGCGAATACCTGGTTGTCCATGAGAGACCTCTCCATATCTATGGATTAAAAAATTTAATCCGAATGGAGACCTATCTTCCAAACGATCGTCTCGTCGTCGTACCAATTGATTCGAGTTACAACTTAGCCAAACTCAAAGTTCAAGCCTTGTAACTCACCTAACCAATCTGTCACGAAAAAGATGACGAGCGAATCGCCGATTTTTGTGTTTATTATCGGGGTCCAAAATTATTAATTATCAAATAATTAAGAACATGATAATTAATTAACACCACATGCAATGATAGAATCAAAGAGCCAAGGAAGAGGTTATACCTTCCCGTTACCTCGCGATCTTCTATCGTATGACCCTCCTCTCTTAGACGTCATGTGGGCGACGATCTACCAAGAACCGAAAGCCACCAAGACCACCTTGCTTCTCCACTTTTGCTTCCGCCAACCACAAGGAGAAGTATCTCCTTGTTTGCGCAACCCTAACCTCTCTATATGGTGAAGAAAAACACCATCCTCCAAGCTACCACCGACCAAGGAGAAGCCACCTTCCAAGCCACCGCCGGCCAAGGAGAAGCTACCTTCTTCATGCTGTCGTCGGACAAGGAAGCGCTCCTTCTCCAAGCTGCCACCGGCCAAGGAGAAGCTACATTCTTCATGCTGCCGTCGGCCAAGGAAGCGCTCCTTCTCCAAGCTACCACCGGCCAAGGGGAGAGACTCATCCAAGGATTGCGGCCGGTGATGAAGAGGATACCTCCATCTGCTGCCGCCGGCCATGGATCAACCCCTTTCCCTGCTGTCGTCGCCATGGGTCAGCCTTCTTCCCTGCTACTGTTGGCCAAGGAAAGTGGTTGTTCCAAGATCTGTTGGCCAAGGAAAGGGTTAGCCGGCAGATCCCTGCAGTGCATGGTCTCCAGCGATTGGTCATCCACGTCTAGGACTACGAGATCGAGAGTCGGAACCTCCCCCGTCGGGACCTTCCCATTACTCGAAGAGGGCGCATCAACGGGAGTTGTCGCCGGAGGAACATGTAGGACCGGTGCCGTCGATAGAGGGGGGGTGAATGTCGATCGTGAAAATCTTCGCGAGAACTTCATTCGTAAAACTACTCAGATCGTTAGTGCAACGGAAAATAAAAACAAAAAGAACACAGGTACACAGCGGATTTTTACTTGGTTCCCGACCCCCCATGGTCAGTACATCCAAGGCCTATGCACGGGAACACCCGTCCACTATTGGTCTCCTTCCCGGACTTTTCGGAGGCGGAGAAACCCGACTTACAGCGCAAGTTTACAATCAAAATATAAGTAAAATTAAGTACGTAATAGTAAACTCAAACCGAACAAGCAAGATCTGAAACTCGGCTGATCTGGACCTCCGAAGTGCCGCGCACTTCCTCCTGGAGCCTCCCGGTCGTAGAGCCTCGTTTCTGGCGCGTTGTCGTCGGTCAGAATGTTTGGAATGGTTCTTGGAAGTCGTGTCTGAAGCAGAGGGGTCGAAGCCCCTTATATAGGCCTCCTGGGGGCGCCCTGGACGCTGGGGGCACCCCGGAAGACTCGGTCAAACTTTATCCCTGCGTCTACCTCGTCGCAGCAGATAACAGTTTTGACCAGGGCACCCCGGATCTTCCGGGCGCCCATCTTGAAACCAGTCAGCGCTTATCCACAGCTTCGGACTCGCAGCAACGAAACAGTGTTGACCCGGGCCCCCCGGATGCTCCGAGCGCCCCGGTTGACACCTATTTTGACTGCATCACGAAACTGCCCTTCTTAGCTCTGTCTGGGGCCGCCCCCACTGTTGGGGGCTCCCTGGTTGCATGGGGGCGCCCCCAATGATGGGGGTGTCCTGCTTAGAGCCTGCAAGAGCACTTTTTGGCCTGGTTTACCTGCTTTGTCTCCGGTTCTTGATACCTGCAAGATACACAAACACAAAGCATAGATACATATGATGTTAGCCTTAAGGACTTGGTTCGGACTTCGAATTTGCACGAAACCCTAGGTCGAACCGGCACGAGTTCCCCTCCCCGAGAACTCGCCTTTCACCTACTCCTTTCAGGAGACGGTTGCCACCCGGTCCTTCGGGTGGACTTTTGCTTAGCTTCCGATACTTCCGGACCTCGAGACGCCCAAACCCTGACCCGTCTCTACTCCTGTCCTTAGTCATCGCTCAGCTAAGTTGCTCAGTCTCTTGGACCAAGACTTCATTCCCTAGCAGTCCTTCGCCAGGTGCCTAGCAGCCCTTCGCTAGGTCTTCTATGCCTAGCAGCCCTTCGCTAGGTGCCTAGCAGCCCTTCGCTAGGTCTTGGGGTTTCGATACCTAGCAGCCCTTCGCTAGGTGCCTAGCAGCCCTTCGCTAGGACTTAGTGTTTCGATACCTAGCAACCCTTCGCTAGGTGCCTAGCATCCCTTCGCTAGGTCTTAGTGCCTAGGTTAACTAGGACTTTTCTACAACTTAGGTTACTTCTCTTTTGCTCCCCTTTGTCTGTTCATTGTATCACTGACTTAAGTGTATTGTCAAACATAAAAACATTTAAAGAAGAACATCATTGATGCAACTTGCACCAACAATCTCCCCCTTTTTGATGTTTGACAATAACTTAAGTTAGATTGGTTTAAGGGGCTAACTTACTATCTTTGGGGAAAAATTGACTTTAGTTTTGAACATATTTTTGATCCTCTAGGAAAAAATAAGAATAAAAAAATTTCTAACTTAAGCATACCTCTCCCCCTTTGTCATACATAAAAAAACACAAGAAAATACTTGCACCAACAATGAGAAATTTTGGTTCTTTTTGAAAAATACTTGGTGCAGAAATTTTGAAAGCATTGTATTTTGAATGATATATTGTATTTTTTGAAAAAAAAATTGCATAATCTTGAAAAAGATGTTATTTTGGAAAATATAAATATTATATCTATTTTGCAAGTACTAACTATTTTTGAAAGAGATGAGACTTTGAGAGATATAAGTAATTTTTGAAACATAATATTTTACTTGACTAAGTTTCTTTTCCAGTTGACTACAAGGACATTTTCCTAAGTGTCCTAGAAATTTTTCAAGGTCAAGTAAATATTAATAGAATTTTGAAAAAAAATGATAGTACTTTTGAAAGAATATTTGGCTTTGAAAGACATAAGTACTTTTGAAAACATAATATTTGACTTCACTTGGTTAATTTTCCAGTCTGACACTATCCTGGGAACCCTTGTTGACTACAAGGACATTTTCCTAAGTGTCCTGGAAATTTTCCAACCTAAGTAAATATTATAAAAAAAATTTCATAAGTCACAGAATAATAGGATGTAAGTTAATTTTGAAAAATGTAAAGATTTTAAAGTGATAATACTTGATTTGGTTTATCTTCCAGTCTAACACAATCATAGGAAACCTTGGTGACTACAAGGACATTTTCCTAAGTGTCTTGGAAGATTTTTCAAGCTCAAGATATTATTTCAAATTGATCAAAATCAGATAATAGTAAATAATTTTTTTTTAAATTGATAGTATTTTAACATAATACTTATGTTTTCAACAGGATTTGAATGATACCGTGTATGAAAACATTTGAAATATTCAATAATTCTTTTAATTTGACCTCCCCCTAAACTTAACTCAGTCCTGGGAAGCTTGTTGATCACAAGTACTCTTCCTCTGAGTCTTAAGATTTGATTCAGATCAAAAGAATAATCTAATAATTTTTTAAAAAAATAATTTAATACTTGTCAGAATATTGACTCAGACTCCCCCTAAAACTGACACGTCCTAGGAGTCCTTTTAGATCATGAAGTGGATCTTCCTCTGTGTCTTTAGGGTTTATCAAAATCAAACAAGACAGATAAATTTTACAACATAAACCTTTTTCGAAAAATACAAGTGATACCGATTTAAAGCTCAGTTTTCGAAAAGTATTTTCAAATAATAGTAATTTTTACAGTGTAGTTTTCGAAAAAAAAATTACTCCCCCTGTATCCGATATCGTTTGACTCTATCTAAGTGCCTTAAGGAACTCTAGTGTTGTCCTAAGAGGCTTGTGTCTAATTGCGTGAGTCAAACAATTTTTGAAAAGATATAATTTTTGAAAAACGTATAATATGTATATTCAATCAGACAAGCATGAATTCCATAAAAACATTATTATGTTGAAACACTATTTTGAAAATATATTTTTAGAAAAATATTCTAATGATTTTGAAAAACAATTTTGAAAAACATTTTTCAATTTATTAGTCCTTAACATCTCACCCATTTTAGATGTATCAATACAACAAGCATAGTTGCCTTATAGGTGTATTGTGAGATGCTTGAATCATTTTTCTTAATTTATTAACTCTAAGAATTAATTGAAGCTTGTGTTAGATTTGAATTTGACAAGAAGTAACTTGAATTTGAATTTCAAAAATTGGCTTCCAGGTCTTGGCGAGGCACTAGGCCTTCTTTGGCCGTAGCCTTATTGGAATATCAACCCTTTCCTTGACAAAGCCTTTTAATGAAATTTCATTTTCAAAATTACTTTTTGAAAAATTCTGGTCTAACTAGTTTGGGTCTTGGATCGGTAGCTTCGGCTAGTTTCACCAGTCTAAAGAGACTAAGTATACTTGATCTTATTAGAATTGGCTTCCCTAACGTACTATTATCTCACCGCCCCCCAATACTAGGTTGATCAAGTTTCAATTATTCTTTTTCCTATAGTCGTTCTAATATATGCATAAAATTTAAATATTAATGACATGTCATATATTTTAAAAGAATAGCAGATGCATGTCATGACAGTTGTGCATGAGTCAAACAAGTCAAATAATTTTATTTAAGCTTCTAAAATGTATCAAATTCCCGATTTGATACATGTCGAGTGAACCCGCGAATATTTCAACCCACTTTGACATATTTAATGATATTAATTTTAATTGTTATAGTTTGGGTAAAATTTTATTTTAGTTTGAGTTTAAGTTATTTAAGATTTTAGTTGAATTCAGGTTAATTAAGAATTGATTTAATTAATTAATCAATTGCGAATTAATGAATTTAAGTTTCAATTAATTTGGATTAAATTAAATTTTAATTTGAATTTAATTTAAGTTTGAATTTGAATTTAATTTAAATTTGAATTTGAATTTAATTTAACTTTGAATTAAGTTTAACTTGAATAATTTAATTGTATTTAATTAAGATTAAATTAAGATTTAATTTGAAATTATTTAAGATTTAATTAAGATTTAATTTGAAATTATTCAAGATTTAATTTAATTTGAATTTAATTAAGATTTAATTTGAAATTATTTAAGATTTAATTTAATTTGAATTTAATTTGAAATTATTTAAGATTTAATTAAAATTTATTTTGAAATTGTTTAAGATTTAATTAAGATTTAATTTGAAATTATTTAAGATTTAATTAAGATTTAATTAAGATTTAATTTGAAATTATTTAAGATTTAATTTGAAATTATTTAAGATTTAATTAAGATTTAATTTGAAATTATATAAGATTTAATTTGAAATTATTTAAGATTTAATTAAGAATTAATTTGAAATTATTTAAGATTTAATTTGAAATTATTTAAGATTTAATTAAGATTTAATTTGAAATTATTTAAGATTTAATTAAGATTTAATTTGAAATTATTTAAGATTTAATTAAGATTAATTTGAAATTATTTAAGATTTAATTAAGATTTAATTTGAAATTATTTAAGATTTAATTAAGATTTAATTTGAAATTATTTAAGATTTAATTTTGAAATTTATAATGATTAATTAATAATTGTGGGTTTAAATTCATCATTTTCATTATTTCAAAATTTTCTTCTTCATTTTTATCTTTCTTTTCAAGTTTTTCTAATAATTTTGATTTATTTGAATTTTTGTAATTTTTATTGATTATGGCCCTAATCTTGGATAGTTCCATATTCTCCTCAATACCCTCACAGTAGGTGGAGTAGAATGGGCCACTAGTTAAAGTTTTATAATAATATTCAATATTATATATAATTAGGTTATCATCTAAGAGAATTTTATTTTCAAAATTATTCTCAGAGTTATCTTCAGACATATCTTCAATATTTTCCAGAAATTCAGAGTTAATCTCTAGATTATCCTTAAGATTTTCAGATTTAATTTCTGGATTATTTTTAACATTTTCAAGATTAATTTCTGGATTATCCTTAATATTTTCAGATTCAAATTCAGATTTGTACAACGGATTTTCAAATTTGAATTTGTAATTATCTAAAGGATTTCTAGATTTAGAATTATCCTTAAGATTTTTGAATTCAAATTTATCCTTAGGATCTGAATTGGAATTATCAGATTTATCTGAATTAAAGTTATGATAATTTATTTTAGTAATAGCTAAATTAATGTTTTGAATTAAGTAGTTAATTTCTGAAATTTTAGTCATGTCTGTATTTTCTAATTTTTCATGCAAGATATTTAATTTACTACGCAGTAAATCTAATTTACCAGAAAAATTTACTGAATTATCTAAAGGCAGTGCAGGAATTTGTAAAACTTTTGGAACATAAATCTTACGTACCTTCGCTGGACACTTGTTTTTGTAGTGCCCGTATTTCTCGCATTTGAAACATCTGATGTGATTTTTGTTTTTCCGGACTCCTGGCGCTGGTACCTCCTTTGCCACCGGTGACGAACGATTCTTACGAGTAGGGCACTGATTTTTGTAGTGCCCTCTCTCCCTGCACGTGAAACAAATAATATGCAACTTAAAATTTCACATAAAAAAAATTGTACCTGATTCACCCCTGGGCTCCCCCTCAACTCCTGGCGTCGTTGCTCCGTCGGCGGTTAGTCCGGTGAAGAGCGGCTCGGCTCTGATACCAATTGTAGGACCGGTGCCGTCGATAGAGGGGGGTGAATGTCGATCGTGAAAATCTTCGCGAGAACTTCGTTCGTAAAACTACTCAGATCGTTAGTGCAGCGGAAAATAAAAATAAAAAGAACACAGGTACACAGCGGATTTTTACTTGGTTCCCGACCCCCCAGGGTCAGTACATCCAAGGCCTATGTACGGGAACGCCCGTCCACTATTGGTCTCCTTCCCGGACTTTCCGGAGGCGGAGAAACCCGACTTACAGTGCAAGTTTACAATCAAAATATAAGTAAAATTAAGTGCGTAATAGTAAACTCAAACCGAACAAGCAAGATCTGAAACTCGGCCGATCTGGACCTCCGAAGTGCCGCACACTTCCTCCTGGAGCCTCCCGGTCGTAGAGCCTCGTTTCTGGCGCGTTGTCGTCGGTCAGAATGTTTGTAATGGTTCTTGGAAGTCGTGTCTGAAGCAGAGGGGTCGAAGCCCCTTATATAGGCCTCCTGGGGGCGCCCTGGACGCTGGGGGCGCCCCGGAAGACTCGGTCAAACTTTATCCTTGCGTCTACCTCGCCGCAGCTGATAACAGCTTTGACCAGAGCGCCCATCTTGAACCCAGTCAGCGCTTATCCACTACTTCGGACTCGCAGCAACGAAACAGTGTTGACCCGGGCGCCCCGGATGCTCCGGGCGCCCCGGTTGACACCTATTTTGACTGCATCACGAAACTGCCCTTCTTAGCTCTGTCTGGGGGCCCCCCCCACTGTTGGGGGCGCCCTGGTTGCATGGGGGCGCCCCCAATGATGGGGGCGCCCTGCTTAGAGCCTGCAAGAGCACTTTTTGGCCTGGTTTACCTACTTTGTCTCCGGTTCTTGATACCTGCAAGATACACAAACACAAAGCATAGATACATATGATGTTAGCCTTAAGGACTTGGTTCGGACTTCGGATTTGCACGAAACCCTAGGTCGAACCGGCACGAGTTCCCCTCCCCGAGAACTCGCCCTTCACCTACTCCTTTCAGGAGACGGTTGCCACCCGGTCCTTCGGGTGGACTTTTGCTTAGCTTCCGATACTTCCGGACCTCGAGACGCCCAAACCCTGACCCGTCTCTACTCCTGTCCTTAGTCATCGCTCAGCTAAGTTGCTCAGTCCCTTGGACCAAGACTTCATTCCCTAACAGTCCTTCGCCAGGTGCCTAGCAGCCCTTCGCTAGGTCTTCTATGCCTAGCAGCCCTTCGTTAGGTGCCTAGCAGCCCTTCGCTAGGTCTTGGGGTTTCGATACCTAGCAGCCCTTTGCTAGGACTTAGTGTTTCGATACCTAGCAACCCTTCGCTAGGTGCCCAGCATCCCTTCGCTAGGTCTTAGTGCCTAGGTTAACTAGGACTTTTCTACAACTTAGGTTACTTCTCTTTTGCTCCCCTTTGTCTGTTGATTGTATCACTGACTTAAGTGTATTGTCAAACATAAAAACATTTAAAGAAGAACATCATTGATGCAACTTGCACCAACAGAACAGGCATCTGAATGGCGAAATGTTCGCCGGTTTAAGCGGCTAGTTCGGCGTCGTCCAAAAGGAACCCCTCCTTCAAGGATGCATCCCACATCTTGTTGCAAAAATGATGAGGGGCTGCCGGGGAGGATGAACGAAAAAGGAAAAATGTCGGAACTCTTGCGAAGCAAATGACAGCGGCAGAAGTAGCAGAGAAGCACCGGAAGAGAGAAGGTGATGGCAAGAGTCGCAACCCGCACCTATATATAGGGGGAAGCGACCAATCCTAGCCGTTCAAGGAGAGCCACAGGGAGAGGCGAGATCGAGTTGGGGCCCTCCGGTTGGATCCCTGGGGAATCCCGAGGCTCGAGGGGACGCGAGCACACTTTCGGTGGCAACCGGTTCACTGCCCGAGGCGTCGGGCACTGGTGATTGACGCTTTAGCACTCGATACACCGTTCGCTGAGGGACATACGTCTTCGCCAATTAATGCAGTCTCCAGGAGGCAGGATACAAATCGGCTCGCCTCAGAGATAGGACGGATGTGACAATCGAAAAGACATTGACTTACCAACCAGGCGGCCGGGGCGGAAAGAGCTGACCCGATCCGGACCCCTAGTGCATCATGAGTAGGCAAGCTCCCATAAACCCCTTGGCTCGGCTCCTGGCAGGACACGTGGCGACCCACGCTCCCTGGGCATAACCCGACCAAGCGGCCAAATCCTCGTTGTTGCAGGTTACAAGTGGGCATGCCCCCACAAACCCCTTGGCTCGGCTCCTGGCAGGACGCGTGGCGGCCCACGCTCCCTGGGCATAACCCGACCAAGCGGCCAAATCCTCGTTGTTACAGGTTACAAGTGGGCATGCCCCAACAAACCCCTTGGCTAGGCTCCCGGCAGGATGCGTGGTGGCCCACGCTCCCTGGGCATAACCCGACCAAGCGGTCAAATCCTCGTTGTTGCAGGTTACAAGTGGGCATGCTCCCATAAACCCCATGACTCTTCTCTCAATCGGACGTGGGGCAACCCACGCTCCCAGGACACTATCCGACCGAGTGGCTCATCTCTCGTCTCTGTGTAACCCACTAGAAGATAAGTCTTCACGGTTTCCTTAACTCCTTGGCTGGGTGAACGGCTCCCCACGCCCTTCCAGAACCAAGTTGACTCAAGGAGGATGTATTGAACTGCTTGAGCTGGCAGCTTTAAGCATGTGGCTTTATGCCAGTCGTTTAACTTTGCATCAACTCACCCGAGTGGCCTACACTTTAGCATGTGGCTTTAACTGAGGCACTTGCAAAGGCCAAGTGTCTTAGTCATCCTCTCACCCGAGTCGCTCACGCTAACAACCGAACCATTAACATTTGAAAGTAAAGGCAGTTACATCCGAAAGAGCTTGAGCAAGAGGAAAAGTTATATTAAAGGG
Organism: Boesenbergia rotunda; assembly: GCA_024364735.1. Taxonomy (NCBI): domain Eukaryota; kingdom Viridiplantae; phylum Streptophyta; class Magnoliopsida; order Zingiberales; family Zingiberaceae; genus Boesenbergia; species Boesenbergia rotunda. The sequence goes on from JAGFNQ010001559.1 coordinate 393,690, forward strand.
GCAAGAACATTACACAATCAGAGGCGGATCGTGTAACGCCCGCTTTTTTTTTTTTTATAGACCATCATAAAGCGGCGTTACGTTAACATACTTAGGCATGTAGACATCATAATGCAGCGGAAAACTTTAAACTTACACCTACATGCACTTACTACCATTCCTACCATCATAACATGGAAACTTGGCATATTAACTTTAAACTTAGCATCATATCATACTTAGCATCATGCCATATTTTAGCATCATATCATACTTAGCATCATGTCATACATTAGCATCATGTCATAGAGTCATATTCAAGTACTTAGTAGTAAAGGTAGGGTTCTATCATAAGACAAACAAACATATGGTCTCTTGGCCAAGTCACTATCACACACATTCTGCAATGCCCTCCTGCTGCTTCCTTATTATCCCCTTGCGTGATCTGCGGTATAAGAAAATAAGACTATAAGCACACAGGCTTAGTAAGACTCTTTCCTACCCACTAAAACCATCCGTCACTTAATCATAAACATATGAAACATTAGCATACTTAATGCTTTACTTAGATCGTCATCCTTATCATCACTTAGCATTCATTCGACATGTCATGGACATGGCTTCATCATATTCATAGCATGACATAAACATAACCATAAACATTCATGTATAGCATCATACTTGACATAAACATAAACATCGTAAACATTCATAGCATGGCATAAACATAAACATCATAAATATTCATAGCATGGCATAAACACAATCCATAAACATCGTAAACATTCATAGCATGGCATAAACATAAACATCATAAATATTCATAGCATGGCATAAACACAATCCATAAACATCGTAAACATTCATAGCATGGCATAATACTTGGCATGGACATAAAATCATGGCATAACCTAATTAAAATCATGGCATCATATACTAGCATGAGCATAAATAAAATAATGGCATTCTAACATAACATAAGCATAATTAAATCATGGCATCCTAACTAACATGAACATAAATAGAAGCATGGCATCCTAACTTAGCATAAACATAATCAAAGCATGACATTCTAAACTAGCATAAAATCATGGCATCCTAAACTAACATGAACATAAGTAAAAATCATGGCATAAAATCATGACATTAACATAGATAAATCATGGCATAAAAATCATGGCATAAACATAAATAAATCATGGCATAAAAATCATGGCATAAACATAAATAAATCATGGCATAACCATCCTTTTCATGAACATACTTTTCATAATCATACTTTTCATAACATAATGCATAACATGAATGGATGCATGTAGCAACTGTGCATATATATATATAAAGATGCTTAATCTTTAAAACATGCTTTTAAATCATCATCATAACATCATTGGGCCCTGGCTTGTACCACATTCATTCATCATATGCGCGCATTCCTATGTAAATACGAGGTAGCTAATCTCGATCTACTAGGGTAAGGACAGCATCATCGGTAGTCCCGAACCGTAAGGACAGCATCATCGGTAGTCCCGAACCGTGGACAGCATCATCGGTAGTCCAGAACCGTGGACCTTACTTAGGTCCGGTACAAGCCCATAAAATAAAATAAAATACTTTGCATGCTTCATCATTCATAAGTCATTCATGGCATACTTATCATAACATAACTTGTTACGGCTCGGCCCGTCTACCGGCCCATTTACCGGTCCATATGACCGTCGTACCGTCGACCATCGACCGTGCCGTTTAGCATATTCATTCATTCATCATACTTAACCTTCATTCATCATTTTCATTCTTATCATGCATAACCATGGCATATCATTCATAAACATGGCATATCATTCATAACATGGCATATCATCCATAAACATGGCATATCATTCGTAAACATGGCATATCATTCATAACATGGCATATCATTCATAACATAGCATATCATTCATAAACATAAATCACATCTTACCATAGGGCCATTGAGACCCTTACTTGAAATAAATCTTAACTTTTACCCTATTAACCCTTATATGGCCGAAACTTGTGGAGTCCCATGGCCATGTGAAAATTCACACAATCGCCATCCATCATCCTTATATCATGGCAACACATAAACATAAGTTGAGGTTAAAGACTCAACCCTAACCCTTGGGTCCTTGGGGTTGGCCGAACCATATGGGGCCTCTAGGGTACCCCAAAAATTCCCAAAATTTATACTTAACCTCTACACATCATGAGGGAACATTAAATGACATTATCCTGATTTTTAACATATTTTTAGACATTTAAAACATGGGGCCGAAACCCTTGAACTTAAGGTTCTGGGTTTTGCTTCTTTCATGTTGGCCGAAACATATGGGGCCTCTAGGGTATCCCAAAAATTCCCAAAAATTATACTTAATATCTAAACATCATAAGGGAACATTAACTGACATTATCATGATTTTTATCATATTTTTAGACATTTAAAACATGGTGGCCGAAACCCTTGAACTTAAGGTTCTGGGTTTTGCTTCTTTCATGTTGGCCGAAACATATGGGGCCTCTAGGGTATCCCAAAAATTCCCAAAAATTATACTTAGTGTCTAAACATCATAAAGGAACATTAAATAACATTATCATGATTTTTAACATATTTTTAGACATTTAAAACATGGTGGCCGAAACCCTTGAACTTAAGATTCTGGGTTTTGCTTCTTTCATGTTGGCCGAAACTCTAGGGTGTCCTAGAGTACTCTAAAAATTCCCAAAAATTATACATAACCTCTACACATCATAAGGGAACATTACATAACATTATAAAAATTTTTAGCATATTTATAGATCTTTAAATCATGGTGGCCGAAACCCTTGAACCTAAGGTTCTGGGTTTTGCTTCTTCCATGTTGGCCGGAACTCTAGGGTGTCCTAGAGTACTCTAAAAATTTCCAAAAATTATACATAACCTCTACACATCATAAGGGAACATTACATAACATTAAACAGATTTTTAGCATATTTATGGACCTTTAAATATTGGTGGTCGAGACCTATCAACCAACCTTTCTTGGTTTTTCTTTCTTTTCCACTTCCAACCCCAAAATCCATCAATATATCATGCTAAAAATCATAAAAATCATATGAAACCATTATACCACAGGTGAGGGAGTCTTACATTAGATTTCTTGATTTTTAGACCTTGGATGGAAAGAAGGAAGAAGACTTGACCACACCTAGCCCTTGGAAACTTGAGAAGACCTTAGATCTTGGAGGATGAGACTTTTTGTGAAGTTTTCTCAAGGGAGAAGTCCTCCTTGAGTGCTCGGCAAGAATGGAGAAGGAAGAGAGAAGCAAATGCAATTGATGGCATGAAGAATGAAACTCCCAAACCCCCTTATTAATCAACCATTAAAGTGGTGAATGAAGAGTTTTCCATGACCCTTCATCTTCTTCTACCATTTAACCACCATTCACTTCCTTTCCTCACAAGAATTCCTTGCTAGGTGAGTTGATTAAGGCTTACATGGTTGTACAAGAGGTTCAAGGTTCAAATCCTTGGCTCATGCACATTTATTTTTATTTTTATTTTTATTTCATTTATTTTATTATTTTTATAATTCCGAAAATTCCCCTAAAATCATCCATAATTATGCCAATATTCCTAAATAAAATTCTTTTATATTTATATTAATTTTACCTAATTTACATTAATTTTACCTAATTAATACCTATTTTTGGAGCCCATTTAAAGCCCATTAGTACCAAATTCCTCAATTTAGATGGGAACGTTAGGCTAATACTTTCCCATAATCATGTTAATGTGCCCAAATAAATTCATATTTATATTTATACTAATTCTTCCTAAAAGCCCACCTATAATCATAGTACTAGAAAGCCCATATAAGGCCCATTAGCACTTGGTTTCCTCAATTTAAATGAGAAAACATGGATTTCCTAGGCCAATGTTCGTATTAATGCCTCTAGGTCCTTCGAAAAATTATCTAGACATGCTTAATATTTTAATAAAATATTAAGAGAATTTTCCGGGTCGTTACAGATCGCCTCCCTGAGCTGAAGGAAAAAGAAGACAAAAGGCTCGACCCTCATTTAAAGGGTCGGTTGACCACCTCGGGCAGGCCCTCGGACATGCCCGTGAATTTGAAGGTTGTGGAGGGTAGGTCGGGGGCTATGTGCCCATCTTGTTTGAGCTGCTTGAGCATGCTGAGCGTTTGATGCCTCAGCATAGCTCGAATTCGCTCAGACACCTGATCAGTGAGCTCCTTAGAGTTGATGTACTCAACCCTACGGGCTTCCCACCAATCGGCCTCTCTCTCCTTATAGGAGCGCAACTCCTCCAGCTCCGTCCGAGCTGCCTCCCACTCAGCCTTCTCCGCTTTCAGCCGCTCGAGCTCCTCCTCATGGTCGTGCAGCGTTTGATCCCTGGAGCAAGCTGGGTCGCCAGTTCCTCTGCCCGCTTCACTTGGGTCGCCGCCTCGGTTTCCTTGGCCTCCGGCTGGGATTTGAGGGACTCGGCATCTTCGGACACCCCTTGAAGATCGGCCTCAACTTTGTTCGCCCGGGCTAGGGTCTTCGCTTGAAGATCCTAAGCTTTTCGCTCAGAATACTCTAGAGTGGAGATCCTGACGTTTGCCTAGGCGATAGCCAAGTCAGCCATCTCGGCCTGGCTACGAGTGGCCCCTAACTGCTCCTCAAAGTGAGCTAGTCGGTCTTGAAGGGCAGCGACCTCGGCTCGCAGGTCGCTTAAAGTGGACTCACTAGAGACGAGCTGAGTGTGCTTTAGTTGAGTCTCCAGGCGTTCCACCTTCTTCTCGGCCTCTGCCCGAGCGGTGGCATGGGTCAGGAGTGTCATAGAAAGACTATGCCACGACCCCCATAACTGCAAAAGGACAAAAAGCAGGAGACCGTAAAGTTGAGAGATGAACAAGAAAAAAGGAAGGGAGAAAGGGGGGAGGCAATTCAGTATATACCTGAGTGGCCTCCAGAAAAAAGGAGTCCGCCTTACTGCTGGATCCCCGGAAATAGGACCCCTCGAGTCCTTGCACATAGCGGTCGGCCTCCGACCCGTACATGCGAAGATCTTAGAGCTGGTTGGGTATGTCACCCCGCAGCGCACCCAGGCGGCAGTCCAACCGGGTAGGCACCAGAAGGTGCATCGTCGGTCGGTTGATCTGACCCTCCACAGGCGAAGTACCCAACCTCTCCGGCAATGGCATTTCGGGCATGCCGGAGGAGACTGAGGGGTCGACAACAGGTATAATGGCGGTGGAGGTGCGAGGGGCTTCCGATTCGGGGGTCTTCTTCTTCTTCTTCTTCTTCTTCTTCTTCTTCTTCTTCCTCTCCAAGCGTTTGCTGGAAGAAGGATGAGGTGAGTCCCCCGTCGAGGAGAAGGCTCGTCGGCGCTTTGAGGAGGCGGGTTGTTCGGTTGCTACTGGGGGAGCCGTCTCAGAGGCGGCAGGCGTTTGCTCTGGTACGATTGGAGTCGGGTCCGCTGAGGTAGCCCCGGTCGGGGAACCCTCCCTCGCCTGCAACTCGACAACGATCTGAGCTTCCAGCTCAGCATCATCCAGACCGAAGCCTTCCACCAGGGATGCGGCCAACATTGAGGAAACTGCGAAAACAACACCGGCTTGGTCAGAACTAAAAAATGTTCGAAAGAAGCACCACAATACTCACCGACTAGGGCCAACCCAGGAGTCGGCATGGGGCTGAGGCTGAATACATAAAGGAGCTCCTCCCTCAACAAGTGCACCCCGTGGAAGCGCCTACTGTCTAGCTTGGATATGACTAACTGGTAGGCTGCAGAGGTGCGGTAGTACTTGGAAAGGGGAGGAGAGGAAGGAAGTTCCTCGACCCAGGCCGTGGGCCAACTCGGGGTCGGGATGGGCTTAACAAAGAAGTAGCGCTCTTTCCACCCTTTGTTGGAGGATGGAAGTTTCGTTAGAAAGGAGGTTTTGGCTCGGGCTTGGAAGATGAAATTGCCCGACTCCTGTTGTTTGGGATAGAAGAAGTAATGAAAGGATTCAGGTTGAAGGGGAATTTTATACAAGGTAAAGATGATAGCCGATCCGCTCATCAGACGGATGGCATTCGGGGCTAGCTGGGGCAAGGGTATGCGGAAGTATGTGCAGATCGAAGAGATGAACGGATGGATGGGGAAGCAGAGACGGCTTGTAGGTGGTCTCAGGACAAGGTGATATAGCCGGAAGGGGCGGAGTGAGGGTGGTCGGTTGATTTGGGCAGGCGGAGTCTGTGGTCAATGGGGATTAAGAAGTCTACCTGAAGCTGATCCAGGTCATGGGCGGTAAGGTTAGTTACCATGGCAGAATACCAGGGTGAGGCAGGGGAGGAGGATGAAGAAGGTGAATCCATGTGAAAATAGAAAGGCGAAGAAACTAACCGAGGAAGAAAGGTCGTCGTCGGAGGAAATCGGAATGGGAGAACTCGCCGAAACCCTAGTAGAGCGTGAAGCGGCAGCAGGGCGGTGTCGAGGTTAAAACGCGATGGTAAAAACGGTGAAGTAAGAAGCCTATTTATAGGAACTGGAGAATGACACCGGCCGTCTAATGGCGAGTGGGGAAAAAGGCGGGCTCAAGCCAAGACCGTCCGATCGAGCTCGGGACGGCTCCCGAAACGACAAGTCACACGTGCGGGTCGAACATTCGCGAAGAGGGGCGGCATATTCCTCGTTACTCGGAAAACGAATGACTAGTGGACATGTGTCCCCAGCCATTAAGGCCGCAATTAGAGAAAAGATATGCAATGATTCTACGACAGGAAGGCGAAAAGACATTCGAGGAGATAGCTTACCATCCAAGTGAGTCACTGGTCCAAGGTCGGCTACGGAAGACGGCCACAAGAACCAGTCGCTCGGGTGCGCCAGGCTCTGGCAAGAAGGACAGTCCAGTCAGTCGGACTTGTCGCCTCCTTCGACTAGACTCGAGGGGGACGCTTATGATCCCGAGCCAGCTTACGTGTAGGCTGGCTCGGTAGCCTGGCACCCCGTCAGCAGAAGATAGATTTGTGGGCTTCGGGAGCCCGTGGGGCATAAAGCCTATACGGGCAGCTCAGCCTAGTTCCCTCGAGAACGAGAAGGGATGGGCCCTGATAAAAGATAATCATCGAGACTAAGGGGGTCAGAAGTCCCCAAAAGGCTCCTGAGACCAAAAGGGCCCGGGTCGAGAAGACCCGAATCCAAGAAGGCTCGACTGACGATCTCCCTAAATCTTAACGTTTCCAAGTCAAGGAAGTCTCCATTTGAGGTGGATTGAAGTTACGAAGCGGGTCAGATCCCGCATACCACTCGGTTCAGTGCCCCCGATCAGGCGCGTGGCGACCCACGTTCCTCAGAATCGGCCTGACCAAGCCTCCAGACTATCGCGGGATGGCCCCCGCACCCCTCTCGGTTAGGCTCCCAGCCGACACGTGGCGGCCTACGCTCCTAAGGTAAGCCCGAGCCAGGGAGGCTTTACTTGATGTATCATCGAATCGCACCAGCACTCTAGGCCCCCAGTCGGCCTCCTCATCTTGTGCCCTCAGTCGGCACTGATACTTTAGGCCCCCAGTCGGTCTCCTCATCCTGTGCCCTCAGTCGACACCGCTACTCTAGGCCCTCAGTCGGACTCCTCATCCTGTGCCCTCAGTCGGCATCGCTACTCTAGGCCGTCAGTCAACCTATTCGTTCTGTGTCCCCAGTCGGCATTCGTGTCTGAGGTATTGTCATGGTTCACCAGAACAACCACTCTCTGACACAGGACTCGTAAAAACTGTACGGGGTCGGCGCGGGTCAGGCACCACTCTGGCCCGAATCATGAGAATCTCGCTAACGCCATGATCTCCCTGCCATACCCTGTCCCCCCGTACTGCGACTACATACGCTGGTGTCAGGCCGAGCGGCGCCCAACGGCGCTTGCCTTTAAGTTGACAACGCCCTTTTCCCTATTTCGATATGCAACACATTACCCTGCCACCTCTGGGCATACCTTGCTCTGTCATCACTTCACGACAAAAGGTGGCAGGCGGGACAGAAGCTGTCAGCTTCCCCGGCTATATAAGCCTCTCCACTCCATATCCCCCAGGTAGCGCGATAGTACAATTTTACTGTTTTTTTGCTTTCCTTTTGCTCCACCACCACCGAGAACTGACTTGACCGTCGGAGTGCCTTGCCGGAGACTTTTCCCGGCGGATTCTAACGGTCTTTGTCTTGCAGGCCAGGAGTAAACACCGGAGCCCGTGTCAGCAACTCGTGAGCTTCAGGAGATCATCTCATCCTTAAGACTCGCCTCGCGATAGGATCAGTTGTTATGGAGAGATGGATTTGCATTTTCAAATTTGAAGGTTATGTGCAGATTTTATTTTAGTGTGAGTAGGTTTTAGGGGATTCATTTTGGTAAATTTGTGATGGATGTGTGTTAATTAGTATGGAAGAAATGGGGCCTTTACCTTGGGGTTTTGGGAGGTTACTGTGAAGTGTAGCATTTGGGTGCCATTGGATTGGCTTTGTTTTTTTATTATTATTATTTAGTTCGTTGGATCAGATTTGAGGTCTAAGTTGATGATTTAGTCGATTTCATAATTAAAAGGCTAAATGAAGGGACTTTAGTTAATTGATTAATTGTGAGTAATCCAATTAACTTAGGTTGGCTTTGATTATATTGATTAAATAGGAATAATCATTTGGTTAAATAAAGAAAGTTGGTTAGATTAATTAAATAAAATTTAATTAATTAAGATTACTGAAGTGATAATGGACTTTTGGATTATTGTTATGTAATAGTGAAATTTTAATTAATACGTAGTGAACTCGATGGGAATAGAAGGTTGATTAAATTTGATAAATTAATATTCAAATTGGATGGTTCGGTCTATTTATGAATTAACCTTTTAATTAAGATTAATTTAATGAATGTTACGATAGACGATCCTAATTAAGTTGGTATTTAGTTTAAATTAGTTGTTATATATATATAGTGTTAATTGGAGAAAACTCTCCAATCTCAAATTGGCCTTTGCATGCACTCCCCACTTGATAAATTCTTTGCATTCACTCCCTGATGCATTGAGTATAAAAGAGTGTAAATTCAGTATACATTGTAAAGATTTAAGTATAAATTGTTTGAGATTGAGTACTAATTTAAGAAATTTGAGTACAAAGTTTCGGTGACTCCCATATGAAAATCTTGATGTGGTGAGTATAAAAGAGTGAAAACTCAGTATATATTATAAAGATTTGAGTATAAATTGTTTGAGATTAAGTACTAATTTAAGAAATTTGAGTATAAAATTTCGATGACCCCTCATATGAAAATTTTGATGTGGTGGATGCAACCTCACATACTCAAATTTTTAAATTTTATACTCAATTTTTTTTCAAATAATACTTAATTTAAATCAATTCATACTTAAATTTTAATAATGTATACTGAAATTTTTACTATATACTGAAATAATGTATACTCAAATTTTTTCAAATAATACTTAAATTTCTTAAATTAGTACTCAATCTCAAAAAATTTATACTAAAATATTTACGATTTATATTGAATTTTTACTCTTTTATACAGATAAAAAAAATAACACACAAAACTGTCTTGTCAATCCCATCAGGGAGTGCATGCAAAGAAATTTTTGGTTGGGGAGTGCATGCAAAGCCGAGTTTGATGTTTGGGAGTTTTCTCAAATTTATAGCTATTTGTTTATGTGTAGTTTAGCTATATTAGTGAGTTTTATAAATAGCTAAACTTTGTCCTTGGTACAGGACATTGATCGGTTGCATGTGTTCGATCGCGATGGTTCCTTTGATACGTTCTACAATTTAAGACGAGTACATCTCATTTGTTTCATGTAAATTATTGAACTTAAATGCATAGCTATATTACTTCTGAGTAGGATTATTTTACCTTATTCTTTATTTTTGATATCATCAGTTGATACTTTCGTTACTTAATCTTTGAGTTAATCAAATTTATATCCATGCAGTCTCGCCTAGCTTCTTGATCTGTAAAATACCGCTTGTACTCGAGTACTTAGAAATAATTATTAAACACAACTAGGGGTTGGTTGACATTAGATTTACCCTACCTAGTAGATTAGTTGCATGTTTAGTGATTCTGGTATTTTATTTATTGTATTGTTGCATAGTTGTCATTTGGTTAATCGTGCATTTAGTATCATACACCATATCTGCATAGTTGCATGCTGACGAGTATAGGCTTCCATATGGTTAAGTCGTTGTCAGTCATTTAGCTACTCTGTCCACTCAACCACTCATGGGTAGTGGTAGTTGCTAGAGTGCGAGCAGCTGTCCTATTATGCCACACTCGACCACTCATAGGTAGTGAATGTTGGAGTTGTAGACAAGCAGTTGACACCCTCACCGTTATTTTCGAGGGATACCAGAGCTGTTGGTGGCTTCCCCTTTTTCCTGGTGTCTTTGAAGTAGTTGATTCTCCAGCATCCTATCCACTCAACCATTTATACTAGTGGTAATCATTGGAGTGCATACAATTGTCACAGCCCTACCCACTCGACCACACAGATGTGATGTGATGGCGGCTCGACTGGCGTCAAGGGTGACACATGTCATTGCATCATATATGCATTTATTGTATTTTGTATTTTATTATGTTTACTGCATTTATATGAGCTAGGATTGTTGTATTTGGTTGGCACCCATGTATGCTTTGTTATTGCACTATCATTATATTTCACACATGCCTAGATGTTATTCTGTTTTCAGAAACTGTATACTGTTGCATCTTTCTACTTGTTTCCTTTTATTATGTCATGTATTTATCCACTCTTATACCCGTAGAGTCCGCCCGAACTCACCACCCCTACCATCTAATTCTGTTTCAGGTAACAGATAGATGGATTACTTGGAGCCAGGAGAGGATCCAGTTGTCAGTCCCATGGTTTCGAGCGTATTGTAATTTTTTCACACTTCCGTTATTTCCGTATTTACTTCAGTAGACTTATGTATAGTCTAGTGTGTTGATCTTTGAATTTAAATTTGAGTTTTAATTTGGATATGAGCTCTCTTTTATTTCGGATATGAGCTCTCTTTTATTTCTATCTTTCTTATCGATATTAACTGTGTGGTTATAGAGCTTATTTTACTATTGTGACGCCAGCCGTATGAGGTTGTGCTATATTTTGTGAGATATTGTGTACAAATGTTCCAGATTGTACGAAAGGTCAAGATACCCATCTCGATGCAACAACGAATCTGCTAACCCACCAATAGCACTCGGTTTGCTCTCGAGTCCATTACAGTCGATCGGTCGGCGTAGGAACATCTCAGCTTAACTAGCAAGTGGGGATTTCATGAGTCTTATGGGTCGGACCCCCTATCATGGGGCTCACAGACTAAATCCTTTTTTTTATTGGGCCTCCATTACACATAACATCCCATCAACCCTTTCACACGTACACTTCCTTTTTACCCATTGACTTAAGCATTGACCTGCTCAATAATCCATGGACTAAATACTGACTTGCTCAGTAATCCCTAAGCTTAATCACTAACCTACTCAATAATCTCTGAGCTTAAACACTAACATGCTCAGTAACCTATAGGCCTAAATACTGACGTGCTCAGTAATCTATTGCCTCATTTCCCCTGCATAGAATTTCTTATAGAAAACCTATCAACATGACAATCCTGTTATAGCTGATGTGACATCCTGACAGTGGAATGCCATCAAGGGATATTGTATATAAATAAGGGTCTCTCCTCTACGGTGTAGATATGAGTTCTTATCATTTTCTACTCCATTCAAGTTCTTTTTCCTTATCATCTAGAAGCGAAACTAACTTGAGTTTCTGAGTGCACGTGCTAAGGATCTTTCATGGGCTTACTACTATAACTCTTTTGCTTGAAGTGATCTCTTGATAGACTTCGTAGACGATGGTGGTAGTATAACCCGGGTCAATAATTTCATCACATGACACTTCACAGCTCGTGGACAACATCAAACAACAAGTTGCTTGTCTTTCATTTTTTTTTAAAGAAAAAGAAAAAACTTTCCTCATAAGGAATTCGTTTCTGGTAGATCACATAATTTAGTATGATAAAATTCTATACCTTTTAGCTTAAAATGATTGATTTATTATTTTTTTTTGCTTTGTTTAAGGTGGAAATTTCTTAATATTTCAATGAGCTATGATAATGGATCAAAGAGAGGATTGATAAATAGCTCAGAACAATTTTACTTGTATATTTCTACTAAAATACGTTAGCAATTCTAAGCTTCTGATGAGCAACTTGGGAAATTTCCCTGTTCTTGAGTTGTCAAAATCTGCCGAACAACTTAGTCATTAAATGCTCAAAATATAAATCCTGAGTGGTTCCACCTCACACATGCAATGCCAAGCATTCTGCTTGTCTATGTAATTTAAGGCCTCCGGTGGAGCATCCTCTGCGCAAGGAAACTCCACAGGTGCCATTATTCATTTCCACATTCATTTCATCCATTTCTTCACACCCTTTTCGAAGTAGGAGTGGCCTGTCCTGGTGAGTAGCTGCGTGGGTCCTTTGCCTATTCATGATTTTTCATAAAGATTCTCTTCCATCGAGATCTTCGGCGTCAAAAAGCAAAACAGCAGACTGCTCGTAGCCAAATGCACGATGATCTACGAAAGTTAACTTTCCAAGACGTTGTTGGCGCAGCACTCGTACTCAGAAAGCTTTACATAGCACAGGAAACATCTAAAAAACCGCTGCCTTTTAACAGGGTGAAATCATTTTAGATTATGTCAAATTGGTGTTATTGCTCATTCTCTAATCTCCAGTTCTGAGTGTGATGCAACGACAATGAGACAAGGAAAGAGGTGGGCAAATGTACCGTCACAGTTTGCCTATTCTCCCTCCGTCCCTCCCTCTGTTTGTCTGTTTTGAGCCTTATTCGTCCTATTATTATGCTGCAAAGAGTTCAACGTGGCCATGATAGCTTTATGAGCCAGCGGAAAGACATAAAAACCCTTCCTTTTACTGCTCATACACAGAGGCTCTCTCTCTCTCAAGTCCTAAGAATCGAACTCCCACTTGTCGTGGTTCTCCCTCTGGCCTGGAGGCATGGATGAGTTGTAGAGGGAGCTTCGACAGCAGAAGATGGATTCAAGCTCTCTCAAGCCTTCCGGGGCCTCAAGCAGCACCGGGGACGCTCTCAGTGGCCTCGCGTTTGGGCAAAAGATTTACTTTGAGGATGGTGGTGGAGGAAGAGGAGGAGGAAGCGGGAGCTCCTCGAAACCACCGCTGGCTCCGGCCAAGGCAGCAGCGCCGCCGCCTACGACTAGGAAAGGTAAGGCGGTTGCGCAACCTCAGCCACCAAGGTGCCAGGTGGAGGGGTGCAATGCCGATCTGACCGGGGCAAAGACTTACTACTGTAGGCATAAAGTATGTGGGATGCATTCCAAGACTCCCAAAGTAGTTGTTGCAGGCTTGGAGCAGAGGTTCTGTCAACAGTGTAGCAGGTCATTTTTTGATACTTTTTTTCTGTTTTGATAGGTTTAATTTCTGAATCTGCTGAGATGATTTTGATTTTCGATCCTATAGCTGTAATGTTCAGTGAAGTCTGCTTGATTCTGCTCCCGTGTTGCATTTTTGTTGCCTTGTTTTACTAGATCTGAGCCAACTATGCTGCTGTTATCTTAAGGGTTGTTGGGAGCCTATTTTTGATTTCCCATCGGAATTTGTTTCTTCCCTTCCTATTTTTCCCTTTCAGTTCAAGAACGTGCATGTGCTTGTTAATTGTATAGTTGTGATTGAAAATTTTTTCAGCAAGAAAGTTTGTATTGGGAATCACCACTTTACTGTACTTCTAATTGGATTTGATTGCTAGCCTTAAACTTGCTTGTAGAGTCTGGATCGCCATTTTAGCATGATTAATGTCACTTAAATGACATGGCTCTCTAACCATTTACAAATATGCAATTTTAGAAGCAGTTCAAGCCAATCTTTTCTAGCATAACTGATGCTTACTTTGATGATACTGTAATTGCTCAATTGTTATCCTTTTCAACTTGTGCAACTGGTAATCATCTTGATATATGTTTGGAAAAAGTGTTTAGAATCATTGTTTTACTCACACAGTGCATAAATAGGTGATTTTTTTTTATGTCTGCATAAGTCTAACAAGCTAAATAAATTCCCTACTTGTTTGAGTTATAAGTCTTGTCCGAATTAAGATTGTTTAATCAAAACAATTTTGCCAAGAGAAAAGCAAGAATCATATTTTGCATAGATTATATCAATTTGTAAGTTTTGTTTTGCAGAGGTTGTCTGTTGCCAAAACAATACAAAGCATGCGTTATTTAATGGCTTGACTTCATTGTCACACCCTGAGTGAACACAATTCCATTGGCATGCCTTTGTGCTGTCTATTGAATCATGCGTGGAGATGCTAATGCCCATAACAAATTCATCATAGCAGACAGAAAATGAGATAAAACACTTCTGATGGCATCTTCTTGTTGTAGGTTAAGGTTACCATGCTTACAATAGACTCTTTCCCGGAACTTTGTATTGGCATAAGCTTCGTGCACTAGACTGTCTTTTTTTAGTGAAGAATTTATCTGATTGCAATCTTTCTTTAATCTTGTATACTATTGTGGAATTAAATAAGAGACTTTAAAATAGGCTTATCCGAAAGGGAAGACTAATAATGTCATCAATGCCTCAGGCCAATCTGTTGGATAATATTTGTGCATAAACCTATGAATTATGCTGATGTCTAAACCAGTGTGTTGTTGCTTAAGAAGGCAGATATTTGTATGTTTTCTCATACAAATGCTTTTGCTAGGAGTTTGCTCCTGTCATCTTAGTAGCCATGAAACTCTAAACTATTATTTGGGAATCCCTTCCTATCATATAAAAGTGAAGTGATTAGAACACATTGATCTCTACGTCTCTTATAATTTTGTTTTTGGTTCCTGACGCATGCTATTGTTAGATAAATATAACTAAACTTCATCTATTGATAACAATTAAAGTGCTTGTGTTATCTTCTCAGCTTTCTTTTACACTTTTGTACTTTTATCTTGCTACTATTTGTTTCTTATAGTTCTTGCTTGATTCAAAGTGTTTCCTTTTTTTTGTTGGCATGGATACACAACCACAGGTTTCATCAATTATCTGAATTTGACCAAGGAAAGCGCAGTTGCCGCAGACGTCTTGCAGGACATAATGAGCGTCGGAGGAAGCAACCCCCTGGACCTTTTGCATCACGTTATGGCCGTCCCCCATCATCCGTTCACGGTCAGCTGCATCTACTTGAGCTGCATTTTCTTTTGCCAGTCATATTTCTTTATGCTGCATATTCTTTATTACACAGAACCAGGCAGATTCAGAAGCTTTATGGTGGATTTTAGCTACCCAAATTTCTCAAACACTGCAAGGGCTGGCCTAGTGGCCGCAAACGAATGGCGCAGAGGAGTAGATGCTCCACCCCTCGCACCGGCTTTGCACGACGCACATCCATGCTTCCAGGGATCTCATTCTCATTCTTCTGCAGGTTCACTCGGCACTCCCACGGAAATTCCACCTGGTGAATGCCTCACAGGAGTCTCAGACTCGAGCTGTGCTCTCTCTCTTCTGTCAACTAACACATGGAATAGAAACTCCAACAATCCTCCTCCAGAGCTTCCAGCAAGCAGCAACTTCGATGGCTCCCCAATGTCCCATTCAGCTATTGCCCACGATCGCGGGACTAGTTCATGGGGGTTCAGAGGTCACGGAGACTGGACCACTTCACACGACATCCAGCATGAAATGGGATTGGCAGGAGCAACTGGCTCTAGTAATGCTAATTTCTCGGGCCAGTTAGAGTTTGATTTGCATGAAAACGATCAGTGCCTTGATCATTCAGGCCCAAGCATGAATTGGTCTCTCTAACCCTACTCATGGTTACTTTATGTTGATGAAATCTTTGCGATATATGTGCAGCATGCATCGAAATTTTGTTTGATGGCCAGCATCATGCAGCCAAACCTTGATGAACATTGCTACACTGATACGTATCCATATATGTATGAAACCTGTGCTAAAACTTGGGCTAGGCGCGATATTTTGTTATGAATATGTATTTGATTGAGTGATGAACTTGTTGAATCCAAATCTTGTGTGCTTGTTGATGCCTCTGTCCCTGCCTGAGTATATATGGTTTATTTTTCTGTATTGTATTTGATCCCGCCCTATCTTTGGCACCGTACGGACAGCCAACGTGGCAAACGGCCTGGCCAACTTCAGGGTCCACGTCAGTGTGCGGGTAGCCAGCTGGACACCCTAGCCGGATCCCTGGTCTATGCCAGCCAGTCGGGTACTGTCGCCCGGCCAAATAAGGGCTACACGCCTAATTGTTCAGTCGGGTACTGCCGCCCGGCCTCATAAGGGCTACACGCCTAATCGTTTAGTCGGGTACTGCCGCCCGGCCACATAAGGGCTACACGCCTAATCGTCCGGGTGCATCCGCTCGGCCACCCTTCGCATACATAGTCCACCCAGGCTTGCACGCCCTGTGCCCACTCGGGCACTCTCTCGGGACCACCCTGGGGTAAAGACAAAATACACCTGCACCAGCTGCAGATAACTAGCTGTCACCATTTGTGTGAACTGACACTCCCTGGCACACCGCCCTGTCACGCCGTTGGTGTCAGGCGGCGCCGGCCACCTGTCTGTGTCCTCACATAAGACAAGGAGTATACGACAAGGAATGTCGGCTACAAATCGACAGAATCATACAATATCTCCTGACTCCGTCAGAGAATCCTGACACCCGGCAGACAATCTGGGAATATCCCTCGACCAGGTCAGAGAATCCTGACACAGGTCAGACTTGGTCCTTTTCCCCGGCTATATAAGTCACTCCCCTCCTCATTATCAGGTACGCGCGCGAAGCCCCTCGTCTACCTACTGCATCATTTCTACTGTTCATCGGAGTACTGACTTGACCGTCGGAGTGCCTTGCCGGGACGTCTCCCGGCTAGGTTGCTAACGGTCATCTTCCTCAGCAAGTCCACCTCCAGTCGGTCGGCCGTGCACCAGGTGACATCCACTTCCGTTCGTCGAAGGACACCCCCTACGACGCTGTCATTCTGCGCGAGGACGCCCCGTCGGCATCCACGTCACTCATCGCTACACCGTCATCCGGTTGCGGCTCCACTACGCTCAGCGACAGGATCAAATTTGGCGCTAGAAGGAGGGCTTTCTGCCTGATCGAGAGCGAAGAATGGAAAACCCCAATCCACTGACGGTTACTCTTTCGCCAGAAGAATACGAAATGCTGATGGCTGTCCGGACACAGAAGGCACAACAAGCGCATCCGCCTACCGGTAGTCAAGGGGCCCGGCCCCCTGGGCCCTCTATACGGGGAAATTCTGAAGGTATAGCTGCTCAGCCCGACCCCTTCGTTCCTAATTTTCCCCAAGCACTTTTCCGGAACGAGGCCTACTCAGCCCCGACCGAAGCTTCAGCGTCCAGCCTGGCGCATCAGGCACGCCCGGATAAAGGGAAACGGCTAGCCGACCCCGCCGCGGCCTATCCGACTCACAGCCCTTTCTCCTCACAAATTCTTTGGGATCCCGTTCCCAAGCATCTACGATTCTTCACCATGCCTGAGTACTCGGGGGCCAGTGACCCCGAGGAGCACGTCATGAAATTTGAAAGCGCCGCCCAGTTGCACCAATACCCGGAGGGCGTCAAATGCCGCGCTTTCCTGACAACCCTCTCTGGACAGGCTCAACGATGGTTCGGCGGACTCCCGGGAGGATCAATTGGGAGTTTCGCAGAGGTAAAGCGGCTGTTTCTGCAACATTTTGCAAGCAGTCGGAGGCACCATAAGACCAGCCTCAATTTGTTCGCTCTGAAGCAAGGTCCGAAAGAGTCACTCCGGGCCTACATCCAGAGGTTCAATGGAGTAGCTATAGAGGTGCCCAATACCACGCCCGAAGTACTGGTGGCCTTCTCACAAGGGCTCCAAGAGGGTGATTTCTTCCGATCCCTGATCAGGAAGCCACCGAAGGATTTTGACAGCCTGCTCGGGAAGGCTGTCAAGTATATCAATGTCGAGGAAGCGCAAGCCGCCCGGAGGAAGGAAGTTATAATTAGCCCACCGCCCGCACCTCAACACAACAGATCGCCAGGAGGACCGATTCGCAGTCCCCGACCGGCCGATCGGCCCGGAATGAGACCCCAGCAAGTGCAGGTGGCACAGGGGAATTGGCCCAACAGATGGGCACCGTATTGTGCGTTTCACCAGTGTAATACGCACAACACGGAAGACTGCCGAGCGGGCGGCAGAGCTCGGACCCCACTCGGCAGGGGCCAAGGACGGCAAACCCCGCAGGGGCGAGGGCGTGGTCATGGAGCCACAGCCCAACAAGGACAAAGGCGGGATACCCCCGCCGCCCGGCAATTGTTTCCTCGGCCCGAGCAGGAAGAGGTGGAGGAACTTGACGAAGATCAAGCTAATCACCAGAACGCCGTCCGAGGAGGCGTCAATGTGATTTCCGGCAGTCCGACCGGAGGCGACTCCAACCGAGCCAGAAAGACGCAGGTGCGCCGACTGGAAATTCACCAAGTCGGAGTCAGCACCTCTCAAGCTCAAGGGCCCCAAATCAGCTGGGGGCCGCAGGATTTACAAGGATTGGAGGTACCGCACGATGACCCGCTGGTCATCACGGCTGTCATCGCCAACTACGAAGTCCACCGCACCATTGTGGACACCGGCAGCTCGGTAAACATTTTATATAAACGAGCTTTCGATCAACTGCAACTTGAATTATCGCAGCTAGAGTTGGTGGCTACTCCCCTGTTCGGATTTACGGGGAACGAAGTACAGCCGATCGGGCAGATACGGTTGGCCGTCTCACTTGGAGAGGAGCCACTCAAGAGAACCCGATGGACCACATTTCTGATTATGGATGCCCCAGCTGCCTACAACGCCATTCTCGGTCGACCGGCTCTCAACGAATTTAAAGCGGTAGTCTCCACCTACTACCTCAAGGTGAAGTTTCCGGTCGGCGACAGAGTCGGCGAGGTGAAGGGCAATCAGACCGTGGCCCGGCGCTGCTATGCTGATGATGTCCGCTCGGGAGGTCAAAAGGCAAGGCGGGCAGGTAGCAGCTGCAACATGGTGCAAGCCTCCCCTTGGGCAGAATTGCGGGAGGACAAAGAGGAGGTACAACTTTTGCCCGGTAGGGAAGATACCAAGATACAAATTGCTGCAGGACTTCCTGAGGAGCTGAAGCAATCCCTAATCGACTCCCTCGCTCTAAATCAAGACGTATTCGCCTGGTCGGCGAAAGATTTGAAGGGGGTCCGACCGGAAGTCGCGGAACACCAGCTCCATGTTTACCCGGGCGCGCGGCCAGTAAAGCAACGGAAAAGGGATCGCAGCGCCGCGCAGAATCAAGTCATCCGGGCAGAAGTAGAAAGACTGTTGGAAGCAGGACACATCCGGGAAGTTCAGTTCCCGGCCTGGCTGGCGAATGTGGTGCTGGTGTCCAAACCCAACGACAAGTGGCGGGTATGCATTGATTTCCGAGACCTCAATCGTGCATGCCCGAAAGATTGCTACCCACTTCCGCGGATCGATCAAATGGTAGACTCGACGGCCGGCAGCGAGTTCATATCGATGCTGGATGCGTACCAGGGGTACCATCAAGTCCCGCTGGCAGCTGCCGACCAAGAGAAGGTTAGCTTCGTCACGGCTGACGGCACCTACTGCTACACCGTCATGCCGTTTGGCCTCAAGAATGCGGGCGCCACCTACCAAAGAATGATGAACAAGGTGTTCCGGTCGCAAATGGGGCGTAACGTCGAAGTATACGTCGACGATATTCTGATCAAGACCGCCCGGGCGGAAGAATTAATCCCCGACATTGAAGAGACTTGCCGAACTCTACGGCGGTTTGGCCTGAAGCTTAATCCGGCCAAATGTCTATTCGGGGCTCGAAGCGGGAAGTTCCTCGGTTATATAGTCACCGAGCGGGGAATCGAAGCAAATCCTGGCAAAGTAAATGCCATCATGGAGATGCCGGCTCCAAGGAACCTCAGAGAGGCTCAACGGCTGATCGGACGGATAACGGCATTGTCAAGATTCATTTCCCGGTCAGCCGAACGGGGTCTGCCATTCTTTAAGACATTACGCCGGGCCACCAAATTTCAGTGGGACGAAGAATGTGACAGGGCCTTCGAGGAGCTGAAAGCTTATCTGTCTGAGCTACCGACACTCGCCCGGCCGGAGCCGAATGAGAATTTATATGTATACTTGGCAGCTTCCTCCGACTCGGGCAGCATGGTGTTGGCCCGGCAAGAAAAAACTGAGCAAAGGCCGGTGTACTTCTTTGCACACTTATTTAAAGGAGCCGAGTGTCGGTACACGACACTCGAAAAATTGGCCTACATACTGTTCTTAGCCGCCCGGCGACTCAGACCATATTTCTTATCTCACCCAATTACTGTATTGACTAACAGTAATTTGGGTCGGGTGCTCACAAACCCAGACGCCTCAGGGCGGCTAGTCAAGTGGACAACTGAGCTGAGCGAGTATGACATACAATATCAACCCCGGCCGGCTATCAAGGCGCAAGCCTTAGCCGATTTTCTCACAGAATTGCATCCCGATGAGGCCGAGGGCGTATGGAAGGTGTACGTTGATGGGGCATCCTCTCGGCAAGGAAGCGGAATCGGCGTTCTCATGGTTTCACCCGAAGAAGAACGGCTACACCTGTCCGTGCGATTAGAACACAAGGCGACGAATAATGAAGCTGAATATGAAGCACTTATAGCCGGTCTGCAAGCCGCCCGGCATGTCGGCGCCACCCGGGTGTGGCTATACTCAGATTCGCAACTTGCTATACAGCAACTGGCCGGTAATTTCGAAGTCAACAGCGACCGGCTGCAAGAGTACATCGATGCCTATGAACAGCTGAAGGCGGGTTTCAGGGAGGTACTCTTACAGAAGATCCCTCGGGAAAGCAACTTGAAAGCGGATGAGCTAGCCAAATTAGCTAGCGCAGTCGGAGCTTGGGTGATCCCTCGGCCGGCCTGCCATGCTTTATTCGTCATGCAAATCGAGCAGCAAGCCGAGATCGAATTGGAGACCGATTGGAGAACTCCATTGATTGCATTCTTGACCAGGGAGAATTACCATCCGACCGGGAGGAGGCTCGGCTGTTCAGAAAGAGAGCCGCGCAATACACTATGGTCGGAGATGTCCTCTATAAACGGGCTCACGCCCGGCCATTGCTCAAATGCCTTGGCGGTGAAGACGCAGATTATGTGCTCCGAGAAGTCCATATGGGGGTCTGCAGTAATCATTCTGGGGGTAGAGCCACCGCCCGGAAGGCTCTGTTGGCCGGGTATTATTGGCCAACTTTACAGAAGGATGTCGACCGGTTGGCCGCAACATGCATCTCATGTCAGAAACATCAGTGCCTGCCACACCGGCCAACCGAAGTAATGAAGACATCTGCTGTCTCTTGCCCGTTTGACCAATGGGGCATGGATATCGTAGGTCCGTTTCCGATCGCCCCCGCCCAGAAGAAGTTCTTATTGGTCGCGGTGGATTACTTCTCTAAATGGGTGGAAGCAGAGGCGCTGGCTAGGATCACCGAGCAGGCGGTGATTAAGTTCTTGTGGCAAAACATTCTATGCAGATACGGGATCCCCCACAAGTTGGTTTCTGACAACGGTCGGCAGTTTCAAGGGAAGAAAATCAAAGAATGGTGCTCGACATACGGCATCCATCAGGCTTTTACATCTGTGGCGTATCCACAGAGCAACGGCCAGGCAGAAGTCACCAACCGGGAAATCTTGAGAGGACTCAAAACAAAGCTGGATCATGCAGGAACCAACTGGGTAGAGCAGCTGCCTGGAGTCCTTTGGGCGAGCAGAACCACACCCAGAGAAGCGACCGGGCAGACGCCATTCCACCTCGTCTATGGCAGCGAGGCGGTGGTGCCGGTCGAGGTCGGGTGTGAATCCGACAGGCGGTTAAGCTATGATGAAGGGAATGATGAAAGAAGGCGCTTAGAGCTTGACCTCATAGAGGAAGTCCGGGAAAAAGCAGCCGCCCGGATGTTCACATACCGTCAGCGTATGAAACAAAGGTACGACCAGAAGGTGTTGCCGCGCTCGTTTCATGCCGGGGACCTAGTCTGGAAACGTATAAAGCGGTCG